>OZ022492.1:6069959-6629959 GCA_963989405.1 Trypoxylon attenuatum | reverse complement strand
TCTGGTGTCCATTCCCACGCTCGAATAGCAGAGCTATTAAGGACCATCAACCGGGAATACGAAATTGAAAATAAAATTGTCGGCACGGTTACCGACAATGCATCTAATTTCGTGAAGGCGTTCGCGGAGTTCGGAATCGATCGTGAATCATTAACAAATCACGGTAAGTAAATTGCAATAGGGTTTTAAAATATCACGTTTTTCTATAACGTCCGATGGATTCTCAATTGTTGTATTTCTGTACTATATAGACTCAGAACCTACTGCTGCAAGCGACACAGCTGACTCAGGGAGCGAGAGCAGTGAAACTGAAGAGGACGAGGACGAGGACGACGACGAGGACGAGGCATGCGACATTAGCTTGGAGGAAGCGCATTCGACGGAGGACGCCGCAGAATTGCGAACGGCATTGCCACGCCATTTTAGGTGCATATGCCACACATTAAATTTATTAGGAACAAGCGATACACTAAAAATTATTAAGAGCGATCCTCTACTCCGCGCGCAACACACGGAAACAATAGAGAAGTGCAATGTTTTATGGAGGGTACTACGATCCGCAAAACAACGCGAAATCTTGAATGGGATGTTAGGAGAGTCATTGTCGCGGCCCGTAATTGTCCGCTGGAACTCGTTATATAATTCCTTACGGCAATTAATTCGTCTTAGATCGAAAATAATCGGAAGCTCAAGAGTACTGAACCTGAGAAAAATATTGAACGTTATCGATTTCGAATATATCGAGCAATATTTAACGTGCTTAAAACCAATTGCGGATACTATTGAAAAACTAGAAGGAGAAAGATACTGTTTTTATGGTTTTGTAACGCCTAGTATTATTAGTGTTAGGGACGGCGAACGAAAGGTACGCATCGATAGAGATATATCGGTTGTTTACGCGCGTTGAGCGCGAGCTGCCACCCCTACAGCGAGGGGCGTCGAGCGTTTCGCAGAAGGCAGAAACCGGTTTGAGAGCGCAGCGAGGCCGGGCGTTCGGTAGCCCCTAAGGGAAAGGAGGGAGTTGCTGGGGCGAGTTGCGACCCGTTGTAAGTAGTTGCGAGGTGACGATCGAGGGAAGAACAATCCCGGCAATAAAGTGTCCCGAAAACCTCAAGTCGTTTCATTTCCCACCAGTGCCCAGCTCCGATCCAGAGACCACATCCCAATTAGTTAGTGTTTCTAACAATTAGCATGTATCGGAATGTTGTAAAAATTTCAGAGGACACTAATTTAACGTTGTGCTCGAAATTGGCAGCGGAATTGGCGGTAGCGGTACAGGCCCGGTTTAGAAACCATTTCGATGTTGTTGAAAATGGCGAATTCGCAGCCATCTCGGCGGTATTACATCCACGATTCAAATCCATATGGGTACCGTCTCTGCCCTCTGACGTTAGGGAAACAGTAAATCGTGTTACTGCGACAGCGGTCAATTTACACGGTATCGGCAATGAATCTCCTCCGAGTATGGACATAGAGGATGCGGACTTTTTTAATTTTGACGTAGTGCAGGACGAACCATCCACTGGTGGCACAGTTTCGGGATCAGAACTCGAACTACAGAGATATCTGAGTCTTCCGCCAACTACATCGCTGAACACATTAGACGCCTTTCCGTCAATCAAAAAAGCCTTTTTATATTTTAATACACTATTGCCGTCATCAGCTCCGGTTGAGCGCTTGTTCTCATATGCCACAATGATGGCATTGCCGCGGTATAACCGTTTAAACGATCACCAATTTGAAATGCGCGTATTAGCAAAATGTAATTCGTGAATTAATAAAAATGAGCCGTAAAATATGTTAACCACACGCATTTATATTTTCATCTGTGTCAACCTTACCCCATCATCCTTGTATCCGAAGTTTTTTAGACTAAATAAGATTAAGGGAATTAACAGTTACATAATCATTTAGTCAATTAGATAGTTAGTTTGTCGTTAGCTAGTTAATTAATTAGTCAATCAGTTAGTTAGATAGGTAATTAGCAGGGATGGGCAAATGTGACCAATTTTAGGCTTGAATTTTTCTATTCATACAGAAATTCACATCATTGCTTCGTCACTTCGGTAGTGCATACGGTGGTGGTAGTGGTAGTGTACCATATTTAATCAACGAATAATCCGTTAACGCAACGAATAATCAGAAAATAATGAGAAAAGAATCAGAAGAATAATTCTGATATATATAATTTACCATAATAATAAGAATCAGAAAAAATCAGAAAAAATCAAAAAATATTTAGAAAATAACCAGAAAGAATCAGAAAAAATCAGAAAATAATCAGAAAATAATCAGAAAATATTCAGAAAATAATCAGAAGAATAATTCTGATATAGATAATTTACCATAATAATAATAATCAGAAAGAATCAGAAAAAATCAGAAAATAATCAGAATTATTCTTCTACCACCGGTGGTAGTGGTAGTGAACCATATTTAATCAACGAATAATCGGTTAACACAACGAATAATCAGAAAAATAATCAGAAAATAATCAGAAGAATAATTCTGATATATATAATTTACCATAATAATAATAATAAGAAAAAATCAGAAAAATCAGAAAATAATCAGAAAATAATCAGATTCTTCTGATTATTTTCTGATTATTTTTTCTGATTATTTTTTGATTATTTTCTGATTATTTTCTGATTATTCTTCTGATTATTTTTTGATTATTTTCTGATTTTTTCTGATTATTATTATTCAGACCGATTATTCGTCGATTTTAAGTAATCAGAGCAATTACTCGTCGATTTTAAATAATTAGAGCAGTCATTCATCGATTAAAAGTATTCAGACCTTCATATTATTCAATAATGCCCATCCCTGCCCGGGACACGCTGGTTGACCCTAGCGGTCCCTGGGAGACGACAGCCCCTAACCAACCTCCGGAGAACGCCATCGTGGCGTTTCTGGCGCGCCGCCGAGTGCACGGTGCAGTGCTGGAGCACGTGGGGAAGGGACTCGAGATCGTTCCCGCATTTGCGACAGCGCCTATCACCGGCGCCCCAGCGCCTTGCTCCATTATGGGGCAAGACGTCGAGGCGAGCGCGGTGCATAAAGCGTCAGTCAGCAAATCGAGTGAAGCTCCCCGAGCTCATAAAGTGATTGCTCACCGGAACGCGGGAAGTGACCTCCAGTACCTTCCCCTGGTCCCTCTTGGCCAAGACGGTCTCGAGGTAGTTCCCCGTCACCGCTCCACGCACCCGGCGTATCACTTGGCTCTTCGAGGCCCCCGGTATTAACGTCCGCGTTCCGGAGGTGGTAGTGAGTTCCATCGCGAGTCCGTCCGACACTTCGTCCCAGCGCCACCGAATGCCAAACTTCTCTCCGATTCTACGGCATGCCTCCCGTGCTTTCGACCAGAATGACGAAAGGGTCGTGGAGGGCCTCGCGAAATCCCCGAGCAAAGACCCCGACAGGTATTCCGCGAGGTCGTTCCCCGCGGGCGGCCGACAGATCTTTTTACGAACAGCCTCTCTCAGAGATGATTCCGGAACTTGCGCCAGAACCCGATCCCCCGCATTTAGCATCCTAAATGCGTGGGATATGGTTAAGGCATCCGCGAGATCTGCCAGCGGGAGCAGTCCACAGCCCCCCCCCCCCCCCCCCCCCCCCGAGAGGGAGGGAAGTAGAATAGCTCCGCGCTGGCTCTCTGGGGGAGGTGCAGCCACGACTTGGCGAAACGCCTGACTATTTTATCGGCCTCCCTCAGCGGCCCTTTCTCCATTCCGGTCCCACGTAGCAGAAAGTCGAGACGAGTGAGGATAAAGGTTCGCACCGTCTCCACCTTCTGCCACGGGCAAAGCAACGACTCATCGACACGCCGTAGGTCGTCGAGCATGGCCCCGATGGTCGCGTAGGGAGTCTGTGACGCCCGGACCCCCGTTAGAACCCCAAGATGAACATAATGGTCGCCGTCTCCCAAAGATCGCAACGGCGTCTCCTGGAGATGGTACCTTCGGGCTGGATCGACTTTCCCCCGAGAAATGAGCAAAGTTGCGCACTTACCAGGGTTGAAAGCCAACCCTAAGCCCTTCGCCACCCCCTCCACTGCCGAGAGCAGATCACCCATGCTGTCTGGGTCCTTTGTCACTAACGCGACATCGTCCTGCGTAAGCCAGGGACGTCACACTGTGTCCAAACAAGTCGTAGCCGCGATCAAAGGTGGTGACTGCGCGAAGCAAGGGCTCGCTCGATGGCCAGGTTGAACAGGATTTCACTCAGCGGACATCCCTGTCTTACTCCAGAAAGCATGAGGATGGGGTCTGTGTACCCCTCCGAGGTACGAACACGTGTCGTGCAGCCGGTGTACATACTCTTGACAATGCAAATCAAGAGCGGTGGGACACCGCCGCGCTCCAGGGCGGCATATATAGTCGCGTAGGGGACCGACCCAAAGGCGTTGGACAAGTCCAGCCACGCTACTGCAACGCCCTTACGACCATGGCGGGCGTCGCTAAGGACCTCCTGCAGGACGAAGTTGTGCTCAAGGCACCCCTCGTACGGCAGGAAGCCCTTCTGCTCCGGCGAAAGTCGCTCGTTTGTTACCGCCCAGTGGGTGAGGCGGTCTGCCAGAACAGCTACGAACAGCTTAGGCGCGACGTCTCCCATTGCCAAAGGTCTCCAGTTAGAGAGATCCGACTCATCCCCCTTCTTGTGCATAAGCACAGTAAGGGAGTCACCCAGCAGGCGGGAATCTGCCCAACTCTACGGCACGCGTTAAACACGGCCGTAAGGAGAATGGCACCCCGATCGCCGGACTTCAGATCACTGTAAGATATGCCGTCGGGTCCAGGGGATGCGTTAGACATCCTCTGGAGCCGCCGCCATACCTCACTCTCCGAAAATTCGGCGATCAGGGCGTCATTACTGCCCAGCAGCAACTCCCTGAGTTCAGGCAGTTGCGGATACGCCAACCCTTCATCAGACCGGGGGGCATACAGTTCGCTAAAATACCGGTGGACTTCCTCCACCGGTATTCCGCAACGCGGAGAGACCCCTTGCAGGATCTCGCGAACTGCACGCTTCCGGTCCGAGCGGAAGAGGCGCTGAATGCGCGTGGCCTCCGCAACCCGATCCCTACCTGCTGGCGGCGGCCGAATCCCTCCAGACTGGCCACCCCGACGAGAAACGCTACGTCCCCCGGTTTCACGCCTCCCTCCACCGGACGGGCCTTCACGAGCACGCGAACCGTTGCCACCCGCCGTCCGATGACCCTCGAAGAACGTCGCCACTCGCGCAGCTAATTCTTCGAGGGCCTCGGGGGTCTCGACCTGAGCAGCTCGCCTGACAAGATCCTCGCGCAAGCGGGCCCGGCTTACGCCGTCCGTTTCGCGCTCACTTCGTACAGGCTGCTGCACCGATCGATTCCCCCGCGGACGACGAGTTTCACGGCCGCTGACCTCCGCCGAAACAAAACGCCCCCGCGGCCCCCCGGAACGCGCCGCCGACCCACCCCGGCTGCCCCAACCCGTGCACCCTCTCGTAGGGATACGGACGCAACATGATTATGTCGAGCACCTACCTGGAAAGATGTTGCTCCGGCTGCTCGACGTGCGCCCCTCCCGGCTGCTGCTCCCTCGTCGTAATTCGCTGTTGACGCTCCCGGGCCAGTCAGCACATTGAAACGATTAACACTATAGGGGCCCCAGTCCCGGATTGGACTGGTGCCCCGGTCAACAAATAAATTAATATTGTCCGCGCGCCCCGCGCGCGCGAGCGACCCGGCACGGTCGCCGGTGTGGCCGCTCGATCGGCAGGTAGCCCTCTGCCCTGAGTCCCCCGGTGTCCTCTGCGACCTCGTTGTTGCAGCAGCTGCTCCACCTGTCACTTCTGCTGCTGCTCCGGGGGTGGGGGTCTCCGGTGAGGATTGGAGTACCCTCGGCCGCGTCCCTCTCGCTCGCCGCCTGCTGCCAACCCCTGCTGGCCTCCAGCCGTCGTCCTTCTCCTCTGTCGATGCAGGACTGCGGGCCACTGCAGTCCTGGCTGGAGACCGGTCCTCTTCTCGGGCAGGCTCGACCTCCGGCGACAAATCTTCTTGAATTGTTGGGAGTCCGTGCAATGAAGACAATGGAGTTGTCCTCGTGGACTCCCCCGACGACAGAGACGGGGTACAAACCGTGCCGCATAACGACACAGTCACCGTCTCCGTCGTCAGCGTCGCCGCCGCACTGCAGGCCAGAGGCGAGCCATTGACTTCTCGCCTCAGAGGGGGAAAAGATTCCCCCCCCCCCCAGACCCGCGACCAGAAGATCGGGCGGAAGAGACACCGCCCGACCCCCCACTCGCGGACCCAAACCTGCAGCCGGAACCTGAGATGTCCGTGGTTCCGCCGTTGTCCCTCGGGTGCCCTCTAAATAAGTTGTGGTGGGGCTCACCCTCCTCGAGTTGAAGACCCGGCTCGGTGTTGTTGCCGGCGTCTTCTCCTCCTCCTTGCCAGTCCCCGTTTTCTTCTTGCCAAGGGAGTTCCTCTTCAAGGGCACCCCCGCTGGCGGCTCCGATGCTGCCCGACGCACAGAACTCCGTGTCAATCTTCTCAGTGGTGCGCCGGGCGGTGTTGGATTCTTGGTGGGGCCCCTCGGAGATGGTGTTGAGGGGCCCTTGGAACCGCCAGAAATTCTTCTGCCCCCGCTGGTGGTCTGCGGGGGGTTTTCTCTTCTCGCTGGGGGGTGCCCTGGGGACTGGCCCTCGAGGTGGGCACAACGGGCGGTGAGGTCGATTTACCTGCCCTGGATGCCGTCAGGAAGGATGCGAGGGTCCTGGTACCGCCGCTCGTGGTGGTGGTGGCGGCGGCCTTCCTTCCCCTGACGGCAGTCGTGGTGGTGGGACGGGTGGCAGCCTTCGTTGTCCTCGTCCTTGTGGCGGCGGTGGTCCTCGATGTTGTGCTGCGGGAGGGGGCGGCCGATGTCGTCCGCCTCACCAGAGGTAACCCCGTCGTCGCCCTCGTCGTGGTTGTGGTGGTGGTGGTGGCCGTGGTGTTCGCTGTCCTGGCGACGGTGACAGGTGGAGCATTCGTTGTCGTGCCACCGCTGCTGGTCCTCGACACGGGATTCGGCCGCTCACGATCTTGTACGAAAACCGGGCTACCTGCCGACCGATCCGCGACACACACGAGAACACTCCGACACACTAATTACACTATTAGCGGCCACACCACTCACACGCGCCGAATCGCCCGCCGGCGATACTCGCTCCTCGGCCCCTACGTTGTGCTGTACCGTGCGGGCCTGTGAGTGGGTGTCTGCACTATCCCCTGGTGCTACCCTATTATTACCTGCATCCCCGTAGCTGCAATCTGTGGTGTGGGCCGCCGCGTAGTGTGTTGCCACCGACTTCCGGGGATACTTCCCAGTGCCGGCGACGTCACACACGCTGCAACGCCACTCCACTGCCACACCCGGATGATCTCTTTTCAAATGTTTTGACAAATCCTCAACCCTTTTGTAATTAAACCGGGTGTGGCGCCTGTCATCTCTGCCCTCCTTGCAGCACCAGGGGCAGCGGAGGTCGCCTTCGGCAGTAGGGAATCTAAGAGTCAGATTCCGAACCGCCTCACCAGAAACTCGCCCCAAGCTCTCCGTCATCGCCGAGTGTTATTAGGCCGCGACGCTAAGATAAAGGCGTCGCGCCTGCGCTCGATGTCAAAGTGGGCACTTAGGATTTCACGAACAAGGCATAGTGCAAAAGTGCGAAAAATTTCTAACACTTTTCGCCCTGCGCGAGAAATCTCAAGGCCACTCGTCGAGCGACACCCGGTGTGACGGAGTCGCAAGAGTCGGGCCTCCGGCTCTCGGCGAACTCCGCGCGCACAGACACTCACTCACTACACTTCACTATCACCGAACACGGCACCGCACAGCACAGCACTGACTAACTCTATTGCACGTCGTTACACTCCCGAATTGTGCGGACGCCCGCCACGCACTAAGTTCGAAACTCGCGATTTCGCTCGCCGCACCGAAACGCTCAAATTTCGCCGTCCGCGCCGATTCGTCGCGAGTTGTGGAGAATATTTTCCTCAATTCCTGGGAAGAGCACACTAATTTATAAACCCTTGTAGGGTGTGAGCCAGTCCTGGAGGCACTGCAATACCAGGCCGACTCACGACGCGGAGGGAGCAAGCTCCGAAACCACGTCTATTCCCAGAAATTGAGGTTAATATTCTGACTCCACATGGGAGGAGTACCAGATATTAAGCTGATAAGAACAGATAAAAGTCGTTTATTGAAAAATTTCCAATACATGTTTCCCCTGAGGGCGGACCCCCAGGGGATGCGGAAATACAACATAGTGTAAGAGCATAAGATTAGACTCCGCGTGCGCGCGCTTATGTGACGCGTTGCAGCGGCTTTATTGTTTTGTTATTTGCGATCGCGTTCGGCGGTAAGACGGCGCGAGTCAGTCTCGTGCGAACAGAGTAAGAGTGTACCACCTTTGATTAAAACCTACCTACCGATCACACCACGAAGCCTAATTGTACCCTGACATCCAAACATTCCTTTATTACAATTTCAGAAGTGGGATTGATTGTGAATACGGTGTGGGAGGCAAGTGACGAAAATTAAGCAAAAATTGAATGTGAAAAGTTCGGCGTGGCTCAGACGCGAGCAACGGAAAGTCATTGCTCGCGTAGTGTGCAGTGATATTGAACCGCTGCTGGAAATTGCTATTGGACTAACATTGATATTGACTTGCGATTCGCGCATTGAGTGCTTCACGGGATATTGTTAACGTGGTGCGCGTAGCGTCCTGAGTTGACTTATTGGCAAAATGAAGAATCCCAGTGACTTCAAGATTCCAGAGCTAAAGGAAAAGTTGAAGCAGTTGGACCTGTCGGTTACGGGCAACAAGGGAGAATTAATTGCAAGATTGGATGCAGCGGATCCATCCGGCAAGTGGGTGGAAGAACTGGAAGCATTCCTGGAACAGGACACCTTCCATGATGTGGATGAGAGCGATCGTCCATTGTCTTCACGAGAGACGCGCTCAAACACGCTCGAACATGCATCGGCGTTGCCAACGGTCGCTTCAGGGGGAGAAGAATTGTCCAGAGAAATGACGATCATGAGGCGCGAGATGCAATTGTTGCAGCGAGAGATGAGGTTAGTGGAAAGAGAGAATGAATTGTTGCGGCAATCTCCTTCTAGTAATGCTAGCCGTGATTCTCGCGATTCTATACACCGCATCGGCATTAAAGCGATCGGTGATCTCCTACGAGAGTTCGATGGAACAGATAACTCATTTAAAACCTGGGAAAAGCAGGTTAGGCTATTGTGTATGTCATACCAATTAGACGAGGCAGCAAGTAAAGTCCTCATTGGCGCGCGACTCAAAGGAAAGGCTCTCGCTTGGCTTCATTCGCGACCAGAGCATATTGAAATGAGTGTGGATGAAATGCTGGGAGAAATGAAGAAAAATTTTGACTGTCGCGGCAATAAAATGGAACTGAGGAAACGGTTTGAAGAGAGAGTTTGGCAACCCGGGGAAAACTTCAGCAGCTATTATAACGATAAATTGATCCTGTCTAATTATATATCAGTGGACGAAGAGGAATTGATTGCATATATTATCGGAGGCATTCCGAATCCGCACATACGAAATCAGGCGCAGATGCAGCAGTTTGCGTCTAAGAGCGATTTGCTCTTTGCCTTAAACAATGTTCAGCTGGCAGATGTAAGGAAACCCGAGGCCAGGGGAAAATCAGATACGAGAGGAGGTACGCCGTCGCAGACGCAGAGCAAGGCCAGCCAGGAAGCACCGACTGCGGAGGCAGACCAACAGAAGAAGGTCCGGTGTTTTAATTGTAGCAAGTACGGACACAGAGCGAATGAATGCAAGGCACCGAAGCGGCAATACGGGGCATGCTTTAGATGTGGACGGATAAAGCACAGGTAACACCCGTTTTCAATAAAACCACTGGCATCAATGAATTTAACAAATTGGTATCGTATACCATATGCAGCAAAGATTTTCAACTTATGACACAGCTGGAAACTTTAATTGACACAGGTAGTCCAATAACATTTATTAAAGCAAAGTTTGTTCCAGATATTGCAATAAGCCCGATTGAGAGTGTAAGTAACAGTTACTGTGGGTTGAATGGTAGCAGACTGAACATTTTAGGCACTATACAATGCATAATAGAATTGGAAGGAACCGTACAGAGTGGAATATCCGTTTACGTGGTACCAAATGATGCGATGGTTACGTCAGCTGTGATTGGCAGAGATGCGTTAAAGAGGTTTGGTTTATCATTAAAAGCAGTTCCGGAAAAGGATAATCCATTGGAAAAGCAGGCTATCGAGGAAATTTTGAATATCGATACGCAGGAAATGATTCAAAAGTCACATGTATTAAATATCAGTCCTGAATTGGAGAAGCCTGATAAAGTCCAATTCGAGGAACTGTTTGAAGTAGAATATATAAAACCAGAACGACCAATTGAGCCAACAGTAGAAGCAGAGTTAAAACTTGTGATTAATGATCCGAAACCAATTTCTTTCTCGCCTAGACGATTATCATTTAAAGAAAAGGACCAGCTAAGGTTAATATTGGATAATTTATTGCATAAGGGCATCATCCGAACGAGTACTTCAGAGTATGCTTCGCCTATTGTATTAGTTGCTAAGAAAAATGGCGAGCCAAGAATGTGCGTTGATTACAGGGCACTAAATAAGACAATTGCCAGAGACAATTTTCCGCTGCCAATTATAGAGGACCAGTTGAATATACTTCGCGGTAAGAGATTTTTTAGCCTCATGGACTTGAAAGACGGTTTTTATCATATTCGAATGGCGGAGGATTGTATTCCATATACAGCATTCACAACGCCATTTGGCCAGTTTGAATTTGTAAAAATGCCATTTGGATTGAAGCCGGCACCCACCAGATTCCAACGTTACGTTAATACTATCTTAGATGATTTAATAAGGGCCGGAGATGTAGTTGTTTATATAGACGACTTTCTGGTAGCGACCGAAACATTGGAGCATCATTTTAAAGTATTGAAACAGGTATTCCGGTCACTCGTGAAAAACAAGTTAGAATTACGCATTGATAAGTGTAAATTTTTTTATAAAAAATCGATTACTTGGGATATTCGGTCAGTGCAGATGGCATAAGTCCAACATCAACTGGAATTAAAGCGGTTGCGAATTTTCCCGTGCCCCAAAATGTGCACGATGTACAGCGGTTCTTAGGGTTAAGTGCGTATTTTAGGAAATTTATTGAGGGATTTTCTGTTGTAAGCAAGCCTCTGTATGACTTGTTGAGGAAAAACGTTAAATTTAAATTTACTGAGATAGAATTAAGGGCTTTTGAACAGTTAAAGGTGAAGTTGACGCTAGCACCGGTCTTGGCAATCTATGATCCTAAAGATTACACAGAATTGCATTGTGATGCGAGCTCAATAGGATTTGGCGCTATTTTGTTGCAAAAGAAGGCGGACATGCGACTACACCCTATATTTTATTTTTCTAAGCGAACTAGCGAGGTTGAGAGTAAGTACCATAGTTTTGAACTCGAAACCTTAGCTATAGTTTATGCGATTAAACGATTTCGCGTATATTTGCATGGTATTAGTTTTAAGATAATAACGGATTGCAACGCACTTCAATTGACACTGCAAAAGAAAGATATTAATCCGCGAATTGCACGCTGGGCGTTAGAATTACAAAGTTATGACTATACTATAGAACATCGATCAGGCGACCGTATGAAACACGTAGATGCGCTGAGTAGATCGACTTGTATTTTAGCCATTGAAGCGAACACTTTAGAGCAAGACTTGGCAATATGCCAAACACAAGATAAGAAAATCGTAGAATTAAGAAATAAGTTGGAAAATAGTGAAGACCATTTTTTTGAAATGCGAGATGGGTTAGTTTATAGGAAACGAGATAAAAACGTACTTTTTTACGTTCCTGAAGCAAAGGAAAACAATATTATGGTAAGATACCATGATCAGATGGGCCATTTAGGAGTGGAAAAAACTGTTAGTACGATTTTGCAAAATTATTGGTTTCCGGCATTGAAAGAAAAGGTGAAGTCGCACATACAGAATTGTCTTAAATGTATCGTCTTTTCACCCTCGGTGGGGAAGAAGGAAGCTGTTTTACATTCGATTCCGAAAGGAAATGTACCGTTCGCTACGATACACATTGACCATTGCGGTCCTATTGATAAGGGACGGTTGCAGAAACGTCACATTTTTCTGGTAATTGACTCGTTCACCAAGCACGTGAGATTGTACGCGACAAAAACTACCGCAAGTAGTGAAGCCATCAATTGTTTGACTGATTATTTTCGTAGCTATAGCAAACCGCGTAGTATTGTTTCAGATCGTGGTACATGCTTCACATCAGAGGAATTTGCAAACTTCATGAAGGAAAATGAAATAAGCCATATATTAATCGCTACTGGCTCTCCTCAAGCTAATGGTCAGGTCGAACGCGTCAATAGAACTTTGAAACCGATGTTAGCAAAAATTGTGAGCGAAACCGGAAGCCCATGGTATAAAGTGTTAAGTGACATTGAATATGGTATGAATAACACCATACATAAGACGACAGGCGAAACCCCTTGCAATTTGTTGTTTGGCGTAGACCAGCGGGGACGAATACCTGATAAAATTAAGGAATATTTAGATGATAAGTCGAGTGATAATGCGAAAGACTTGGAAAGCATGCGAAGTATGGCTGAAACGCGAACCAAAGCGTCACAGCGTTACAACGAGCAGTATTTTAATAAGAAATGTAGTGAACCGCATGTTTATAGCGAGGGAGATTACGTTATGTTAAGGAATTTCGACAGCACACCCGGTGCTCCGCGTAAGCTAATTCCGCAGTTTAAGGGTCCATACGAAGTTAGTAGGAAACTGCGACACGACCGATATGTTATCTCGGATATTGAGGGTTTTCAGCAAACGCAGAAAAGATACCAAGGCGTTTGGGAAGCCAAAAACATGCGGCCTTGGTTATCGCAGTAGTAAGGTTAGTATATCCCGAGACGGGATATGGTCAGGATGCCCGAGTTGTAAGAGCATAAGATTAGACTCCGCGTGCGCGCGCTTATGTGACGCGGTGCAGCGGCTTTATTGTTTTGTTATTTGCGATCGCGTTCGGCGGTAAGACGGCGCGAGTCAGTCTCGTCCGAACAGAGTAAGAGTGTACCACCTTTGATTAAAACCTACCTACCGATCACACCACGAAGCCTAATTGTACCCTGACATCCAAACATTCCTTTATTACAATAGCGTGAAGAGACTTCTCGTCAAGATGATAAAAATATTCTCGTCCCGGGCCCGCTTACAATCTCTGCGGGCTCCGGGGAGTCCAGCTATATCAATGCAACTGCCACCGGGCAGATACCGCCGATCGCCGGAGCGAATGAATACATAAATAAATAACTTAGTAAAGAACTAAATAAACAAACAGAGAAATGAATAAATAAACAATAAATGCAAAACTAAATAAATAGATAAATAAATAAATAGCTAAAATAGATAAAATAAAATAAATAAAATAGATAGAATAGGTACAATAAATAAAATAAGTACAATAAATAAGATAAATAAAATAAATAAAATACATAAAATAAATAAAATAAGTAAAATGGATAAAATAAATAGAACGGGTAAATCAACGCGATAACAACAACAGAAAAAAAAGAAGAGGGGAAAGAAGAAGCCCCACAAACGATCGGCGGTTGGGGGACTGCCGCCTACGTGTGCGCAGCCCCCCATTATAGCTAAGCTCGGCGCCTAGCGCCAGCCATCCGGTGTAAAAGGCCGGGTGACTGGGCCTCGGTAGATCCGCGCGACGCCGCGTCAATAGATAGTTTAAGGTCCGGGAGCGCCTGAGGCCGCTGCCACTTGTTCGGGAGCCCCAGCCGCGGGGGGCGCATCGCCGAGCGCCTGCGGAACATCCCCCTGAGGGATACCAGACACGTGCTCGACATAGATATTGCGCGACCACGCCAGTGTCTCCGAGACCATGAGTCGCCTCATCAGCATTGCGTATCTTGGGGAGACACGCAATACATCGAGGACAGCCTCATTGCCCGGATCCCAGCCGCCCAGAGCACCGACGAGGAATGCGTCGACTAAGACTCTGTAGCCGCGCCCGCGAAGCGATTCGGCGAGGGGGGTATACTTGAGGAGTTTACCCATCCTCGCCTCCTCAATCGCTTCGAAACGGTTTTCGAATGGCACGGCTACGTCGACGATCACTATAGTCTTTGAAGGCTCGTGCGTCACGACCAGGTCGGGACGCAGAGCCACAAATTCCCCCTCGGCGCCCGGAACACGCTGGTTGACCCTCACGGTCCCTGGGAGACGGCAACCCCTCACTAACCTCCGGAGAACGCCATCGTGGCGTTTTTGTCGCGCCGCCGAATGCACGGTACAGTGCTGAAGCACGTGGGGAAGGGACTCGAGGGCGTCCCCGCATTTGCGATAGCGCCTATCACCGGCGCCCCAGCGCCTTGCACCATTAAGGGGCAAGACGTCGAGGCGAGCGCGGTGCATAAACCGCCAGTCTGCAAACCGGGTAAAACTCCCCGAGCTCATGATGTGATTGCTCATCGGAGCCCGGGAAGTGACCTCGAGCACCTTACCCTGGTCCCTCTTGGCCAGAACGGTCGCGAGGTAGTGCCCCGACACCGCACTACGCACTCGGCGGATTATCTGTTTCTTAGCAGAACCCGGTATTATGGTTCGCCTTCCGGAGGCCGCGGTGAGTTCCATCGACAGTCCGTCCGAGACTTCGTCCCACCGCCACCGAACACCAAACCTCTGTCCAACCCTGCGACACGCCTCACGCGCTTTCGACCAGAATGACGAAAGGGTCGTGGAGGGCCTCGCGAAATCCCCGAGCAAAGACCCCGACAGGTATTCCGCGAGGTTATTCCCTGAAGGAGGTCGACCGATCTTTTTACGAACAGCCTCCCGCAGAGATGATCCCGCTATTTGTGTCAGGACCCCATCCCCCGCATTTAACATTCTAAATGCGTGGGACATGGTCAAGGCATGAGCGAGATCTGCCAGCGGGAGCAGTCCACAGCCCCCCCGAGAGAGAGGGATGTAGACTAACTCCGCGCTGGCTCTCTGAGGGAGGTGTAACCACGATTTGGCAAAGCGCCTAATGGCTTTGTCAGCCTCCTTCAGTGGCCCCTTCTCCATCCCGGTCCCACGTAGCAGGAAATCAAGACGGGTCAGGATGAAAGTCCTTACCGTCTCGATCTTCTGCCACGGGCAAAGCAACGACTCATCAACACGTCGCAGGTCGATTATGGCCCCGATGGTGGTGTAGGGAGTCTGTCCCGCCCGGACTCCCGTTGGAACCCCAAGATGAACGTAATGGTCCCCGTCGCCCAGGGATCGCAGCGGCGTATCCTGGAGTTGGTAGGTTCGCGCTGGATCGACTTTCCCCCTGGAAAGGTGCAGAGTTGCACACTTGCCAGGGTTGAAAGCCAACCCTAGGCGCTTCGCTACCCCCTCCACTGCCAAAAGTAGATCGCCCATGCTGTCTGGGGAGCCCGTCACTAATGCGACATCGTCCGCGTAAGCCAGGGATGTCACGCTGTGCCCAAACAGGTCGTAGCCGCTGGCAAAGGTGGAGACTGCGCGTATCAGTGGCTCAATTGCCAGATTAAACAGTATTGGACTCAGCGGACATCCCTGTCTTACTCCAGACAGCATGGGGATGGGGTCTGTGTACCCCTCCGAGGTACGAACACGAGTCGTGCAGCCGGTATACATACTCCTGACGATACCAATCAGGAGCGGTGGGACGCCGGCGCGCTCCAGGGCTGCATATATGGTCGCGTGGGGGACAGAGCCGAACGCATTCGAAGAGTCCAGCCACGCCACCGCAACGCTTTTACGACCGCGGCGGGAGTCGCTAAGAACCTCCTGCAGAACGAAGTTGTGCTCAAGACACCCCTCGTACGGCAGGAAGCCCTTCTGCTCCGGCGAAAGCCGCCCGTTCGTTACCGCCCAGTGGGTGAGGCGATCCGCCAGGACAGCTGCGAACAGCTTAGGCGCGACGTCTCCCATTGCCAAAGGTCTCCAGTTAGAGAGATCCGACTCGTCCCCCTTCTTGTGCATAAGCACAGTAAGGGAGTGCCCCCAGCCGGCGGGAATCTGCCCAACTCTACGGCACGCGTTAAACACGGCCGTAAGGAGAATGGCACCCCGATCGCCGGACTTCAGATCACTGTAAGATATGCCGTCGGGTCCAGGGGATGAGTTAGACATCCTCTGGAGCCGCCGCCATACCTCACTCTCCGAAAATTCAGCGATCAGGGCGTCATTACTGCCCAGCAGCAACTCCCTGAGTTCAGGCAGTTGCGGATACGCCAACCCTTCATCAGACCGGGGGGCGTACAGTTCGCTAAAATACCGGTGGACTTCCTCCACCGGTATTCCGCAACGCGGAGAGACCCCTTGCAGGATCTCGCGAACTGCACGCTTCCGGTCCGAGCGGAAGAGGCGCTGAATGCGCGTGGCCTCCGCAACCCGATCCCTACCTGCTGGTGGCGGCCGAATCCCCCCAGACTGGCCACCCCGACGAGAAACGCCACGTCCCCCGGTTTCACGCCCTCCTCCACCGGACGGCCCCTCACGAGCGCGCGAACCGTTGCCACCCGCCGTCCGACGACCCTCGAAGAACATCGCCACTCGCGCAGCTAATTCTTCGAGGGCCTCGGGGGTCTCGACCTGAGCAGCTCGCCTGACAAGATCCTCGCGCAAGCGGGCCCGGCTTACGCCGTCCGTTTCGCGCTCACTTCGTACAGGCTGCTGCACCGATCGATTTCCCCGCGGACGACGAGTTTCACGGCCGCTGACCTCCGCCGAAACAGGACGCCCCCTCGGCCCCCCCGGAACGCGCCGACGGCTCACCCCGGCTGCCCAACCCGTGCTCCCTCTCGTAGAGGTACGGACGCAATACGATTATGTCGAGCACCTACCCGGTTAGATGTTGCTCCGGCTGCTCGACGTGCGCCCCTCCCGGCTGCTGCTCCCTCGTCGTTAAAGTCCTGCACTGGCGCTCCCGGGCCAGTCAGGAGATCAAACCGATTAACACTATAGGGGCCCCAGTCCCGGATTGGACTGGTGCCCCGGTCAATAAATAAACTACTACTGTCCGCGCGCCCCGCGCGCGCGAGCGACCCGGCACAGTCGCCGGTGTGGCCGCTCGATCGGCAGGTAGCCCTTCTCCCTAGCTCCCCCGGCGTCCTTGGCGACCTCGATGCTGCAGCAGCTGCTCCACCTGTCACTCCTGCTGCTGCTCCGGGGGTGGGGGTCTCCGGTGAGGATTGGAGTACCCTCGGCCGCGTCCCTCTCGCTCGCCGCCTGCTGCCAACCCCTGCTGGCCTCCAGCCGTCGTCCTCCTCGTCCGTCGTTGCAGGACTGCGGGCCACTGCAGTCCTGGCTGGAGACCGGTCCTCTTCTCGGGCAGGCTCGACCTCCGGCGACGATGTTTCCTGGATTGTTGGGAGTCCGTGCAATGAAGACAACGGAGTCGTCCTCGTGGACTCCCCTGACGACAGAGACGGGGTGCAAACCGTGCCGCATAACGACACAGTCACCGTCTCCGTCGTCAGCGTCGCCGCCGCACTGCAGGCCAGAGGCGAGCCATTGACTACTCGCCTCAGAGGGGGAAAAGATTCCCCCCCCCCCAGACCCGCGACCAGAAGATCGGGCGGAAGAGACACCGCCCGACCCCCCACTCGCGGACCCAAACCTGCAGCCGGAACCAGGGATGTTGTTGGTTCCGCCGTTGTCCCGCGGGTGGCCTCCAAGTATGTTGTAGTGGGGCTCACTCTCCTCGAGTTGAAGGCCCGGCGGGATGGTGTTGCTGGTGCCTTCTCCTTCTCCTCGCCAGTCCCCGACTTCTTCTTATCAATGGAGTTCCTCTTTAAGGGCACCCCCGCTGGCGGCTCCGATGCTGCCCGACGCACAGAACTCCGTGTCAATCTTCTCAGTGGTGCGCCGGGCGGTGTTGGATCCTTGGTGGGGCCCCTCGGAGATGGTGTTGAGGGGCCCTTGGAGCCGCCAGAAATTCTTCTGCCCCCCCTGGTGGTCTGCGGGGGGTTTACTCTTCTCGGTGGGGGGGTGCCCTGGGGACTGGCCCTCGAGGTGGGCACAACGGGCGGTGAGGTCGATTTACCTGCCCTGGATGCCGTCAGATGCGAGGGTCCTGGTACCGCCGCTCGTGGTGGTGGTGGCAGCGGTCTTCCTTCCCCTGACGGCATTCGTGGTGGTGGTGGGACGGGTGGCAGCCTTCGTTGTCTTCGTCCTTGTGGCGGCGGTGGTCCTCGATGTTGTGCTGCGGGAGGGGGCGGCCGATGTCGTCCGCCTCACCAGAGGTAACCCCGTCGTCGCCCTCGTTGTCGTGGTGGTGGTGGTTGTGGCCGTCGTCGGTGCTGTGCTGGCGACGGTGACAGGTGGAGCATTCGGGCCCTTGCCACCGCTGCTGGTCCTCGACGCAGGATTCGGTCGCGGTCTGTCTATGACGAACACTGGGCTACCTGCCGACCGATCCGCGACAGTCGTCGCGACCGGCGCGACGACTGAGCACTCCGACACACTAATTGCACTAACAGCGGCCACACCGCTCACTCGCGCCGAATCACTCGCCGGCGATACTCGCTCCTCGGCCCCTACGTTGTGCTGTACCGTGCGGGCCTGTGAGTGGGTGTCTGTACTATCCCCTGGTGCTACCCTAATATTACTTATACCCCCATAACTACAATCTGTGGTGTGGGCCGCCGCGTAGTGTGTTGCCACCGACTTCCGGGGATACTTCCCAGTGCCGGCGACATCACACACGCGACAACGCCACACCACCACCACACCCGGATGCTCTCTTTTCAAATGTTTCGATAAATCTTCTAGTCTTTTATAACTAAACCGGGTGTGGTGCCTGTCATCTCTACCCTCTCTGTAGCACCAGGGGCAGCGGAGATTGCCTTCGGCAGTAGGGAATCTAAGAATTAGATTCCGAACCGCCTCACCAGAAACTCGCCCCGAGCTATCCGTCATCGCCGAGTGTTAAGGCCGCGACGCTAAGATAAAGGCGTCGCGCCTGCGCTCGATGTCAAAGTGGGCACTTAGGATTTCCCGAACAAGGCGAAGTGCAGAAGTGCGAAAAATTTCTAACACTTTTCGCCTTGCGCGAGAAATCTCAAGGCCACTCGTCGAGCGACACCCGGTGTGACGGAATCGCAAGAGTCGGGCCTCCGGCTCTCAGCGAACTCCGCGCGCACAAACACTCACTCACTACACTTCACTATCACAGCACTTTTAGCACCGCACAGCACAGCACTCTAACTATTGCACACTCCCGTTGTGCGGACGGCCCGCACGCAAAGTCCCGAAATTCGCGATTACGTTCGCCGCACGCTCGCACTTATCCGCCGTCCGCACCAATTCGCCGCGAGTTGTGGAGAATATTCTCCTCAATTCCTGGGAATAGCTCTAGTTTACGAACCCTTGTAGGGTGCGAGCCAGTCCTGGAGGCACTGCAATACCAGGCCGACTCACGACGCGGAGGGAGCAAGCTCCGAAACCACGTCTATTCCCAGAAATTGAGGTTAATATTCTGACTCCACATGGGAGGAGTACCAGATATTAAGCTGATAAGAACAGATTAAAGTCGTTTATTGAAAAATTTCCAATACATGTTTCCCCTGGGGGCGGACCCCCAGGGGATGCGGAAATACAACGTAGTGTGCGAGGACTTCTCGTCAATTATGTAAAAAAGAAGGGTCGTCCCGGGCCCACTTACATTCCCTGCTGGCTCCGGGGAGTCCAAGAGTATTAATAGATCTGCCATCGGGCAGATACCGCCGATCGCCGGAGCGGATGAATAAATAAACAATAAATGAATAGATAACCAAGTAAATAAAAAGATACATAAATAAATGCGTAAATAAACAAATAAATAAATAAATAAACACATAAGTAAATAAAGAAACAAATAACCAGATAAATAAATAAATACATGAATAAAAATATAAATAAATAAACAAATCAGTAAATAAATAGTGTCACGTGAAGTCCGCACCCACTTCGCGAAACTGCCCTGGCTAGCGGGACTTCACGCGAACAATGAAATTTCCTTGGACTCGACTTGGGGACACGCGGATCAAATTTTACTGTCGATACTTCTATGGGCGCCAGGCACTCGCGTGCCACGGGATTTCTCCCGCTTTTAATTTATATTACTGGAATCGCGATACAGTTGGTCTCCGCCACCGAGTCTCGACCACACACACCGAAAAACGAATTCTTCCCCAAGTCGCAAGTACGCGCGATACCAACGAACTCAGCGGGTGGGGTCGGTTATTCGAGAGGATCGTCAGGACTGGATAAGGCGAAATATAAATTAAATTCACAAAATTTTCGGTCTCCGAGAGTCGGCACAATTTATTAAGAAACGACCTCGCCCTAAGGCGGAATTACACGCGTTAGCCTACTATTACAACTCCCGGAACAGATACACTCGACGACCGCGACGCCAATTTTCTTACAATACTCGCAAAGCGATACGGAGAGGGAGCCGAGACGTGGAGTGAATTTGAACGCGGCCGAACGAAAGATAATGGATCACCCAATAGCACAAATAATCAACATCAACGCAATAAAGCTCGCAACGCGAAAAAAGGCGAATCTGTTCACCTCACCATTTTAGCTGTTCTCGGCTGCAGTTGGTCCCAATTGTCTATTCGTCACTCCGGGCTCTCTCCGCTCTTCTTCTTGGCTACTCGATTCGACGGGCACTCGCGAGCTACTTAAAAATTTCCGACTATCCTCGCTGACGGTCGATGGTCGAAGAGTACTCCTCGCGGATCCGCGCGATCCGCGAGGATCTCCTGCGCATGCTAATTACCGCGACTACCCCCACCCCGGAAACCTCATGAAACGCCACGCCATAAATTGACGGTCGATAATTAGTGACTGCTGCCCTGGACTGCTCTGCCTGATCGGTGGTGGAAAATGGGCCCTCTTCTTGCCGTCTCCGCGGGATGCTGCCGTTCTCCCAGGTTCCTTCCGTTTTTCTCGTTCCGGTCCAGCAGGGTCGGGAAGGGTAGTCGACCCGCGCCACCGAGCACCAACCCCCCTGGGGCCGGTGGGTCCCTCCAACCCGCCTTCCCCCCGGGAATCGTTGGGTTGGAGTACCGCGAAGTATCCCGTCCCCAATTTTGACGGGGCCTGCCTCGGCCTCGGCGACTTCTTCCCCCGCTGGACGTCCGGTATTTACCGCGCTCCGGGCGGGAATCCGGCCTCCTCTGCAGACTCTTTCCCCTGGAAGCAGTCCCTGCGGCTTTGGGCTCCGATCGTCGTCCTCGGTGGTAGTCGTTGGCAATAAAAAAAAGGATTCACCGGGCATTAGTCGGCGTTCATTGCCTTGGTGAGGCCCCGAGGTGTGCTCGTCGCTACTCCCGTGCCGGGTATTTACTAATTTTTGGGACGTTGCAAAGTGCAACGTCACAATAGATAGACAAAATAAATAAAATAAGTAGAATAAGTGAAATAGGTACAGTCAATAAAAATAAAATAGGTGAATATACGCAACAACAACGACGAAAAAAGAAGAGAAAGGGAGACAATAAGTCCGAAGGATCGATCGGCGGGTGGGGGCTACCGCCTGCGTGTGTGTAGCTCCCCGTTAAGACTTAAGCTTGGCGCGCCCCGCCAGCCACCCGGTGTAAAAGGCCGAGTGACTGGGGTTCGGTTGATCTAAGCACGCCGCGTCAATAAAATAAATTAAGGCCCGAGAGCGCCTGAGGCCGCTGCCTCTTGTTCGGGAGCCCCAGCCGCGGGGGGCGCATCGCCGAGCGCCTGCGGAACATCCCCCTGAGGGATACCAGATACGTGCTCGACGTAAACGTTGCGCGACCACGCCAGGGTCTCCGAGACCATGAGTCGCCTCATCAGCATTGCGTATCTTGGGGAGACACGCAATACATCGAGGACAGCCTCATTGCCCGGATCCCAGCCGCCCAGCGCACCGACGAGGAATGCGTCGACTAAGACTCTGTAGCCGCGCCCACGAAGCTATTCGGCGAGGGGGGTATACTTGAGGAGTTTACCCATCCTCGCCTCCTCGATCGCTTCCATCCGATTTTCAAATAGCACGGCTACGTCGACGATCACGATAGTCTTTGAAGGCTCGTGCGTCACGACCAGGTCGGGACGCAGAGCCACAAATTCCCCCTCGGCGCCCGGAACACGCTGGTTGACCCTCACGGTCCCTGGGAGACGGCAACCCCTCACTAGCCTCCGGAGAACGCCATCGTGGCGTTTTTGTCGCGCCGCCGAATGCACGGTGCAGTGCTGAAGCACGTGGGGAAGGGACTCGAGGGCGTCCCCGCATTTGCGGCAGCGCCTATCACCGGCGCCCCAGCGCCTTGCTCCGTTAAGGGGCAAGACGTCGAGGCGAGCGCGGTGCATGAACCGCCAGTCCGCAAATCGAGTAAAACTCCCCGAGCTCATAAAGTGATTGCTCACTGGAGCCCGAGAAGTGACCTCGAGTACCTTCCCCTGGTCCCTCTTGGCCAAAACGGTCGCGAGGTAGTGCCCCGACACCGCACCACGCATCCGGCGGATTATCTGTTTCATAGCGGAACCGGGTATTATCGTTCGCCTTCCAGAGGCCGCGGTGAGTTCCATCGACAGTCCGTCCGAGACTTCGTCCCACCGCCACCGAACACCAAACCTCTCTCCAACCCTGCGACACGCCTCACGCGCTTTCGACCAGAATGACGAAAGGGTCGTGGAGGGCCGCGCGAAATCCCCGAGCAAAGACCCCGACAGGTATTCCGCGAGGTCATTCCCTGAAGGAGGTCGACCGATCTTTTTACGAACAGCCTCCCGCAGAGATGATCCCGCTATCTGTGTCAGGACCCCATCCCCCGCATTTAACATTCTAAATGCGTGGGACACGGTCAAGGCATCAGCGAGATCTGCCAGAGGGAGCAGTCCACAGCCCCCCCGAGAGGGGGGGATGTAGACTAGCTCCGCGCTGGCTCTCTGAGGGAGGTGTAGCCACGATTTAGCAAAACGCCTAACGGCTTTGTCAGCCGCCTTCAGTGGCCCCTTCTCCATCCCGGTCCCACGTAGCAGGAAATCAAGACGGGTCAGGATGAAAGTC
This sequence comes from Trypoxylon attenuatum, assembly GCA_963989405.1. Classification (NCBI taxonomy): domain Eukaryota; kingdom Metazoa; phylum Arthropoda; class Insecta; order Hymenoptera; family Crabronidae; genus Trypoxylon; species Trypoxylon attenuatum. The sequence goes on along the minus strand of OZ022492.1, from coordinate 6,606,794 downwards.
CTTACCGTCTCAATCTTCTGCCACGGGTAAAGCAACGACTCATCAACGCGTCGCAGGTCGTCGAGCATGGCCCCGATGGCGGTGTACGGAGTCTGTCCCGCCCGGACCCCCGGTGGAACCCCAAGATGGACATAGTGGTCCCCGTCTCCCATGGATCGAAGTGGCGTATCCTGGAGTTGGTAGGTTCGCGCTGGATCGACCTTCCCCCTGGAAATGTGCAGAGTTGCACACTTGCCAGGGTTGAAGGCCAACCCTAGGCGCTTCGCTACCCCCTCCACTGCCAGAAGCAGATCGCCCAAGCTGTCTGGGGAGCCCGTCACTAATGCGACATCGTCCGCGTAAGCCAGGGATGTCACGCTGTGTCCAAACAAATCATATCCGCGAGCAAAGGTGGAAACCGCGCGTATTAGGGGCTCAATCGCCAGATTAAACAGTATTGGACTCAGCGGACATCCCTGTCTTACTCCAGACCGCATGGGGATGGGGTCTGTGTACCCCTCCGAGGTACGAACACGAGTCGTGCAGCCGGTGTACATACTCCTGACGATACCAATCAGGAGCGGTGGAACGCCGGCGCGCTCCAGGGCTGCATATATGGTCGCATGGGGGACAGAGCCGAACGCATTCGACAAGTCCAGCCATGCCACCGCAACGCTTTTACGACCGCGGCGGGCGTCGCTAAGAACCTCCTGCAGAACGAAGTTGTGCTCGAGGCACCCCTCGTACGGCAGGAAGCCCTTCTGCTCCGGCGAAAGCCGCCCGTTCGTTACCGCCCAGTGGGTGAGGCGATCCGCCAGGACAGCTGCGAACAGCTTACGCGCGACGTCTCCCATTGCCAGAGGTCTCCAGTTGGAGAGATCCGACTCGTCCCCCTTCTTGTGCATAAGCACAGTAAGGGAGTGCCCCCAGCCGGCGGGAATCTGCCCAACTCTACGGCACGCGTTAAACACGGCCGTAAGGAGAATGGCACCCCGATCGCCGGACTTCAGATCACTGTAAGATATGCCGTCGGGTCCAGGGGATGAGTTAGACATCCTCTGGAGCCGCCGCCATACCTCACTCTCCGAAAATTCAGCGATCAGGGCGTCATTACTGCCCAGCAGCAACTCCCTGAGTTCAGGCAGTTGCCGATACGCCAACCCTTCATCAGACCGGGGGGCGTACAGTTCGCTAAAATACCGGTGGACTTCCTCCACCGGTATTCCGCAACGCGGAGAGACCCCTTGCAGGATCTCGCGAACTGCACGCTTCCGGTCCGAGCGGAAGAGGCGCTGAATGCGCGTGGCCTCCGCAACCCGATCCCTACCTGCTGGTGGCGGCCGAATCTCCCCAGACTGGCCACCCCGACGAGAAACGCCACGTCCCCCGGTTTCACGCCCTCCTCCACCGGACGGCCCCTCACGAGCGCGCGAACCGTTGCCACCCGCCGTCCGACGACCCTCGAAGAACGTCGCCACTCGCGCAGCTAATTCTTCGAGGGCCTCGGGGGTCTCGACCTGAGCAGCTCGCCTGACAAGATCCTCGGCCGAGCGGGCCCGGCTTACGCCGTCCGTTTCGCGCTCACTTCGTACAGGCTGCTGCACCGATCGATTCCCCCGCGGACGACGAGTTTCACGGCCGCTGACCTCCGCCGAAACAGGACGCCCCCGCGGCCCCCCTGGAACGCGCCGACGGCCCAGCCCGGCTGCCCCAACCCGTGCTCCCTTTCGTAGAGATACGGACGCAACATGATTATGTCGAGCACCTACCTGGAAAGATGTTGCTCCGGCTGCTCGACGTGCGCCCCTCCCGGCTGCTGCTCCCTCGTCGTAGTTCAGTGTTGACGCTCCCGGGCCAGTCAACAGGTCGAAACGATTAAAACTATAGGGGCCCCAGTCCCGGATTGGACTGGTGCCCCGGTCAACGAATAAATTATAACGTTCCGCGCGCGCGAGCGACCCGGCACGATCCCCGGTGTGGCCACTCAATCGGCAGGTAGCCCCTCGCAGCAAGTCCCCCGGCGTCCTCGGCGACCTCGTTGTTGCAGCAGCTGCTCCACCTGTCACTCCTGCTGCTGCTCCGGGGGTGGGGGTCTCTGGTGAGGATAAGAGTACCCTCGGCCTCGCTCCTCTCGCACGCCGCCTGCTGCCAACCCCTGCTGGCCTCCAGCCGTCGTCCTCCTCGTCAGATGTTGCAGGACTGCGGGCCACTGCAGTCCTGGCTGGAGACCGGTCCTCTTCTCGGCCAGGCTCGACCTCCGGCGACGAATCTTCTTGAATTGTTGGGAGTCCGTGCAATGAAGACAACGGAGTTGTCCTCGTGGACTCCCCTGACGACAGAGACGGGGTGCACACCGTGCCGCATAACGACACAGTCACCGTCTCCGTCGTCAGCGTCGCCGCCGCACTGCAGGCCAGAGGCGAGCCATTGACTACTCGCCTCAGAGGGGGAAAAGATTCCCCCCCCCCCCTCCCCCCCCAGACCCGCGACCAGAAGATCGGGCGGAAGAGACACCGCCCGACCCCCCACTCGCGGACCCAAACCTGCAGCCGGAACCTGAGATGTCCGTGGTTCCGGCGTTGTCCCTCGGGTGGCCTCTAAATAGGTTGTAGTGGGGCTCACCCTCCTCGAGTTGAAGACCCGGCTCGGTGTTGTCGCCGGCGTCTTCTCCTGCTCCTCGCCAGTCCCCGACTTCTTCTTTTCAATGGAGTTCCTCTTCAAGGGCACCCCCGCTGGCGGCTCCGATGCTGCCCGACGCACAGAACTCCGGGTAACTCTTCTCAGTGGTGCGCCGGGCGGTGATGGATCCTTGGTGGGGCCCCTCGCAGATGGTGTTGAGGGGCCCTTGGAGCCGCCAGAAATTCGTCTGTCCCCGCTGGTGGTCTGCGGGGGGTTCCGTGTTCTCGCTGGGGGGGTGCCCTGGGGACTGGCCCTCGAGGTGGGCACAACGGGCGGTGAGGTCGATTTACCTGCCCTGGATGCCGTCAGGAAGGATGCGAGCGTCCTGGTACCGCTGCTCGTGGTGGTGGTGGCAGCGGTCTTCCTTCCCCTGACGGCAGTCGTGGTGGTGGTGGGACGGGTGGCAGCCCTCGTCGTCCTGGTCGTCTTGGCGGCGGTGGTCCTCGTTGTATTAGTGCGAGAGGGGGCGGCCGATGTCGTCCGCTTCACCAGAGGTAACCCCGTCGTCGCCCTCGTTGTGGTTGTGGTGGTGGTGGTGGCCGTCGTCGGTGCTGTACTGGCGACGGTGACAGGTGGAGCCTTCGAACCCTTGTCACCGCTGCTGGTCCTCGTCGCGGTCATCGGTCGCACTCTCTCGCTTTCGAACACTGGCCTACCTGCCGACCGATCCGCGACAGTCGTCGCGACCGGCGCGACGACTGAGCACTCCGACACACTAATTGCACTAACAGCGGCCACACCGCTCACTCGCGCCGAATCACTCGCCGGCGAATTTCGCTCCTCGGCCCCTACGTTTTGCTGTGCCGTGCGGGCCTGTGAGTGAGTGTCGGTACTCACCCCAGGCGCTACCCTACTAATTTCACCCCCATAACTACAATCTGTGGTGTGGGCCGCCGCGTAGTCTGTTGCCACCGACTTCCGGGGATACTTCCCAGTGCCGGCGACATCACACACGCGGCAACGCCACACCACCACCACACCCGGATGATCTCTTTTCAGATGTTTCGAAAGATCTTCGACTCTTTTATAATTAAACCGGGTGTGGCGCCTCTCGTCGCTACCCTCCTTGTAACACCAGGGGCAGCAGAGATCGCCTTCGGCAGTAGGGAATCTGTTTAATATCCATTCGATCACGTAGGGAATTTCCGCGGATTAAAACGGGTAACATAGCGTGCACGAAAGAAATTCGTAGCCGCAATAGAAAATCCGTCAAATTAATCGCGCGTTGTTAAATTCCAGTTAGATCGTCGGTAATTTAGTCGGTTAGATCGCGAGAACAGAGGTTCAAACCTTGGTAGCCGCGATAGGGAAAAAACCGAAGGCAAACTCGCGGAAAAAGAGCTAAACACGAGGCACAAACTCGCGCGCGATCGGTGACTTCCGAACGTTCGCGAGGGGTCAACGTTTGGCCTCGGGCGATGAACGCGGTAACCCCGGACAGAAGATTCGGGAACTTCAAGATAAAGGATTCGCGAGCAAAGTCATTGTCCGAGGGGAAGAGGAGTGGGGATATTTCCCCCGAAATTCCGCGGTTTCGAAGGTGCAAGGGCTCCGAGAACCGATCACTTGATTTCTGGCTCTTGAAGTAGCAAGACGTCTAGAAGCAAATAGAAGAAGACTGAGACGATTCATTTTCGAGGACCTGCAGAAAAGAAGACCGATTGTTCCACCGTCGTCGTGCAGAAGAGTGCAATAAGCCAACTTCGCAACGCAGAAGAAATACGCAGCCTTCCGCGTAGGCATAAGCCTCACTTCTTGGCAGGAGCCGAAAATCACGGACCAACGAGCAAGTCTCAACTATAAACGCTCGACCCGTGCGCGAGCTGAAGCTTCTACCCGCAAGAAACGACCAGCCGAAAATCGCGGGCCACCGAACGCATTGCTGGTTTAGCAGTTCGACCCGTGCGCGTGCAGGAGGAATCCACGGCGTTTCTAACAGGAGAAGTTACCCTGCAAAGGCTACACCTTTGCAGTCCAGGCCAGAAGCGACGGAGATACTTAAGGGACAGATCGGATCAGACCACAGCCTCGGGAGGAGATACCGAGAGTGCGTACAAGGGTACTCCACCAACGAAAATACAGTCCACAATTGCAGTATTCCGGTAAGAGTTTCGATCTGTGAGAAAACAGCTGATTCCGTGGTCGGAGCAACGACCTGAGGCTGTTGTGAGCTCGAAATTCGTCGCCGAGCATTGTTGTCACGAGCGGATTAACGTTTGTTGACATCGCGGCGAACTGGCTTAGATTCGGAAATCGAAATTATAATTTCGACCGAATCTAAGAAACTACTGCAGCCACTACCGAACGCACCGCACAGCTCGAAGCAGGAGAGAATCCTCTCGGAGCTGCATAAATTCGGTGCATAAGGAGTCAGCAATTCAACCACAAAAGAAGAAAGAAGATAACGTGAATATTACCAGTGCGGATACGTGATAGACGAGTGCGAGCGAGAGTGTTTACGTCCCGTCGTCGAGCGAACTCGACGCGCGACAAACTCTAGCTATAAAAACCGCTCCACTTTTTGTTTCAGGTACCGAGACCGCCGATAATCCGCGGCGAGCCAGGTTCTTTGGAGCAACCGCCGACTCTATTTACCACTTCTTCTTTCTCTCGCATTTATATAAGGTGTCGGAATTATTTGTGAAACCAAATAATTATTTCGTTTCGGGGAATTCCCTGTCAAGACTATTTTATTAACCCTACCAATCCGCCTATCCTATTCTACCGGCCGTTTCCCGCAGAGGCTCGAGTCCTGCGGAGATTAACGTTTATAAAACAAGGTCCTTCGAGCCGGAGCATAAGGCGGAATTTGGTTTAAGGTGTTTCTTGACAGGAAGGAATCAGCACGGCACAACTCCAGACGCCAACGATCAAAACTCCGCGCAAGGAAGGAGACAATGAGTCTTCCGATGGACACGCATGGGCAGCCGTCATCGAGGAGCAGGAGTTGGAATTGGCAAGAGTGAAGCGGCTAGTGCCCAATCTCAAGAAGAGGGGCAAAGCCAAGTTCACAGTGCCGCTGCTGAACTCCACCCTGAAGCAACTGAAGGACACCTGGAAGACGATACAGTCACGCCAGGCACAAATTCGAGCGGCAAGCAAGCTAGACGAACCAGAGGCAGCGGATTACATCGCCAGCGGCGGATATGAGGATGCAGAAGACGAAGCATTGGAAGACATCGCCTTTATAGAGGCGGAATTAGGAAAATTTCAGAAGACTTCGCAGCCCCCCGCCAGGCCTTCCCAAGGAACGTCTGGGCCGCAGTCTTTGCCGAGGGTCAAGCTACCGGAATTGAAGCTGCCGACTTTTAAGGGAGACATCCGGGACTGGACGCATTTCGCTCAATTGTTTACCGCGGCTGTAATCCGAAATCCGACGTTATCGGATGCGTTGAGATTGCAGTATTTGAACGCGAGTTTAGAAGGCGATGCGCTCCGAGCAATATCTACCCTCCGCATTGAAGACGAGAACTTTGATGCAGCATGGAGCACATTAAAGGAGAGGTACGACAATCCGCGAGTGACCATGAAGATGCACCTGAAGCGTCTTTTTGGGTTAAGGAAAGCACACCGCGAGAACCTCGAAGAACTTCAAGCTCTGCTCAGCGATCTGGACAACAGTGTGGCAGCATTAACCACAGGCAACCCCGAGGTAGACCTTGGGCAGGTAATGCTGGTGTACCTGGCTTCCAGTACGTTCGTCGGAGAAATGGCAACAGAATGGGAAAACTCAATAGCAAATACGACGGAGTATCCGACGTACGAAACCGTGCGTGCTTTCATTAGAAAGAAGATACACGCGGCGATGTGTCTCGACTCGCCAAAAACGGGAAATGCACCCTCCAAGCTGAAGTCAAAGGTACACAGCCACGCTGCAACGGCGGAAGAAAAGAATACTGGACGCTCCTGTTTATTCTGCAAGGGACCACACCGAATCACGGAATGCAGCGACTTCAAGCGATTGGACCAGAAGCAGCGTTTTGAGGCTGTGAAAATCAGAGCCGGCTGCATTCGCTGTCTGCAATCCGGACACAGTTTTTACGAGTGTGACAACCCGAAGGAGTGTAATAAGTGCAAAAAGAAGCATCACCCGCTGCTGCACTTCCCGGAACCGACCACCGCCAAGAAGCAAGGACCTACGAAGCAAAACACTCGGCAACGACCCAGATCTAGGCAGACGGAGTCGAAGAAGGAAGACGACAACGCGCAACGTGCACGCGCATTGCAGCACCGGAAAAAGCAGTGGGAACGAGGAGGTAACCCTCGCCACTGCAATGGTGCGGGTCCACGCGAAGGATGGAGGAGCTCGCGAAGTACGAGCTCTCATCGACATGGGATCCCAGAAGTCGTTCCTGTCCGAGAATCTCGCACAGGAATTGAGGCTGGAGAAGAAGAGGGCCCCGGCTCTTATTAGCGGCTTGGGAGGCGGCACGCCTCAACCCATCAAGCACCGGGTGCAGGTGGGTCTCAGTGCAGCAGGGGATGCAATCCCGCTGTATCAAGCGACTACGTACGTGATTCCGAGAATCACCACGTATCGCACGCCAGCCCGAACTCCTTGCGTAATGCAGCAGTTCCGGGATTTAGATCTGGCAGATCCGGACCCATCAAGCCCCGCACGCATCGACGTACTGATCGGTGCAGATTTGATGGCCAGCACGCTTCGAAACGGGACACGAATTCTTGGAGAGGATCAACCGGTAGCGATGAACACGGTGTTCGGATGGGTGATTTTCGGCAAAACAGGAGCAGCTGGAAATCCGAGGGAACAGTTGCACATAATGCACTGTACGACTCTGGAGTCCCTAGATCACGCAGTCAGGCGATTTTGGGAGACAGAAGAAGTTCCCTCGAAGAAAACCCTCACACCGGACGAGCAGGCCTGTGAAGATTACTTCTCCAAGACCGTGACCCGAGAAGAAAACGGAAGATTTGTTGTGCGGATCCCGTTTAGACATCCACGACCAGCAGAAGCACTAGGAAGCTCCTGGAAAAGCGCGCTAGCTGCATTGGCGAGGGTGTGGAAAAAGTTACGGGATAACGACGAGCTCATGCAGCAATACACCGAGTTTCTCGGGGAGTATGAGTCTCTCGGCCATATGAAGCGGCTCCACGAATTCGATGAGACACGAGTTTTCATCCCACACCGAGCCGTACTGAGAGCCGACAGCACAACAACAAAACTACGTGTCGTGTTTAATGCAACGAACAGGACAACGAGCGGAGAATCCCTGAACAGCATCCAGTACGTTGGACCAAGGTTGCAGAAGGATATAACCTCCCTCCTAATGAATTGGAGATTGCACAGGTACGTACTGGTTGCCGATATCGAAAAGATGTTTAGGCAAATTCTTATCGCGCCGGAGGATCGGCAATTCCAAAATATCGTCTGGCGGGATCCTGACTCCGAGCGTTTATTGACGTATGAGCTGCAGACCGTGACGTATGGAACCGCGAGTGCACCTTACCTCGCGATGCGTACACTGCTGGAGCTCGCGGAGAGAGACGGAGGGAAATTCCCCGCGGGAGCCGACGTATTAAAAAATAGCGTGTATGTGGATGACGTTTTTATGGGGGCAGACACGAAAGACACGCTTGCCGATATTCGCAGCCAGGTATGCAGCATGTTAGCAGGAGGAGGATTCCACTTGCGGAAATGGGCCGGAAATGACTCGGAATTGCTGCAGGACGTTCCACAAGGAGAACACGCATTAGCTGTGGATTTAACGCTCTTTGACGAATCGGAACTGAAAGTACTTGGACTGCGATGGTTACCAGCGAGCGACCAGTTTCATTTTAATTTGCAGCGATATCAACCGTTGAGTGTAACACCAACGAAAAGAATTCTATTTTCAGAAATCGCGAAATTGTTCGACCCTCTCGGCTGGTTGTCACCGATTGTGATTCGTGCCAAGATCCTACTGCAGACTCTCTGGTTGGAAAAGATTGGCTGGGATGAACCCGTTTCAACGAATACACAGCAGACCTGGAACACATTCTGCGAGGATTGGACAAAACTGGACGCTCTAAGGATACCGAGATGGCTGAATTACGAGAAGAAAATAATATCAGCCGAACTCCATGGATTTTGCGATGCCTCAATAGCAGCGTATAGTGCAGCAGCTTACCTACGGATACAAACTAGCACCGGCGAAGTTACTTCGACTCTAATCATGGCAAAAACGCGTGTGGCTCCGTTGAAAACACTAAGCGTGCCAGTATTAGAATTAAATGGTGCTGTGTTATTGTCTGAGCTGTTATCGCATATACAGGAATCCTTAACTGTTGTGATCGAGAGGACTGTGTGCTGGTCGGATTCAACCATCACCCTCGCATGGCTCAGAAGACATCCGTCAACGTGGAAGCTGGTAATCGCAAATAGAGTATCAAAAATCCAAACATCGTTGCCGAAAGCAGAGTGGAGACACGTACCCACACGCTTCAATCCAGCGGATCTCAACTCCCGTGGTGTGGAAGCTGAGAATCTACTCAGTTCACCGATGTGGATGCATGGACCAAGCTGGTTAATCCAATCCGAAGAGAATTGGCCGGCAACACCTGCAGATCTATCTACGGAACAAGGAAAACGAGAAGTGAACACGCACACGGCTACCCAAACAAAAGACTGGGAGTTTCTGTTGCGATACTCTACGTGGAGCCGACTATTACGCGTTACCGCGTATTGTCTGCGTTTCCTGAGGATCTTACGCAGCGGAAAACCTGCAACTGGAGACCGATGGCTGGGCCGTGAAGATCTGCAGGAAGCTACCGAAAAAATTGCCATCCATCTGCAACGCATGCATTTCAGTAAGGAAGTCGAGTGTTTAAAGAAACAGCAGCCTCTACCCGCAAAGTCTAAACTCCGTGCGCTCGACGTGTTTGTTGACAAACGCGGCGTGCTACGGGTCGGGGGGCGGCTGCGACACTCGAAACTTCCAGAAGAAACAAAATTTCCGATTGTTTTGCCGAAGCATTATGTGAGTGATTTAATAATTCGACAGTGTCACCGAAATACGTTGCACGGTGGAATCCAGCTGACAATGCATACAGTGAGACAACGGTTTTGGATCATCGGATGCAGAAGTGCCACAAGAAGACTGATACATCAGTGCGTGAAGTGCACCCGATGGAGAGCAGAAACCGGAAGTCAAAAGATGCAAGATCTGACACCTGATCGATGCACACCTGCGAGGCCATTCACGGTGACCGCAGTAGACTACGCTGGACCATATCGGGTACGAGATTCAGCTGGAAGAGGTAAGTCTGCACACAAAGCGTATATTGCCGCGTTTGTGTGTACAGCGACGAGAGCAGTGCACATCGAGTTAGTGCATGACTACTCGACAGCCGCTTTCCTCGCTGCACTCACTCGATTTGTCGCTCGCCGAGGACTTCCGAGCTGCATACGCAGCGACAACGGAACCAATTTCGTAGGAGCGGATCGAGAACTCATGCAAGAATTCCGGAAGAGTTGCGATGCACCGGAAATGCGTGAAAAGTGCAGCGAGTTAGGGATACGCTGGAGGTTTAATCCTCCCAGCGCCCCTCATTTTGGTGGTTTACAGGAAGCAACAGTGAAGTCAGTGAAGCATCATTTGAAGAGAATCATGGGAGAATTTACGCCAACAACGGAAGAGATGACTACTATCCTGTGTCGGATAGAAGCGAGTTTGAATTCGCGGCCGATTGCACCGTTGAGCGAGAACCCAGAAGAATTTGATGCACTGACCCCTGGACACTTCCTCATCGGTGGACCATTAAATGCATCACCGATTACACCTGTAGCGGAGGAGCCGGTATCGAGATTAACCAGATGGCAAATGGTACAGAAGATACACGAACAATTTTGGAGGAAATGGACACGAGATTATTTGGTTCACCTGCAAAATCGGTACAAGTGGCAAACCACCAAAACATCGCTAAAGAAAGGGGACATCGTTGTGGTAGAGAACCCTCTTCTCCCCCCGAACCATTGGGAACTAGGAAGAATCGAGAACGTTCTACCAGGCAAGGATGGACTTGTGCGTGTGGTAGAGGTCAGGACCGCGAAAACAACTTACACACGTCCGATAACACGTATGTGTAAGTTGACGGACGACGAGCTACCACCGAAAAACGATACCCCTCAGCCGCCTGGAAAATAGGAGTGTGGGACCTGGTGAGCAGCGCGGGAGAGGTACCAACAAAGGATGGTCACCTCAAACAAGGAACCTCGCATGCGAACTACCAAAATATTAGAAAGAAAAACGAGGTGACTTACTCCCTTCCTAATAGGTAAGTAAAACCAAGTAAGGAGAGGACAAATTTGAAGCACCTTCCCCCGAGCTCCACGACGACCAGGCAGTTAGTTTCAACGGAATAGTCACCTACGAGACATCAAAATCGAATACCATGGCAGACGCGCGGTTAAATGCAGAGTTCAATGCGATAATGCGGATCGCGGAAAACCCGGGCATTGTGGAAGACCAGAGCGCCCCACCGGTTGCAATACCGGAACCATTCCGCGATGCACCGCCGGTTCCGGCAACGCCTCCTGCGGGAATGTCGATCGCACCAAGCGTCGACAGTTCAGCCACAACCTTGGTGCTCCCTCAGGTGCCACCAAGCACGGTGCAGAATCAGCAGCCGCCACTGCCATCGACGAGCAACCGCATCACAGGACCGCCGCTGATAATCAATCTGGGATGGACCCAGATTGAAATCCCGGCGCACGTCCCATCGGTGGTAAGGAGGTTCCGCTGCGGCACTCCCGGTGGCCGATACCAGGTTCGGTGGGACAGACAAGGGAGGCTGACCTCACTGTTGTGGAGGCCAACGCCGACAACCCCAGTCACGAGGCCATCGGCTGGACCAGGAGCCAACGGACAACCTGCAGGGCACATGACCCGCCAAGCCGCATCAGAGACGTCCTCTCAGGCAGTGACGCCGCGGCCACGGAGCAGGAGCCTGTCAGACGAGGCCAGAAGGGAGTTTTACGCCGACCTGCACCGAAGAGGGCTGATAAACCACGACGCAGTGCTACAGCTCATCGATGAGACGGAAAGCACGCGTCGACGGGTCCGGGAGTCGGTGCGAGAAGTCCACCGGGATGCACGGAGAGAACGGCGCAGATCGCCCTACGAGCGCAGAGGCCGGAGGAGCTACCCGGCGCGACTTTCTCCACCACGACGGTAAGTCAAGACTTTCAAAAAAAAAAAAAATTTTTATGCTTTACCGCGAGTTTGCCGAAAAATTTCCGTTCTCTGTTGTGTTGCGGCGCTGCCGCAAGGGGGGCGGTGTGTTTAATATCCATTCGATCACGTAGGGAATTTCCGCGGATTAAAACGGGTAACATAGCGTGCACGAAAGAAATTCGTAGCCGCAATAGAAAATCCGTCAAATTAATCGCGCGTTGTTAAATTCCAGTTAGATCGTCGGTAATTTAGTCGGTTAGATCGCGAGAACAGAGGTTCAAACCTTGGTAGCCGCGATAGGGAAAAAACCGAAGGCAAACTCGCGGAAAAAAGAGCTAAACACGAGGCACAAACTCGCGCGCGCTCGGTGACTTCCGAACGTTCGCGAGGGGTCAACGTTTGGCCTCGGGCGATGAACGCGGTAACCCCGGACAGAAGATTCGGGAACTTCAAGATAAAGGATTCGCGAGCAAAGTCATTGTCCGAGGGGAAGAGGAGTGGGGATATTTCCCCCGAAATTCCGCGGTTTCGAAGGTGCAAGGGCTCCGAGAACGGACCACTTGATTTCTGGCTCTTGAAGTAGCAAGACGTCTAGAAGCAAATAGAAGAAGACTGAGACGATTCATTTTCGAGGACCTGCAGAAAAGAAGACCGATTGTTCCACCGTCGTCGTGCAGAAGAGTGCAATAAGCCAACTTCGCAACGCAGAAGAAATACGCAGCCTTCCGCGTAGGCATAAGCCTCACTTCTTGGCAGGAGCCGAAAATCACGGACCAACGAGCAAGTCTCAACTATAAACGCTCGACCCGTGCGCGAGCTGAAGCTTCTACCCGCAAGAAACGACCAGCCGAAAATCGCGGGCCACCGAACGCATTGCTGGTTTAGCAGTTCGACCCGTGCGCGAGCAGGAGGAATCCACGGCGTTTCTAACAGGAGAAGTTACCCTGCAAAGGCTACACCTTTGCAGTCCAGGCCAGAAGCGACGGAGATACTTAAGGGACAGATCGGATCAGACCACAGCCTCGGGAGGAGATACCGAGAGTGCGTACAAGGGTACTCCACCAACGAAAATACAGTCCACAATTGCAGTATTCCGGTAAGAGTTTCGATCTGTGAGAAAACAGCTGATTCCGTGGTCGGAGCAACGACCTGAGGCTGTTGTGAGCTCGAAATTCGTCGCCGAGCATTGTTGTCACGAGCGGATTAACGTTTGTTGACATCGCGGCGAACTGGCTTAGATTTGGAAATCGAAATTATAATTTCGACCGAATCTAAGAAACTACTGCAGCCACTACCGAACGCACCGCACAGCTCGAAGCAGGAGAGAATCCTCTCGGAGCTGCATAAATTCGGTGCATAAGGAGTCAGCAATTCAACCACAAAAGAAGAAAGAAGATAACGTGAATATTACCAGTGCGGATACGTCATAGACGAGTGCGAGCGAGAGTGTTTACGTCCCGTCGTCGAGCGAACTCGACGCGCGACAAACTCTAGCTATAAAAACCGCTCCACTTTTTGTTTCAGGTACCGAGACCGCCGATAATCCGCGGCGAGCCAGGTTCTTTGGAGCAACCGCCGACTCTATTTACCACTTCTTCTTTCTCTCGCATTTATATAAGGTGTCGGAATTATTTGTGAAACCAAATAATTATTTCGTTTCGGGGAATTCCCTGTCAAGACTATTTTATTAACCCTACCAATCCGCCTATCCCATTCTACCGGCCGTTTCCCGCAGAGGCTCGAGTCCTGCGGAGATTAACGTTTATAAAACAGAATCTAAGAATTAGATTCCGAACCGCCTCCCGAGAGACTCGCCTCGAGCTGTCAGTCATCGCCGGGTGTTATTAGGCCGCGACGCTAAGATAAAGGCGTCGCGCCTGCGCCCGACGTCAAAGTGGGCACTTAGGATTTCACGAACAAGGCGAAGTGCAAAAGTGCGAAAAATTTCTAACACTTTTCGCCCTGCGCGAGAAACCTCAAGGCCACTCGTCGAGCGACACCCGGTGTGACGGAGTCGCAAGAGTCGGGCCTCCGGCTCTCGACGAACTCCGCGCGCACAAACACTCACTCACAACACTTCACTATCACAGAATCACGGCACCGCACAGCACAGCACTCTAACTATTAAACACTCCCGTTGTGCGGACGGCACAAGTCCGAAACTCGCGATTTCGCTCGCCGCACCGAATCGCACCGAATTTCGCCGTCCGCACCGATTCGCACCGAGTTGTGGAGAATATTCTCCTCAATTTCTGGGAATAGAACACTAATTTAAAGACCCTTGTAGGGTGTGAGCCAGTCCTGGAGGCACTGCAATACCAGGCCGACTCACGACGCGGAGGGAGCAAGCTCCGAAACCACGTCTATTCCCAGAAATTGAGGTTAATATTCTGACTCCACATGGGAGGACTACCAGATATTAAGCTGATAAGAACAGATAAAAGCCTTTTATTGAGAATTTCAATACATGTTTCCCTTGGGGGCGAACCCCAAGGGGATGCAATAATACAACTTGCGAAAGACTTTTTCGTCATTAGGTGCCGAATACTACAGACCGGGCCCGCTCACAATTCCTGCGGAACCCGGGGGTCTCAAAGGACTAAGAAAAAGAGAAAAAAAAAAAGAAAACGAGCGAGATTTCGATCGTCTCGGGCCAGATGAATAAATAAACAATAATAATAAAAAAAAAGAAAAAGGAAATACATAGATAAATAGATAAATAAATACATAAATAAATAAATAAATAATAAAAAATAAATAAATAAATAAATAAGTACATAGATAAGTAAATAAACAAATAAATAAGTAAATAAACAGGTAGATAAATAAATACACAAACAAATAGATAAATACATAAATAAACAAATAAATAAATAAATACATGAGAGGATAAATAAATAGATAAATAAATCGGTAATAAACAAACAAAGTAATAACGATAAAACAACAACTGGCCAGATAAACAACGCAGGACGATCATCTATGATACACCACAGTCAACCGGTGTAATCGCGTGGTCTGCGGAGGCCGCCAGCCGCCCGGTGTACAAGGCCGAACGGCTGGCGCCTGTTAGGACTAGAAGGCACCGCGTCAATAAATCGAATTAAGGCCCGGAAGCGCCTGAGGCCGCTGCCTCTTGTTCGGAAGCCCCAGCCGCGGGGGGCGCATCGCCGAGCGCCTGAGGAACATCTCCCTGCGGGATACCAGAGACATGCTCGACATAAATGTTGCGCGACCACGCCAAGGTCTCCGAGACCATGAGTCGCCTCATCAGCATTGCGTATCTTGAGGAGACACGCAATACATCGAGGACGGCCTCATTGCCCGGATCCCAGCCGCCCAGTGCACCGACGAGGAATGCGTCGACAATAACCCGGTAGTCGCGCCCGCGAAGCGATTCGGCGAGGGGGGCATACTTGGTGAGTTTGCCCATCCTCGCCTCCTCAATCGCCTCCATACGATTTTCAAACGGCACGGCCACGTCGACGATCACAATTGTTTTCGAAGGCTCGTGCGTCACGACCAGGTCGGGACGCAGAGCCACTAATTCCCCTTCGGCACCCCGGACGCGCTGGTTGACCCTAACAGTCCCCGGAAGACGACAACCCCTAACCAACCTCCGGAGTACGCCATCGTGGCGTTTCTGACGCGCCGCCGAGTGCACGGTGCAGTGCTGAAGCACGTGGGGAAGGGACTCGAGGTCGTTCCCGCATTTGCGACAGCGCCTGTCACCGGCGCCCCAGCGCCTTGCTCCATTAAGGGGCAGGACGTCAAGGCGAGCGCGGTGCATAAAGCGCCAGTCGGCAAACCGAGTAAAGCTCCCCGAGCTCATAAAGTGATTGTTCACCGGAGCCCGGGAAGTGACCTCTAGTACCTTCCCCTGGTCCCTCTTGGCCAAGACGGTCTCGAGGTAGTGCCCCGTCACCGCACCACGCATTCGGCGTATAATTTGATTTTTGGCGGAACCCGGTATTAATGTCCGCGATCCGGAGGAGGTAGAGAGTTCCACCGCGAGTCCGTTCGAGACTTCGTCGCAGCGCCACCGAATGCCAAACCTCTCTCCGACTCTACGGCATGCCTCCCGTGCTTTCGACCAGAATGACGAAAGGGCGTCGGAGGGCCTCGCGAAATCCCCGAGCAAAGACCCCGACAGGTATTCCGCGAGGTCATTCCCTGAAGGAGGTCGACCGATCTTCTTACGAACAGCCTCCCGCAGAGATGATCCCGCTATTTGTGTCAGGACCCCATCGCCCGCATTTAACATTCTAAATGCGTGGGATATGGTCAAGGCATCAGCGAGATCCTCCAGCGGGAGCAGTCCACAGCCCCCCCGAGAGGGGGGAATGTAGACTAACTCCGCGCTGGCTCTCTGAGGGAGGTGCAGCCACGATTTGGCAAAGCGCCTAACGGCTTTGTCAGCCTCCTTCAGTGGCCCCTTCACCATCCCGGTCCCACGTAGCAGGAAATCAAGACGGGTCAGGATGAAAGTCCTTACCGTCTCAATCTTCTGCCACGGGCAAAGCAGCGACTCATCGACGCGCCGCAGGTCGTCGAGCATGGCCCCGATGGTGGTGTAGGGAGTCTGTCCCGCCCGGACCCCCGTTGGAACCCCAAGATGTACGTAATGGTCCCCGTCTCCCAAGGATCGCAGCGGCGTATCCTGGAGTTGGTAGGTTCGCGCTGGATCGACTTTCCCCCTGGAAATGTGCAGAGTTGCACACTTACCAGGGTTGAAGGCCAACCCTAAGCGCTTCGCTACCCCCTCCACTGCCAAAAGCAGATCGCCCATGCTGTCTGGGGAGCCCGTCACTAACGCGACATCGTCCGCGTAAGCCAGGGATGTCACGCTGTGTCCGAAGAGATCATACCCGCGGCCTAAGGTGGTAACGGCACGTAACACGGGCTCAATTGCCAAGTTAAACAAAATCGGACTCAGCGGACATCCCTGTCTTACTCCAGACAGCATGGGGATGGGGTCTGTGTACCCCTCCGAGGTACGAACACGAGTCGTGCAGCCGGTGTACATACTCCTGACGATACCAGTCAGGAGCGGCGGAACGCCGGCGCGCTCCAGGGCTGCATATATGGTCGCATGGGGGACAGAGCCGAACGCATTCGACAAGTCCAGCCATGCCACCGCAACGCTTTTACGACCGCGGCGGGCGTCGCTAAGAACCTCCTGCAGAACGAAGTTGTGCTCAAGACACCCCTCGTACGGCAGGAAGCCCTTTTGCTCCGGCGAGAGCCGCTCATTCGTTACCGCCCAGTAGGTGAGGCGATCCGCCAGGACAGCTGCGAACAGCTTAGGCGCGACGTCTCCCATTGCCAAGGGTCTCCAGTTGGAGAGATCCGACTCGTCCCCCTTCTTGTGCATAAGCACAGTAAGGGAGCGCCCCCAGCAGGCGGGAATCTGCCCAACTCTACGGCACGCATTAAATACGGCCGTAAGGAGAATGGCACCCCGATCGCCGGACTTCAGATCACTGTAAGATATGCCGTCGGGTCCAGGGGATGAGTTAGACATCCTCTGGAGCCGCCGCCATACCTCACTCTCCGAGAATTCACCGATCAGGGCGTCATTACTGCCCAGCAGCAACTCCCTGAGTTCAGGCAGTTGCGGATACGCCAACCCTTCATCAGACCGGGGGGCGTACAGTTCGCTAAAATACCGGTGGACTTCCTCCACCGGTATTCCGCAACGCGGAGAGACCCCTTGCAGGATCTCGCGAACTGCACGCTTCCGGTCCGAGCGGAAGAGGCGCTGAATGCGCGTGGCCTCCGCAACCCGATCCCTACCTGCTGGTGGCGGCCGAATCCCCCCAGACTGGCCACCCCGACGAGAAACGCCACGTCCCCTGGTTTCACGCCCTCCTCCACCGGACGGCCCCTCACGAGCGCGCGAACCGTTGCCACCCGCCGTCCGACGACCCTCGAAGAACGTCGCCACTCGCGCAGCTAATTCTTCGAGGGCCTCGGGGGTCCCGACCTGAGCAGCTCGCCTGACAAGATCCTCGCGGAAGCGGGCCCGGCTTACGCCGTCCGTTTCGCGCTCACTTCGTACAGGCTGCTGCACCGATCGATTCCCCCGCGGACGACGAGCTTCACGGCCGCTGACCTCCGCCGAAACAGGACGCCCCCGCGGCCCCCCTGGAACGCGTCGACGGCCCACCCCGGCTGCCCCGACCCGTGCTCCCTCTCGTAGAGATACGGACGCAACATGATTATGCCGAGCACCTACCTGGTTAGATGCTGCTCCGGCTGCTCGACGTACGCCCCTCCCGGCTGCTGCTCCCTCGTCGTAATTCGTTGTTGACGCTCCCGGGCCAGTCAACTCGTTAACACGATTAAAACTATGGGGGCCCCAGTCCCGGATAGGACTGGTGCCCCGGTCAACGAATATCACATTACTGTCCGCGCGCCCCGCGCGCGCGAGCGACCCGGCACGGTCGCCGGTGTGGCCGCTCGATCGGCAGGTAGCCCTTCTTTCTCGCTCCCCCGGTGTCCTCGGCGACCTCGTTGCTGCAGCAGCTGCTCCACCTGTCACTTCTGCTGCTGCTCCGGGGGTGGGGGTCTCCGGTGAGGATAGGAGTACCCTCGGCCGCGTCCCTCTCGCTCGCCGCCTGCTGCCAACCCCTGCTGGCCTCCAGCCGTCGTCCTCCTCCTCTGTCGATGCAGGACTGCGGGCCACTGCAGTCCTGGCTGGAGACCGGTCCTCTTCTCGGGCAGGCTCGACCTCCGGCGACGAATCCTCTTGAATTGGAGGGAGCACGTGCAATGAGGACAGTGGTGTTGTCCTCGTGTGCTCCCCTGACGACAGAGACGGGGTGCAAACCGTGCCGCATAACGACACCGTCACCGTCTCCGTCGTCAGCGTCGCCGCCGCACTGCAGGCCAGAGGCGAGCCATTGACTACTCGCCTCAGAGGGGGAAAAGATTCCCCCCCCAGACCCGCGACCAGAAGATCGGGCGGAAGAGACACCGCCCGACCCCCCACTCGCGGACCCAAACCTGCAGCCGGAACCTGAGATGTCCGTGGTTCCGCCGTTGTCCCTCGGGTGGCCTCTAAATAAGTTGTAGTGGGGCTCACCCTCCTCGAGTTGAAGACCCGGCTCGGTGTTATTGCCGGCGTCTTCTCCTGCTCCTTGCCAGTCCCCGTCTTCTTCTTTCCGATGGAGTTCTTCTTCAAGGGCACCCCCGCTGGCGGCTCCGATGCTGCCCGACGCACAGAACTCCGGGTAAGTCTTCTCAGTGGTGCGCCGGGCGGTGTTGGATTCTTGGTGGGGCCCCTCGGAGATGGTGTTGAGGGGCCCTTGGAGCCGCCAGAAATCCTCCTGCCCCCGCTGGTGGTCTGCGGGGCGCTTCCTCTTCTTGCTGGGGGGGTGCCCTGGGGACTGGCCCTCGAGGTGGGCACAACGGGCGGTGAAGTCGATTTTCCTGCCCTGGATGCCGTCAAGAAGGATGCTAGCGTCCTGGTACCGCTGCTCGTGGTGGTGGTGGCAGCGGTCCTCCTTCCCCTGACGGCAGTCGTGGTGGTGGTGGGACGGGTGGCAGCCTTGGCGGTCGTCCTCGTCCTTGTGGCGGCGGTGGTCCTCGATGTTGTATTGCGAGAGGGGGCGGCCGATGTCGTCCGCCTCACCAGAGGTAACCCCGTCGTCGCCCTCGTCGTTGTCGTGGTGGTGGTGGTGGTGGTCGCTGTCCTGGCGACGGTGACAGGTGGAGCATTCGTTCTCGTGTCACCGCTGCTGGTCCTCGACGCGGGAATCGGCCGCTCGCGATCTTGTACGAAAACCGGGCTACCTGCCGACCGATCCGCGACTGTCGCCGCGACCGGCGCGACGACAGAACACTCCGAAACACTATTTACACTAATAGCGGCCACACCACTCACTCGCGCCGAATCGCCCGCCGGCGATAATCGCTCCTCGGCCCTATCACCGTGCTACACTGTGCGGGCCTGTGAGTGAGTGTCCGTACTATCCCCTGGCGCTACCCTATTGTTTGCAGCCCCGTAGCTGCAATCTGTGGTGTGGGCCGCCGCGTAGTGTGTTGCCACCGACTTCCGGGGATACTTCCCAGTGCCGGCGACATCACACACGCGACAACGCCACTCCACTGCCACACCCGGGTGATCTCTTTTCAAATGTTTTGACAGGTCTTCAATTCTTTTATAACTAAACCGGGTGTGGCGCCTGTCATCTCTACCCTCCTTGTAGCACCAGGGGCAGCGGAGATCGCCTTCGGCAGTACGGAATCTAAGGATTAGATTCCGAACTGCCTCCCCAGAGACTCGCCTCGAGCTATCCGTCATCGCCGAGTGTTAAGGCCGCGACGCTAAGATAAAGGCGTCGCGCCTGCGCTCGATGTCAAAGTGGGCACTTAGGATTTCACGAACAAGGCGAAGTGCAAAAGTGCGAAAAATTTCTAACACTTTTCGCCTTGCGCGAGAAATCTCAAGGCCACTCGTCGAGCGACACCCGGTGTGACGGAATCGCAAGAGTCGGGCCTCCGGCTCTCGGCGAACTCCGCGCGCACAGACACTCACTCACTACACTTTACAAACTATCACAGCACTTAACGGCACCGCACAGCACAGCACTGACTAACTATTGCACTCCCGTAGTGCGGACGGCCCGCCACGCACTAAGTCCCGAAACCGCTGTTTCGCTCGCCGCACCGAAACGCTCGAAATTTCGCCGTCCGCACTTATTCGCCGCGAGTTTGTGGAGAATATTCTCCTCAATTTCTGGGAATAGCACTAGTATTAAAAACCCTTGTAGGGTGTGAGCCAGTCCTGGAGGTACTGCAATACCAGCCTGACTCACGACGCGGAGGGAGCAAGCTCCGAAACCACGTCTATTCCCAGAAATTGAGGTTAATATTCTGACTCCACATGGGAGGAGTACCAGATATTAAGCTGATAAGAACAGATAAAAGCTCTTTATTGAATATTTTCAATACATGTTTCCCCCTGGGGGCGGACCCCCAGGGGATGCGAAAAACAACAAAATGCGAAAAGGAGCTTCTCGTCAGAATATATAAGATACTTTCGTCCCGGGCCCGCTTACAGTCCCTGCGGGCTCCGGGGAGTCAGAATATGTCAATGGACTGCCATCGGGCAGGTGCCGCCGATCGCCAGAGCGGATAGATGCATTAAAAATAAATAAATAAACATAGAAAAAATAAAATAAAATAAGATAAAAAGAAATAAATAAAAGTAAAAATAAATAAATAAATAAATAAATAAATAGACATATAAGCAAACAAGTGAATACATAAATAAACAAACAAGTAAATAAATAGATAAAATAAATACATAACTCAATAAATACGAAACTAAATAAATAAACATGATAACAACGAAACGAAAGAACGAGGAAAAAGGCAACAAGACTCCAAATGAAAGAAGAACGATCGGCGGTCGGGGGACTGCCACCTACGAGCGTACAGCCCCCCGTTAAGGCTAAGCTCGGCGCACAGCGCCAGCCACCCGGTGTAAAAGGCCGAGTGACTGGGCCTCGGTGGGTCTAGGCACGCCGCGTCAATAAAATGGATTAACGCCCGAGAGCGCCTGAGGCCGCTGCCTCGTTTTCGGGGGCCTCAGCCGCGGGGGGCGCATCGCCGAGCGCCTGCGGAACATCCCCCTGAGGGATACCAGATACGTGCTCGACGTAAACGTTGCGCGACCACGCCAGGGTCTCCGAGACCATGAGTCGCCTCATCAGCATTGCGTATCTTGGAGAGACACGCAATACATCGAGGACAGCCTCATTGCCCGGATCCCAGCCGCCCAGTGCACCGACGAGGAATGCGTCGACTAAATCCTGTAGCCGCGCCCACGAAGCGATTCGGCGAGGGGGGTATACTTGAGGAGTTTACCCATCCTCGCCTCCTCAATCGCTTCAAAACGGTTTTCAAATGGCACGGCTACGTCGACGATCACAATAGTTTTTGAAGGCTCGTGCGTCACGACCAGGTCGGGACGCAGAGCCACAAATTCCCCTTCGGCGCCCGGAACACGCTGGTTGACCCTCACGGTCCCTGGGAGACGGCAACCCCTCACTAACCTCCGGAGAACACCATCGTGGCGTTTTTGTCGCGCCGCCGAATGCACGGTGCAGTGCTGAAGCACGTGGGGAAGGGACTCGAGGGCGTCCCCGCATTTGCGGCAGCGCCTATCACCGGCGCCCCAGCGCCTTGCTCCGTTAAGGGGCAAGACGTCGAGGCGAGCGCGGTGCATGAACCGCCAGTCCGCAAATCGAGTAAAACTCCCCGAGCTCATGAAGTGATTGCTCACTGGAGCCCGAGAAGTGACCTCGAGTACCTTCCCCTGGTCCCTCTTGGCCAGAACGGTCGCGAGGTAGTGCCCCGACACAGCACCACGCACCCGGCGTATCACTTGCTTCTTAGCAGAACCCGGTATTATGGTTCGCCTTCCGGCGGCCGCGGTGAGTTCCATCGAAAGTCCGTCCGAGACTTCATCCCACCGCCACCGAACACCAAACCTCTCTCCAACCCTGCGACACGCCTCACGCGCTTTCGACCAGAATGACGAAAGGGTCGTGGAGGGCCTCGCGAAATCCCCGAGCAAAGACCCCGACAGGTATTCCGCGAGGTCATTCCCTGAAGGAGGTCGACCGATCTTCTTACGAACAGCCTCCCGCAGAGATGATCCCGCTATTTGTGTCAGGACCCCATCCCCCGCATTTAACATTCTAAATGCGTGGGATATGGTCAAGGCATCAGCGAGATCTGCCAGCGGGAGCAGTCCACAGCCCCCCCGAGAGGGGGGAATGTAGACTAACTCCGCGCTGGCTTTCTGAGGGAGGTGCAGCCACGATTTGGCAAAGCGCCTAACGGCTTTGTCAGCCTCCTTCAGTGGCCCCTTCTCCATCCCGGTCCCACGTAGCAGGAAATCAAGACGGGTCAGGATGAAAGTCCTTACCGTCTCAATCTTCTGCCACGGGCAAAGCAGCGACTCATCGACGCGCCGCAGGTCGTCGAGCATGGCCCCGATGGTGGTGTAGGGAGTCTGCCCCGCCCGGACCCCCGTTGGAACCCCAAGATGTACGTAATGGTCCCCGTCTCCCAAGGATCGCAGCGGCGTATCCTGGAGTTGGTAGGTTCGCGCTGGATCGACTTTCCCCCTGGAAATGTGCAGAGTTGCACACTTACCAGGGTTGAAGGCCAACCCTAAGCGCTTCGCTACCCCGTCCACTGCCAAAAGCAGATCGCCCATGCTGTCTGGGGAGCCCGTCACTAACGCGACATCGTCCGCGTAAGCCAGGGATGTCACGCTGTGTCCGAAGAGATCATACCCGCGGCCTAGGGTGGTAACGGCGCGTAACACGGGCTCAATTGCCAAGTTAAACAAAATCGGACTCAGCGGACATCCCTGTCTTACTCCAGACAACATGGGGATGGGGTCTGTGTGCCCCTCCGAGGTACGAACACGAATCGTGCAGCCGGTGTACATACTCCTGACGATACCAATCAGGAGCGGCGGAACGCCGGCGCGCTCCAGGGCTGCATATATGGTCGCATGGGGGACAGAGCCGAACGCATTCGACAAGTCCAGCCATGCTACCGCAACGCTTTTACGACCGCGGCGGGCGTCGCTAAGAACCTGCTGCAGAACGAAGTTGTGCTCGAGACACCCCTCGTACGGCAGGAAGCCCTTCTGCTCCGGCGAAAGCCGCCCGTTCGTTACCGCCCAGTGGGTGAGGCGATCCGCCAGGACAGCTGCGAACAGCTTAGGCGCGACGTCTCCCATTGCCAGAGGTCTCCAGTTGGAGAGATCCGACTCGTCCCCCTTCTTGTGCATAAGCACAGTAAGGGAGTGCCCCCAGCAGGCGGGAATCTGCCCAACTCTACGGCACGCATTAAATACGGCCGTAAGGAGAATGGCCCCCCGATCGCCGGACTTCAGATCACTGTAAGATATGCCGTCGGGTCCAGGGGATGAGTTAGACATCCTCTGGAGCCGCCGCCATACCTCACTCTCCGAAAATTCAGCGATCAGGGCGTCATTACTGCCCAGCAGCAACTCCCTGAGTTCAGGCAGTTGCGGATACGCCAACCCTTCATCAGACCGGGGGGCGTACAGTTCGCTAAAATACCGGTGGACTTCCTCCACCGGTATTCCGCAACGCGGAGAGACCCCTTGCAGGATCTCGCGAACTGCACGCTTCCGGTCCGAGCGGAAGAGGCGCTGAATGCGCGTGGCCTCCGCAACCCGATCCCTACCTGCTGGTGGCGGCCGAATCCCTCCAGACTGGCCACCCCGACGAGAAACGCCACGTCCCCCGGTTTCACGCCCTCCTCCACCGGACGGCCCGTCACGAGCACGCGAACCGTTGCCACCCGCCGTCCGACGACCCTCGAAGAACGTCGCCACTCGCGCAGCTAATTCTTCGAGGGCCTCGGGGGTCTCGACCTGAGCAGCTCGCCTGACAAGATCCTCGCGCAAGCGGGCCCGACTTACGCCGTCCGTTTCGCGCTCACTTCGTACAGGCTGCTGCACCGATCGATTCCCCCGCGGACGACGAGTTTCACGGCCGCTGACCTCCGCCGAAACAGGACGCCCCCGCGGCCCCCCTGGAACGCGCCGACGGCCCACCCCGGCTGCCCCAACCCGTGCTCCCTCTCGTAGGGATACGGACGCAACATGATTATGTCGAGCACCTACCTGGAAAGATGTTGCTCCGGCTGCTCGACGTACGCCCCTCCCGGCTGCTGCTCCCTCGTCGTAATTCGCTGTTGACGCTCCCGGGCCAGTCAGCACATTGAAACGATTAACACTATAGGGGCCCCAGTCCCGGATTGGACTGGTGCCCCGGTCAATAAATAAACTAATACTGTCCGCGCGCCCCGCGCGCGCGAGCGACCCGGCACGGTCGCCGGTGTGGCCGCTCGATCGGCAGGTAGCCCTTTGCACTGTCCCCCCCGGTGTCCTCGGCGTCCTCGTTGTTGTAGCAGCTGCTCCACCTGTCACTTCTGCTGCTGCTCCGGGGGTGGGGGTCTCTGGTGAGGATAGGAGTACCCTCGGCCCCGCTCCTCTCGCACGCCGCCTGCTGCCGACCCCTGCTGGCCTCCAGCCGTCGTCCTCCTCGTCCGTCGTTGCAGGACTGCGGGCCACTGCAGTCCTGGCTGGAGACCGCTTCTCTTCACGGGCAGGCTCGACCTCCGGCGACGAATCCTCCTGAATTGGAGGGAGCACGTGCAATGAGGACAGTGGTGTCGTCCTCGTGTGCTCCCCTGACGACAGCGACGGGGTGCAAACCGTGCCGCATAACGACACAGTCACCGTCTCCGTCGTCAGCGTCGCCGCCGCACTGCAGGCCAGAGGCGAGCCATTGACTACTCGCCTCAGAGGGGGAAAAGATTCCCCCCCCAGACCCGCGACCAGAAGATCGGGCGGAAGAGACACCGCCCGACCCCCCACTCGCGGACCCAAACCTGCAGCCGGAACCTGAGATATCCGTGGTTCCGCCGTTGTCCCGCGGGTGGCCTCTAAATAAGTTGTGGTGGGGCTCACCCTCCTCGAGTTGAAGGCCCGGCGAGATGGTGTTGCCGGTGCCTTCTCCTTCTCCTCGCCAGTCCCCGACTTCTTCTTTTCAATGGAGTTCCTCTTTAAGGGCACCCCCGCTGGCGGCTCCGATGCTGCCCGACGCACAGAACTCCGTGTCAATCTTCTCAGTGGTGCGCCGGGCGGTGTTGGATCCTTGGTGGGGCCCCTCGGAGATGGTGTTGAGGGGCCCTTGGAGCCGCCAGAAATCCTTCTGCCCCCGCTGGTGGTCTGCGGGGGGTTCCTTCTTCTCACTGGGGGGGTGCCCTGGGGACTGGCCCTCGAGGTGGGCACAACGGGCGGTGAGGTTGATTTACCTGCCCTGGATGCCGTCAGGAAGGATGCGAGGGTCCTGGTACCGCCGCTCGTGGTGGTGGTGGCGGCGGCCTTCCTTCCCCTGACGGCAGTCGTGGTGGTGGGACGGGTGGCAGCCTTCGTTGTCCTTGTCGTCTTGGCGGCGGTGGTCCTCGTTGTAGTAGTGCGAGAGGGGGCGGCCGATGTCGTCCGCCTCACCAGAGGTAACCCCGTCGTCGCCCTCGTTGTGGTTGTGGTGGTGGTGGTGGTGGTGGTCACTGTCCTGGCGACGGTGACAGGTGGAGCATTCGTTCTCGTGTCACCGCTGCTGGTCCTCGACGCGGGAATCGGCCGCTCGCGATCTTGTACGAAAACCGGGCTACCTGCCGACCGATCCGCGACTGTCGCCGCGACCGGCGCGACGACAGAACACTCCGAAACACTATTTACACTAATAGCGGCCACACCACTCACTCGCGCCGAATCGCCCGCCGGCGATAATCGCTCCTCGGCCCTATCACCGTGCTGCACTGTGCGGGCCTGTGAGTGAGTGTCAGTACTCACCCCTGGTGCTACCCTACTATTTGCAGCCCCGTAACTACAATCCGTGGTGTGGGCCGCCGCGTAGTGTGTTGCCACCGACTTCCGGGGATACTTCCCAGTGCCGGCGACATCACACACGCGACAACGCCACACCACCGCCACACCCGGATGCTCTCTTTTCAGATGTTTTGATAAATCTTCTATTCTTTTATAGCTAAACCGGGTGTGGCGCTTATCATCTCTGCCCTCCTTGTAGCACCAGGGGCAGCGGAGATCGCCTTCGGCAGTAGGGAATCTAAGAATTAGATTCCTAACCGCCTCCCCAGAGACTCGCCTCGAGCTATCAGTCATCGCCGAGTGTTAAGGCCGCGACGCTAAGATAAAGGCGTCGCGCCTGCGCTCGATGTCAAAGTGGGCACTTAGGATTTCTCGAACAAGGCGAAGTGCAAAAGTGCGAAAAATTTCTAACACTTTTCGCCTTGCGCGAGAAATCTCAAGGCCACTCGTCGAGCGACACCCGGTGTGACGGAATCGCAAGAGTCGGGCCTCCGGCTCTCGACGAACTCCGCGCGCACAAACACTCACTCACTACACTTCACTATCACAGAATCACGGCACCGCACAGCACAGCACTGACTCTAAGTAATTGCACTAAGTATCACTCCCGGTGTGCGGACGGCCCGCACGCACAAGTCCGAAACTCGCGATTTCGCTCGCCGCACCGAATCGCACCGAATTTCGCCGTCCGCACTTATTCGCCGCGAGTTTGTGGAGAATATTCTCCTGAATTTCTGGGAATAGCACTCTAATTTGTAAACCCTTGTAGGGTGTGAGCCAGTCCCGGAGGCACTGCAATACCAGGCCGACTCACGACGCGGAGGGAGCAAGCTCCGAAACCACGTCTATTCCCAGAAATTGAGGTTAATATTCTGACTCCACATGGGAGGAGTACCAGATATTAAGCTGATAAGAACAGATAAAAGTCGTTTATTGAAAAATTTCCAATACATGTTTCCCCTGGGGGCGGACCCCCAGGGGATGCGGAAATACAACATAACGCGAGAAGACTTCTCGTCAATAAAAATAAAAATAATCTCGTCCCGGGCCCGCTTACATTCCCTGCGGGAACCGGGGAGTCAGAACATATCGGTAAAACTGCCATCGGGCAGATGCCGCCGATCGCCGGAGCGAGGAAATCGATTAAAAAAGAAATACATAAATAAATAAGGAATAAAAAAGAGAAAAAACATGATAACAATAATAAAGAAAAAGACAAAATAACCGAAAAAATAAGTAAACAAATAAATAAATAAATAAAGAGATAAATAAATGTATAGATAAACAAATGAATACATAAATAAATAAACAGACAAAATAAATAGATAAATAAATACATAAGTCAATACATACAAAACTAAATAAATAGGAACGATAACAAAAGAAAAAGGGCAGAAAAGGCAACAAGACTGGACAAAACGATCGGCGGGTGGGGGACTGCCGCCACCGCGTCTGCAGCCCCCCGTTATGACTAGTCTCGGCGCACAGCACCAGCCACTCGGTGTAAAAGGCCGAGTGACTGGGCCTCGGCAGATCCGTGCAACGCCGCGTCAATAAATGATTTAAGGCCCGGGAGCGCCTGAGGCCGCTGCCTCGTTTTCGGGGGCCTCAGCCGCGGGGGGCGCATCGCCGAGCGCCTGCGGAACATCCCCCTGAGGGATACCAGATACGTGCTCGACGTAAACGTTGCGCGACCACGCCAGGGTCTCCGAGACCATGAGTCGCCTCATTAGCATTGCGTATCTTGGAGAGACACGCAATACATCAAGGACAGCCTCATTGCCCGGATCCCAGCCGCCCAGTGCACCGACGAGGAATGCGTCGACTAAGACTCTGTAGCCGCGCCCACGAAGCGATTCGGCGAGGGGGGTATACTTGAGGAGTTTACCCATCCTCGCCTCCTCAATCGCCTCGAAACGGTTTTCGAATGGCACGGCTACGTCGACGATCACAATAGTTTTTGAAGGCTCGTGCGTCACGACCAGGTCGGGACGCAGAGCCACAAATTCCCCCTCGGCGCCCGGAACACGCTGGTTGACCCTCACGGTCCCCGGGAGACGGCAACCCCTCACTAGCCTCCGGAGAACGCCATCGTGGCGTTTTTGTCGCGCCGCCGAATGCACGGTGCAGTGCTGAAGCACGTGGGGAAGGGACTCGAGGGCGTCCCCGCATTTGCGGCAGCGCCTATCACCGGCGCCCCAGCGCCTTGCTCCGTTAAGGGGCAAGACGTCGAGGCGAGCGCGGTGCATGAACCGCCAATCCGCAAATCGAGTAAAACTCCCCGAGCTCATGAAGTGATTGCTCACTGGAGCCCGAGAAGTGACCTCGAGTACCTTCCCCTGGTCCCTCTTGGCCAGAACGGTCGCGAGGTAGTGCCCCGACACCGCACCACGCACCCGGCGTATCACTTGCTTCTTAGCAGAACCCGGTATTATGGTTCGCCTTCCGGAGGCCGCGGTGAGTTCCATCGACAGTCCGTCCGAGACTTCATCCCACCGCCACCGAACACCAAACCTCTCTCCAACCCTGCGACACGCCTCACGCGCTTTCGACCAGAATGACGAAAGGGTCGTGGAGGGCCTCGCGAAATCCCCGAGCAAAGACCCCGACAGGTATTCCGCGAGGTCATTCCCTGAAGGAGGTCGACCGATCTTCTTACGAACAGCCTCCCGCAGAGATGATCCCGCTATTTGTGTCAGGACCCCATCCCCCGCATTTAACATTCTAAATGCGTGGGATATGGTCAAGGCATCAGCGAGATCTGCCAGCGGGAGCAGTCCACAGCCCCCCCGAGAGGGGGGAATGTAGACTAACTCCGCGCTGGCTTTCTGAGGGAGGTGCAGCCACGATTTGGCAAAGCGCCTAACGGCTTTGTCAGCCTCCTTCAGTGGCCCCTTCTCCATCCCGGTCCCACGTAGCAGGAAATCAAGACGGGTCAGGATGAAAGTCCTTACCGTCTCAATCTTCTGCCACGGGCAAAGCAGCGACTCATCGACGCGCCGCAGGTCGTCGAGCATGGCCCCGATGGTGGTGTAGGGAGTCTGCCCCGCCCGGACCCCCGTTGGAACCCCAAGATGTACGTAATGGTCCCCGTCTCCCAAGGATCGCAGCGGCGTATCCTGGAGTTGGTAGGTTCGCGCTGGATCGACTTTCCCCCTGGAAATGTGCAGAGTTGCACACTTACCAGGGTTGAAGGCCAACCCTAAGCGCTTCGCTACCCCGTCCACTGCCAAAAGCAGATCGCCCATGCTGTCTGGGGAGCCCGTCACTAACGCGACATCGTCCGCGTAAGCCAGGGATGTCACGCTGTGTCCGAAGAGATCATACCCGCGGCCTAGGGTGGTAACGGCGCGTAACACGGGCTCAATTGCCAAGTTAAACAAAATCGGACTCAGCGGACATCCCTGTCTTACTCCAGACAACATGGGGATGGGGTCTGTGTGCCCCTCCGAGGTACGAACACGAATCGTGCAGCCGGTGTACATACTCCTGACGATACCAATCAGGAGCGGCGGAACGCCGGCGCGCTCCAGGGCTGCATATATGGTCGCATGGGGGACAGAGCCGAACGCATTCGACAAGTCCAGCCATGCTACCGCAACGCTTTTACGACCGCGGCGGGCGTCGCTAAGAACCTGCTGCAGAACGAAGTTGTGCTCGAGACACCCCTCGTACGGCAGGAAGCCCTTCTGCTCCGGCGAAAGCCGCCCGTTCGTTACCGCCCAGTGGGTGAGGCGATCCGCCAGGACAGCTGCGAACAGCTTAGGCGCGACGTCTCCCATTGCCAGAGGTCTCCAGTTGGAGAGATCCGACTCGTCCCCCTTCTTGTGCATAAGCACAGTAAGGGAGTGCCCCCAGCAGGCGGGAATCTGCCCAACTCTACGGCACGCATTAAATACGGCCGTAAGGAGAATGGCCCCCCGATCGCCGGACTTCAGATCACTGTAAGATATGCCGTCGGGTCCAGGGGATGAGTTAGACATCCTCTGGAGCCGCCGCCATACCTCACTCTCCGAAAATTCAGCGATCAGGGCGTCATTACTGCCCAGCAGCAACTCCCTGAGTTCAGGCAGTTGCGGATACGCCAACCCTTCATCAGACCGGGGGGCGTACAGTTCGCTAAAATACCGGTGGACTTCCTCCACCGGTATTCCGCAACGCGGAGAGACCCCTTGCAGGATCTCGCGAACTGCACGCTTCCGGTCCGAGCGGAAGAGGCGCTGAATGCGCGTGGCCTCCGCAACCCGATCCCTACCTGCTGGTGGCGGCCGAATCCCTCCAGACTGGCCACCCCGACGAGAAACGCCACGTCCCCCGGTTTCACGCCCTCCTCCACCGGACGGCCCGTCACGAGCACGCGAACCGTTGCCACCCGCCGTCCGACGACCCTCGAAGAACGTCGCCACTCGCGCAGCTAATTCTTCGAGGGCCTCGGGGGTCTCGACCTGAGCAGCTCGCCTGACAAGATCCTCGCGCAAGCGGGCCCGACTTACGCCGTCCGTTTCGCGCTCACTTCGTACAGGCTGCTGCACCGATCGATTCCCCCGCGGACGACGAGTTTCACGGCCGCTGACCTCCGCCGAAACAGGACGCCCCCGCGGCCCCCCTGGAACGCGCCGACGGCCCACCCCGGCTGCCCCAACCCGTGCTCCCTCTCGTAGGGATACGGACGCAACATGATTATGTCGAGCACCTACCTGGAAAGATGTTGCTCCGGCTGCTCGACGTACGCCCCTCCCGGCTGCTGCTCCCTCGTCGTAATTCGCTGTTGACGCTCCCGGGCCAGTCAGCACATTGAAACGATTAACACTATAGGGGCCCCAGTCCCGGATTGGACTGGTGCCCCGGTCAATAAATAAACTAATACTGTCCGCGCGCCCCGCGCGCGCGAGCGACCCGGCACGGTCGCCGGTGTGGCCGCTCGATCGGCAGGTAGCCCTTTGCACTGTCCCCCCCGGTGTCCTCGGCGTCCTCGTTGTTGTAGCAGCTGCTCCACCTGTCACTTCTGCTGCTGCTCCGGGGGTGGGGGTCTCTGGTGAGGATAGGAGTACCCTCGGCCCCGCTCCTCTCGCACGCCGCCTGCTGCCGACCCCTGCTGGCCTCCAGCCGTCGTCCTCCTCGTCCGTCGTTGCAGGACTGCGGGCCACTGCAGTCCTGGCTGGAGACCGCTTCTCTTCACGGGCAGGCTCGACCTCCGGCGACGAATCCTCCTGAATTGGAGGGAGCACGTGCAATGAGGACAGTGGTGTCGTCCTCGTGTGCTCCCCTGACGACAGCGACGGGGTGCAAACCGTGCCGCATAACGACACAGTCACCGTCTCCGTCGTCAGCGTCGCCGCCGCACTGCAGGCCAGAGGCGAGCCATTGACTACTCGCCTCAGAGGGGGAAAAGATTCCCCCCCCAGACCCGCGACCAGAAGATCGGGCGGAAGAGACACCGCCCGACCCCCCACTCGCGGACCCAAACCTGCAGCCGGAACCTGAGATATCCGTGGTTCCGCCGTTGTCCCGCGGGTGGCCTCTAAATAAGTTGTGGTGGGGCTCACCCTCCTCGAGTTGAAGGCCCGGCGAGATGGTGTTGCCGGTGCCTTCTCCTTCTCCTCGCCAGTCCCCGACTTCTTCTTTTCAATGGAGTTCCTCTTTAAGGGCACCCCCGCTGGCGGCTCCGATGCTGCCCGACGCACAGAACTCCGTGTCAATCTTCTCAGTGGTGCGCCGGGCGGTGTTGGATCCTTGGTGGGGCCCCTCGGAGATGGTGTTGAGGGGCCCTTGGAGCCGCCAGAAATCCTTCTGCCCCCGCTGGTGGTCTGCGGGGGGTTCCTTCTTCTCACTGGGGGGGTGCCCTGGGGACTGGCCCTCGAGGTGGGCACAACGGGCGGTGAGGTTGATTTACCTGCCCTGGATGCCGTCAGGAAGGATGCGAGGGTCCTGGTACCGCCGCTCGTGGTGGTGGTGGCGGCGGCCTTCCTTCCCCTGACGGCAGTCGTGGTGGTGGGACGGGTGGCAGCCTTCGTTGTCCTTGTCGTCTTGGCGGCGGTGGTCCTCGTTGTAGTAGTGCGAGAGGGGGCGGCCGATGTCGTCCGCCTCACCAGAGGTAACCCCGTCGTCGCCCTCGTTGTGGTTGTGGTGGTGGTGGTGGTGGTGGTCACTGTCCTGGCGACGGTGACAGGTGGAGCATTCGTTCTCGTGTCACCGCTGCTGGTCCTCGACGCGGGAATCGGCCGCTCGCGATCTTGTACGAAAACCGGGCTACCTGCCGACCGATCCGCGACTGTCGCCGCGACCGGCGCGACGACAGAACACTCCGAAACACTATTTACACTAATAGCGGCCACACCACTCACTCGCGCCGAATCGCCCGCCGGCGATAATCGCTCCTCGGCCCTATCACCGTGCTGCACTGTGCGGGCCTGTGAGTGAGTGTCAGTACTCACCCCTGGTGCTACCCTACTATTTGCAGCCCCGTAACTACAATCCGTGGTGTGGGCCGCCGCGTAGTGTGTTGCCACCGACTTCCGGGGATACTTCCCAGTGCCGGCGACATCACACACGCGACAACGCCACACCACCGCCACACCCGGATGCTCTCTTTTCAGATGTTTTGATAAATCTTCTATTCTTTTATAGCTAAACCGGGTGTGGCGCTTATCATCTCTGCCCTCCTTGTAGCACCAGGGGCAGCGGAGATCGCCTTCGGCAGTAGGGAATCTAAGAATTAGATTCCTAACCGCCTCCCCAGAGACTCGCCTCGAGCTATCAGTCATCGCCGAGTGTTAAGGCCGCGACGCTAAGATAAAGGCGTCGCGCCTGCGCTCGATGTCAAAGTGGGCACTTAGGATTTCTCGAACAAGGCGAAGTGCAAAAGTGCGAAAAATTTCTAACACTTTTCGCCTTGCGCGAGAAATCTCAAGGCCACTCGTCGAGCGACACCCGGTGTGACGGAATCGCAAGAGTCGGGCCTCCGGCTCTCGACGAACTCCGCGCGCACAAACACTCACTCACTACACTTCACTATCACAGAATCACGGCACCGCACAGCACAGCACTGACTCTAAGTAATTGCACTAAGTATCACTCCCGGTGTGCGGACGGCCCGCACGCACAAGTCCGAAACTCGCGATTTCGCTCGCCGCACCGAATCGCACCGAATTTCGCCGTCCGCACTTATTCGCCGCGAGTTTGTGGAGAATATTCTCCTGAATTTCTGGGAATAGCACTCTAATTTGTAAACCCTTGTAGGGTGTGAGCCAGTCCCGGAGGCACTGCAATACCAGGCCGACTCACGACGCGGAGGGAGCAAGCTCCGAAACCACGTCTATTCCCAGAAATTGAGGTTAATATTCTGACTCCACATGGGAGGAGTACCAGATATTAAGCTGATAAGAACAGATAAAAGTCGTTTATTGAAAAATTTCCAATACATGTTTCCCCTGGGGGCGGACCCCCAGGGGATGCGGAAATACAACATAACGCGAGAAGACTTCTCGTCAATAAAAATAAAAATAATCTCGTCCCGGGCCCGCTTACATTCCCTGCGGGCCCCGGGGAGTCAGAACATATCGGTAAAACTGCCATCGGGCAGATGCCGCCGATCGCCGGAGCGAGGAAATCGATTAAAAAAGAAATACATAAATAAATAAGGAATAAAAAAGAGAAAAAACATGATAACAATAATAAAGAAAAAGACAAAATAACCGAAAAAATAAGTAAACAAATAAATAAATAAATAAAGAGATAAATAAATGTATAGATAAACAAATGAATACATAAATAAATAAACAGACAAAATAAATAGATAAATAAATACATAAGTCAATACATACAAAACTAAATAAATAGGAACGATAACAAAAGAAAAAGGGCAGAAAAGGCAACAAGACTGGACAAAACGATCGGCGGGTGGGGGACTGCCGCCACCGCGTCTGCAGCCCCCCGTTATGACTAGTCTCGGCGCACAGCACCAGCCACTCGGTGTAAAAGGCCGAGTGACTGGGCCTCGGCAGATCCGTGCAACGCCGCGTCAATAAATGATTTAAGGCCCGGGAGCGCCTGAGGCCGCTGCCTCGTTTTCGGGGGCCTCAGCCGCGGGGGGCGCATCGCCGAGCGCCTGCGGAACATCCCCCTGAGGGATACCAGATACGTGCTCGACGTAAACGTTGCGCGACCACGCCAGGGTCTCCGAGACCATGAGTCGCCTCATTAGCATTGCGTATCTTGGAGAGACACGCAATACATCAAGGACAGCCTCATTGCCCGGATCCCAGCCGCCCAGTGCACCGACGAGGAATGCGTCGACTAAGACTCTGTAGCCGCGCCCACGAAGCGATTCGGCGAGGGGGGTATACTTGAGGAGTTTACCCATCCTCGCCTCCTCAATCGCCTCGAAACGGTTTTCGAATGGCACGGCTACGTCGACGATCACAATAGTTTTTGAAGGCTCGTGCGTCACGACCAGGTCGGGACGCAGAGCCACAAATTCCCCCTCGGCGCCCGGAACACGCTGGTTGACCCTCACGGTCCCCGGGAGACGGCAACCCCTCACTAGCCTCCGGAGAACGCCATCGTGGCGTTTTTGTCGCGCCGCCGAATGCACGGTGCAGTGCTGAAGCACGTGGGGAAGGGACTCGAGGGCGTCCCCGCATTTGCGGCAGCGCCTATCACCGGCGCCCCAGCGCCTTGCTCCGTTAAGGGGCAAGACGTCGAGGCGAGCGCGGTGCATGAACCGCCAATCCGCAAATCGAGTAAAACTCCCCGAGCTCATGAAGTGATTGCTCACTGGAGCCCGAGAAGTGACCTCGAGTACCTTCCCCTGGTCCCTCTTGGCCAGAACGGTCGCGAGGTAGTGCCCCGACACCGCACCACGCACCCGGCGTATCACTTGCTTCTTAGCAGAACCCGGTATTATGGTTCGCCTTCCGGAGGCCGCGGTGAGTTCCATCGACAGTCCGTCCGAGACTTCATCCCACCGCCACCGAACACCAAACCTCTCTCCAACCCTGCGACACGCCTCACGCGCTTTCGACCAGAATGACGAAAGGGTCGTGGAGGGCCTCGCGAAATCCCCGAGCAAAGACCCCGACAGGTATTCCGCGAGGTCATTCCCTGAAGGAGGTCGACCGATCTTCTTACGAACAGCCTCCCGCAGAGATGATCCCGCTATTTGTGTCAGGACCCCATCCCCCGCATTTAACATTCTAAATGCGTGGGATATGGTCAAGGCATGAGCGAGATCTGCCAGCGGGAGCAGTCCACAACCCCCCCGAGAGGGAGGGATGTAGACTAACTCCGCGCTGGCTCTCTGAGGGAGGTGCAGCCACGATTTAGCAAAGCGCCTAACGGCTTTGTCGGCCTCCTTCAGTGGCCCCTTCTCCACTCCGGTCCCACGTAGCAGGAAATCAAGACGGGTCAGGATGAAGGTCCTTACCGTCTCAATCTTCTGCCACGGGCAAAGCAGCGACTCATCGACGCGCCGCAGGTCGTCGAGCATGGCCCCGATGGTGGTGTAGGGAGTCTGCCCCGCCCGGACCCCCGTTGGAACCCCAAGGTGGACGTAATGGTCCCCGTCTCCCAAGGATCGCAGCGGCGTATCCTGGAGTTGGTAGGTTCGCGTTGGATCGACTTTCCCCCTGGAAATGTGCAGAGTTGCACACTTACCAGGGTTGAAGGCCAACCCTAAGCGCTTCGCTACCCCCTCCACTGCCAAAAGCAGATCGCCCATGCTGTCTGGGGAGCCCGTCACTAATGCGACATCGTCCGCGTAAGCCAGGGATGTCACGCTGTGCCCGAAGAGATCATACCCGCGGCCTAAGGTGGTAACGGCGCGTAGCACGGGCTCAATTGCCAAGTTAAACAAAATCGGACTCAGCGGGCATCCCTGTCTTACTCCAGACAGCATGGGGATGGGGTCTGTGTACCCCTCCGAGGTACGAACACGAGTCGTGCAGCCGGTGTACATACTCCTGACGATACCAGTCAGGAGCGGCGGAACGCCGGCGCGCTCCAGGGCTGCATATATGGTCGCATGGGGGACAGAGCCGAACGCATTCGACAAGTCCAGCCATGCTACCGCAACGCTTTTACGACCGCGGCGGGCGTCGCTAAGAACCTCCTGCAGAACGAAGTTGTGCTCAAGACACCCCTCGTACGGCAGGAAGCCCTTCTGCTCCGGCGAAAGCCGCTCATTCGTTACCGCCCAGTGGGTGAGGCGATCCGCCAGGACAGCTGCGAACAGCTTAGGCGCGACGTCTCCCATTGCCAGAGGTCTCCAGTTGGAGAGATCCGACTCGTCCCCCTTCTTGTGCATAAGCACAGTAAGGGAGTGCCCCCAGCAGGCGGGAATCTGCCCAACTCTACGGCACGCATTAAATACGGCCGTAAGGAGAATGGCCCCCCGATCGCCGGACTTCAGATCACTGTAAGATATGCCGTCGGGTCCAGGGGATGAGTTGGACATCCTCTGGAGCCGCCGCCATACCTCACTCTCCGAAAATTCAGCGATCAGGGCGTCATTACTGCCCAGCAGCAACTCCCTGAGTTCAGGCAGTTGCGGATACGCCAACCCTTCATCAGACCGGGGGGCGTACAGTTCGCTAAAATACCGGTGGACTTCCTCCACCGGTATTCCGCAACGCGGAGAGACCCCTTGCAGGATCTCGCGAACTGCACGCTTCCGGTCCGAGCGGAAGAGGCGCTGAATGCGCGTGGCCTCCGCAACCCGATCCCTACCTGCTGGTGGCGGCCGAATCCCCCCAGACTGGCCACCCCGACGAGAAACGCCACGTCCCCCGGTTTCACGCCCTCCTCCACCGGACGGCCCCTCACGAGCGCGCGAACCGTTGCCACCCGCCGTCCGACGACCCTCGAAGAACGTCGCCACTCGCGCAGCTAATTCTTCGAGGGCCTCGGGGGCCTCGACCTGAGCAGCTCGCCTGACAAGATCCTCGCGCAAGCGGGCCCGGCTTACGCCGTCCGTTTCGCGCTCACTTCGTACAGGCTGCTGCACCGATCGATTCCCCCGCGGACGACGAGCTTCACGGCCGCTGACCTCCGCCGAAACAGGACGCCCCCGCGACCCCCCTGGAACGCGCCGACGACCCACCCCGGCTGCCCCAACCCGTGCTCCCTCTCGTAGAGATACGGACGCAACATGATTATGTCGAGCACCTACCTGGAGAGATGCTGCTCCGGCCGCCCGACGTGCGCCCCTCCCGGCTGCTGCTCCCTCGTCGTAATTCGTTGTTGACGCTCCCGGGCCAGTCAACAAGTTAAAACGATTAACACTATAGGGGCCCCAGTCCCGGATTGGACTGGTGCCCCGGTCAACAAATAAATTAACATTGTTCGCGCGCCCCGCGCGCGCGAGCGACCCGGCACGGTCGCCGGTGTGGCCGCTCGATCGGCAGGTAGCCCTCTGCCCTGAGTCCCCCGGTGTCCTCTGCGACCTCGTTGATGCAGCAGCTGCTCCACCTGTCACTTCTGCTGCTGCTCCGGGGGTGGGGGTCTCCGGTGAGGATTGGAGTACCCTCGGCCGCGTCCCTCTCGCTCGCCGCCTGCTGCCAACCCCTGCTGGCCTCCAGCCGTCGTCCTCCTCGTCAGATGTTGCAGGACTGCGGGCCACTGCAGTCCTGGCTGGAGACCGGTCCTCTTCTCGGGCAGGCTCGACCTCCGGCGACGAATCCTCTTGAATTGGAGGGAGCACGTGCAATGAGGACAGTGGTGTTGTCCTCGTGTGCTCCCCTGACGACAGAGACGGGGTGCAAACCGTGCCGCATAACGACACAGTCACCGTCTCCGTCGTCAGCGTCGCCGCCGCACTGCAGGCCAGAGGCGAGCCATTGACTACTCGCCTCAGAGGGGGAAAAGATTCCCCCCCCAGACCCGCGACCAGAAGATCGGGCGGAAGAGACACCGCCCGACCCCCCACTCGCGAACCCAAACCTGCAGCCGGAACCTGAGATGTCCGTGGTTCCGCCGTTGTCCCGCGGGTGGCCTCCAAGTATGTTGTTGTGGGGCTCACCCTCCTCGAGTTGAAGACCCGGCTCGGTGTTGTTGCCGGCGTCTTCTCCTCCTCCTTGCCAGTACCCGACTTCTTCTTTCCAGTGGAGTTCCTTCTTAAGGGCACCCCCGCTGGCGGCTCCGATGCTGCCCGACGCACAGAACTCCGTGTCAGTCTTCTCAGTGGTGCGCCGGGCGGTGTTGGATCCTTGGTGGGGCCCCTCGGAGATGGTGTTGAGGGGCCCTTGGAGCCGCCAGAAGACCTTCTGCCCCCGCTGGTGGTCTGCGGGGGGTTCTTTCTTCTCGCTGTGGGGGTGCCCTGGGGACTGGCCCTCGAGGTGGGCACAACGGGCGGTGAAGTCGATTTGCCTGCCCTGGTTGCCGTCAGGAAGGATGAAAGGGTCCTTGTACCGCTGCTCGTGGTGGTGGTGGCAGCGGTCCTCCTTCCTCTGACGGCAGTCGTGGTGGTGGTGGGACGGGTGGCAGCCCTCGTCGTCCTCGTCCTTGTGGCGGCGGTGGTCCTCGCTGTTGTGTTGCGAGAGGGGGCGGCCGATGTCGTCCGCCTCACCAGAGGTAACCCCGTCGTCGCCCTCGTCGTTGTCGTGGTGGTGGTGGTGGTGGTGGTCACTGTCCTGGCGACGGTGACAGGTGGAGCATTCGGGCCCTTGTCACCGCTGCTGGTCCTCGACACGGTCCTCGGTCGCTCGCGATCTTGCACGAAAATTGGGCTACCTGCCGACCGATCCGCGTCTGCCGTCACGACCGGCGCGACGGCAGGACACTCCGCGACACTATTTACACTAATAGCGGCCACACCACTCACTCGCGCCGAATCGCCCGCCGGCGATAATCGCTCCTCGGCCCTATCACCGTGCTGCACTGTGCGGGCCTGTGAGTGAGTGTCAGTACTCACCCCTGGTGTTACCCTATCATTTTGGGCCCCATAACTACAATCCGTGGTGTGGGCCGCCGCGTAGTGCGTTGCCACCGACTTCCGGGGATACTTCCCAGTGCCGGCGACATCGCACACGCGGCAACGCCACACCACCACCACACCCGGATGATCTTTCTTTAAATGTTTGGATAAATCCTCCACTCTCTTGTAATTAAAACGGGTGTGGCGCCTATCTTCTCTACCCTCTCTGTAGCACCAGGGGCAGCGGAGGTCGCCTTCGGCAGTAGGGAATCTAAGAATTAGATTCCGAACCGCCTCACCAGAAACTCGCCCCAAGCTATCCGTCATCGCCGAGTGATGTTAGGCCGCGACGCTAAGATAAAGGCGTCGCGCCTGCGCCCGATGTCAAAGTGGGCACTTAGGACTTCTCGAACAAGGCGAAGTGCAAAAGTGCGAAAAATTTCTAACACTTTTCGCCCTGCGCGAGAAATCTCAAGGCCACTCGTCGAGCGACACCCGGTGTGACGGAGTCGCAAGAGTCGGGCCTCCGGCTCTCAGCGAACTCCGCGCGCACAGACACTCACTCACTACACTTTACAAACTATCACAGCACTTTTAGCACCGCACAGCACAGCACTCTATCGCTAACACTCCCGAATTGTGCGGACGGCCCGCCACGCACAAAGTCCCGAAACTCGCGATCCGCTCGCCGCACGCTCGCTATTTCGCCGTCCGCACCGCACCGAAACTGAGTTGTCGAGAATACTCTCCTCAATTTCTGGGAATAGCACAATTTTATAGTCCCTTGTAGGATGTGAGCCAGTCCTGGAGGCACTGCAATACCAGGCCGACTCACGACGCGGAGGGAGCAAGCTCCGAAACCACGTCTATTCCCAGAAATTGAGGTTAATATTCTGACTCCACATGGGAGGAGTACCAGATATTAAGCTGATAAGAACAGATAAAAGTCGTTTTATTGAAAAATTTCCAATACATGTTTCCCCTGGGGGCGGACCCCCAGGGGATGCGGAAATACAACATAGCGCGAGAAGACTTCTCGTCAGTGCGAATAAAAATAATCTCGTCCCGGGCCCGCTTACATTCCCTGCGGGCCCCGGGGAGTCCAAATATATCAATAAACTGCCGCCGATCGCCAGAGCAGACGGGCGAGTGAATAAGAAGAAACAGAAATACATAAATAGATAAAGATGAGCAAATAAATAAATAAACAAATAAATAAACAGATCGATGAATACATAAATAAACGAACAAAATAAAAACAAAAGAATAGAATAAATAAGTAAATAAATAAACAAATAAGTAAATACAAAATAAATACGTAAGTAAAAAAAAAGTAAAAAAAAAATAAAAAAGGTAAGTAAATAAATAAATAAATGCATAAATAGATAAATAGGTAAACGCAATAACAAAAAGAAAAGAAGAGAAGGAAAACAGCGAGGCTCGCAAAAAAAAAAAATGATCGGCGGGTGGGGGACTGTCTCCTACGTGTGAGCAGCCCCCCGTTATGGCTGAACTCGGCGCATGGCACCAGCCACCCGGTGTAAAAGGCCGAGTGACTGGGCCTCGGTGGATCTAAGCACGCCGCGTCAATAAAATGAATTAAGGCCCGAGAGCGCCTGAGGCCGCTGCCTCTTGTTCGGGAGCCCCAGCCGCGGGGGGCGCATCGCCGAGCGCCTGCGGAACATCACCCTGAGGGATACCAGACACGTGCTCGACATAAACATTGCGCGACCACGCCAGGGTCTCCGAGACCATGAGTCGCCTCATCAGCATTGCGTATCTTGGAGAGACACGCAATACATCGAGGACAGCCTCATTGCCCGGATCCCAGCCGCCCAGCGCACCGACGAGGAATGCGTCGACTAAGACTCTGTAGCCGCGCCCACGAAGCGATTCGGCGAGGGGGGCATACTTGAGGAGTTTACCCATCCTCGCCTCCTCAATCGCCTCAAAACGGTTTTCGAATGGCACGGCTACGTCGACGATCACTATAGTCTTTGAAGGCTCGTGCGTCACGACCAGGTCGGGACGCAGAGCCACAAATTCCCCTTCGGCGCCCGGAACACGCTGGTTGACCCTCACGGTCCCTGGGAGACGGCAACCCCTCACTAACCTCCGGAGAACGCCATCGTGGCGTTTTTGTCGCGCCGCCGAGTGTACGGTGCAGTGCTGAAGCACGTGGGGAAGGGACTCGAGGGCGTCCCCGCATTTGCGGCAGCGCCTATCACCGGCGCCCCAGCGCCTTGCTCCGTTAAGGGGCAAGACGTCGAGGCGAGCGCGGTGCATGAACCGCCAATCCGCAAATCGAGTAAAACTCCCCGAGCTCATAAAGTGATTGCTCACTGGAGCCCGAGAAGTGACCTCGAGTACCTTCCCCTGGTCCCTCTTGGCCAGAACGGTCGCGAGGTAGTGCCCCGACACCGCACCACGCACCCGGCGTATCACCTGCTTCTTAGCAGAACCCGGTATTATGGTTCGCCTTCCGGAGGCCGCGGTGAGTTCCATCGACAGTCCGTCCGAGACTTCATCCCACCGCCACCGAACACCAAACCTCTCTCCAACCCTGCGACACGCCTCACGCGCCTTCGACCAGAATGCCGAAAGGGTCGTGGAGGGCCTCGCGAAATCCCCGAGCAAAGACCCCGACAGTTATTCCGCGAGGTCATTCCCTGAAGGAGGTCGACCGATCTTTTTGCGAACAGCCTCCCGCAGAGATGATCCCGCTATTTGTGTCAGGACCCCATCCCCCGCATTTAACATTCTAAATGCGTGGGACATGGTCAAGACATCAGCGAGATCTGCCAGCGGGAGCAGTCCACAACCCCCCCGAGAGGGAGGGATGTAGACCAACTCCGCGCTGGCTCTCTGAGGGAGGTGCAGCCACGATTTGGCAAAGCGCCTAACGGCTTTGTCAGCCTCCTTCAGTGGCCCCTTCTCCATTCCGGTCCCACGTAGCAGGAAATCAAGACGGGTCAGGATGAAAGTCCTTACCGTCTCAATCTTCTGCCACGGGCAAAGCAGCGACTCATCGACACGCCGCAGGTCGTCGAGCATGGCCCCGATGGTGGTGTAGGGAGTCTGTCCCGCCCGGACCCCCGTTGGAACCCCAAGGTGAACGTAATGGTCCCCGTCTCCCAGGGATCGAAGTGGCGTATCCTGGAGTTGGTAGGTTCGCGCTGGGTCGACTTTCCCCCTGGAAATGTGCAGAGTTGCACACTTGCCAGGGTTGAAAGCCAACCCTAGGCGCTTCGCTACCCCCTCCACTGCCAAAAGCAGATCGCCCATGCTGTCTGGGGAGCCCGTCACTAATGCGACATCGTCCGCGTAAGCCAGGGATGTCACGCTGTGTCCGAAGAGATCATACCCGCGGCCTAAGGTGGTAACGGCGCGTAACACGGGCTCAATTGCCAAGTTAAACAAAATCGGACTCAGCGGGCATCCCTGTCTTACTCCAGACAGCATGGGGATGGGGTCTGTGTACCCCTCCGAGGTACGAACACGAGTCGTGCAGCCGGTGTACATACTCCTGACGATACCAGTCAGGAGCGGCGGAACGCCGGCGCGCTCCAGGGCTGCATATATGGTCGCATGGGGGACAGAGCCGAACGCATTCGACAAGTCCAGCCATGCCACCGCAACGCTTTTATGACCGCGGCGGGCGTCGCTAAGAACCTCCTGCAGAACGAAGTTGTGCTCAAGACACCCCTCGTACGGCAGGAAGCCCTTCTGCTCCGGCGAAAGCCGCTCATTCGTTACCGCCCAGTGGGTGAGGCGATCCGCCAGGACAGCTGCGAACAGCTTAGGCGCGACGTCTCCCATTGCCAAGGGTCTCCAGTTGGAGAGATCCGACTCGTCCCCCTTCTTGTGCATAAGCACAGTAAGGGAGCGCCCCCAGCAGGCGGGAATCTGCCCAACTCTACGGCACGCATTAAATACGGCCGTAAGGAGAATGGCACCCCGATCGCCGGACTTCAGATCACTGTAAGATATGCCGTCGGGTCCAGGGGATGAGTTAGACATCCTCTGGAGCCGCCGCCATACCTCACTCTCCGAGAATTCAGCGATCAGGGCGTCATTACTGCCCAGCAGCAACTCCCTGAGTTCAGGCAGTTGCGGATACGCCAACCCTTCATCAGACCGGGGGGCGTACAGTTCGCTAAAATATCGGTGGACTTCCTCCACCGGTATTCCGCAACGCGGAGAGACCCCTTGCAGGATCTCGCGAACTGCACGCTTCCGGTCCGAGCGGAAGAGGCGCTGAATGCGCGTGGCCTCCGCAACCCGATCCCTACCTGCTGGTGGCGGCCGAATCCCTCCAGACTGGCCACCCCGACGAGAAACGCCACGTCCCCCGGTTTCACGCCCTCCTCCACCGGACGGCCCCTCACGAGCGCGCGAACCGTTGCCACCCGCCGTCCGACGACCCTCGAAGAACGTCGCCACTCGCGCAGCTAATTCTTCGAGGGCCTCGGGGGCCTCGACCTGAGCAGCTCGCCTGACAAGATCCTCGCGCAAGCGGGCCCGGCTTACGCCGTCCGTTTCGCGCTCACTTCGTACAGGCTGCTGCACCGATCGATTCCCCCGCGGACGACGAGCTTCACGGCCGCTGACCTCCGCCGAAACAGGACGCCCCCGCGACCCCCCTGGAACGCGCCGACGACCCACCCCGGCTGCCCCAACCCGTGCTCCCTCTCGTAGAGATACGGACGCAACATGATTATGTCGAGCACCTACCTGGAGAGATGCTGCTCCGGCCGCCCGACGTGCGCCCCTCCCGGCTGCTGCTCCCTCGTCGTAATTCGTTGTTGACGCTCCCGGGCCAGTCAACAAGTTAAAACGATTAACACTATAGGGGCCCCAGTCCCGGATTGGACTGGTGCCCCGGTCAACAAATAAATTAACATTGTTCGCGCG
The DNA here is from genome assembly GCA_963989405.1 of Trypoxylon attenuatum. NCBI lineage: Eukaryota > Metazoa > Arthropoda > Insecta > Hymenoptera > Crabronidae > Trypoxylon > Trypoxylon attenuatum. Next base: position 6,562,681 of record OZ022492.1, on the reverse strand, counting down.
CCCCGCGCGCGCGAGCGACCCGGCACGGTCGCCGGTGTGGCCGCTCGATCGGCAGGTAGCCCTCTGCCCTGAGTCCCCCGGTGTCCTCTGCGACCTCGTTGATGCAGCAGCTGCTCCACCTGTCACTTCTGCTGCTGCTCCGGGGGTGGGGGTCTCCGGTGAGGATTGGAGTACCCTCGGCCGCGTCCCTCTCGCTCGCCGCCTGCTGCCAACCCCTGCTGGCCTCCAGCCGTCGTCCTCCTCGTCAGATGTTGCAGGACTGCGGGCCACTGCAGTCCTGGCTGGAGACCGGTCCTCTTCTCGGGCAGGCTCGACCTCCGGCGACGAATCCTCTTGAATTGGAGGGAGCACGTGCAATGAGGACAGTGGTGTTGTCCTCGTGTGCTCCCCTGACGACAGAGACGGGGTGCAAACCGTGCCGCATAACGACACAGTCACCGTCTCCGTCGTCAGCGTCGCCGCCGCACTGCAGGCCAGAGGCGAGCCATTGACTACTCGCCTCAGAGGGGGAAAAGATTCCCCCCCCCAGACCCGCGACCAGAAGATCGGGCGGAAGAGACACCGCCCGACCCCCCACTCGCGAACCCAAACCTGCAGCCGGAACCTGAGATGTCCGTGGTTCCGCCGTTGTCCCGCGGGTGGCCTCCAAGTATGTTGTTGTGGGGCTCACCCTCCTCGAGTTGAAGACCCGGCTCGGTGTTGTTGCCGGCGTCTTCTCCTCCTCCTTGCCAGTCCCCGACTTCTTCTTTCCAGTGGAGTTCCTTCTTAAGGGCACCCCCGCTGGCGGCTCCGATGCTGCCCGACGCACAGAACTCCGTGTCAGTCTTCTCAGTGGTGCGCCGGGCGGTGTTGGATCCTTGGTGGGGCCCCTCGGAGATGGTGTTGAGGGGCCCTTGGAGCCGCCAGAAGACCTTCTGCCCCCGCTGGTGGTCTGCGGGGGGTTCTTTCTTCTCGCTGTGGGGGTGCCCTGGGGACTGGCCCTCGAGGTGGGCACAACGGGCGGTGAAGTCGATTTGCCTGCCCTGGTTGCCGTCAGGAAGGATGAAAGGGTCCTTGTACCGCTGCTCGTGGTGGTGGTGGCAGCGGTCCTCCTTCCTCTGACGGCAGTCGTGGTGGTGGTGGGACGGGTGGCAGCCCTCGTCGTCCTCGTCCTTGTGGCGGCGGTGGTCCTCGCTGTTGTGTTGCGAGAGGGGGCGGCCGATGTCGTCCGCCTCACCAGAGGTAACCCCGTCGTCGCCCTCGTCGTTGTCGTGGTGGTGGTGGTGGTGGTGGTCACTGTCCTGGCGACGGTGACAGGTGGAGCATTCGGGCCCTTGTCACCGCTGCTGGTCCTCGACACGGTCCTCGGTCGCTCGCGATCTTGCACGAAAATTGGGCTACCTGCCGACCGATCCGCGTCTGCCGTCACGACCGGCGCGACGGCAGGACACTCCGCGACACTATTTACACTAATAGCGGCCACACCACTCACTCGCGCCGAATCGCCCGCCGGCGATAATCGCTCCTCGGCCCCTACGTTGTGCTGTACCGTGCGGGCCTGTGAGTGGGTGTCTGCACTATCCCCTGGTGCTACCCTGCTAATTTCTGCCCCATAACTACAATCCGTGGTGTGGGCCGCCGCGTAGTGCGTTGCCACCGACTTCCGGGGATACTTCCCAGTGCCGGCGACATCGCACACGCGGCAACGCCACACCACCACCACACCCGGATGATCTTTCTTTAAATGTTTGGATAAATCCTCCACTCTCTTGTAATTAAAACGGGTGTGGCGCCTATCTTCTCTACCCTCTCTGTAGCACCAGGGGCAGCGGAGGTCGCCTTCGGCAGTAGGGAATCTAAGAATTAGATTCCGAACCGCCTCACCAGAAACTCGCCCCAAGCTATCCGTCATCGCCGAGTGTTGTTAGGCCGCGACGCTAAGATAAAGGCGTCGCGCCTGCGCCCGATGTCAAAGTGGGCACTTAGGACTTCTCGAACAAGGCGAAGTGCAAAAGTGCGAAAAATTTCTAACACTTTTCGCCTTGCGCGAGAAATCTCAAGGCCACTCGTCGAGCGACACCCGGTGTGACGGAATCGCAAGAGTCGGGCCTCCGGCTCTCAGCGAACTCCGCGCGCACAGACACTCACTCACTACACTTTACTTAACTATCACAGCACTTAACGACACCGCACAGCACAGCACTGACTAGACTATCACTCCCGAGTGCGGACGGCCCGCAACGCCAAGTCCCGAAATTCGCGATTCGCTCGCCGCGACGCACCGCTCGCTATTTCGCCGTCCGCACCGCACCGAAGTTAAACTGTGGAGAATACTCTCCTCAATTTCTGGGAATAGCACAATTTTAAAGTCCCTTGTAGGGTGTGAGCCAGTCCTGGAGGCACTGCAATACCAGGCCGACTCACGACGCGGAGGGAGCAAGCTCCGAAACCACGTCTATTCCCAGAAATTGAGGTTAATATTCTGACTCCACATGGGAGGAGTACCAGATATTAAGCTGATAAGAACAGATTAAAGTCATTTATTGAAAAATTTCCAATACATGTTTCCCCTGGGGGCGGACCCCCAGGGGATGCGAAAAACAACAAAATGCGGGAAGGAGCTTCTCGTCAGTATAAATATAAAATAGTTTCGTCCCGGGCCCGCTTACAGTCCCTGCGGGCTCCGGGGAGTCAGAATATAACAGTACGACTGCCACCAGGCAGATGCCGCCGACCGCCGGAGCGGAAGAATACATAGGTACGTAAAATAAAAAAAATAAAAAGATAACCAAATAGATAGATAAACAAACAAACAAAATAAATAAATAAACAGATACATAAATAAATAAAGTAAATCAATAAATAAATAAATAAATAAATGAGTAAATAAACATAAAAAGAAATAAAAAACGCATAAATAAATAAGTAAAAAAAACTAAGTAAATGAATAAATTAGTAAATAAATAGGTAAGTAAATAATTAAGTAAACAAACAAATAAATAAACAATCGCAATGCCCGAAGAGGGACAAAACAATACGGCTCGGTAAAACAGTCGGCGGGTGGGGGGCTGCCGCCTACGTGTCTGCAGCCCCCCATTGTGTCTGAGTACGGCGCGTAGCGCCAGCCACCCGGTGTAAAAGGCCGAGTGACTGGGCCTCGGTGGATCTAGGCAATGCCGCGTCAACAAATAAATTAAGGCCCGAGAGCGCCTGAGGCCGCTGCCTCTTGTTCGGGAGCCCCAGCCGCGGGGGGCGCATCACCGAGCGCCTGCGGAACATCCCCCTGAGGGATTCCAGACACGTGCTCGACATAAATATTGCGCGACCACGCCAGGGTCTCCGAGACCATGAGTCGCCTCATCAGCATTGCGTATCTTGGGGAGACACGCAATACATCGAGGACAGCCTCATTGCCCGGATCCCAGCCGCCCAGTGCACCGACGAGGAATGCGTCGACTAAGACTCTGTAGCCGCGCCCGCGAAGCGATGCGGCGAGGGGGGCATACTTGAGGAGTTTACCCATCCTCGCCTCCTCAATCGCTTCAAACCGGTTTTCGAATGGCACGGCTACGTCGACGATCACAATGGTTTTTGAAGGCTCGTGCGTCACGACCAGGTCGGGACGCAGAGCCACAAATTCCCCTTCGGCGCCCGGAACGCGCTGGTTGACCCTCACGGTCCCTGGGAGACGGCAACCCCTCACTAACCTCCGGAGAACGCCATCGTGGCGTTTTTGTCGCGCCGCCGAATGCACGGTGCAGTGCTGAAGCACGTGGGGAAGGGACTCGAGGGCGTCCCCGCATTTGCGACAGCGCCTATCACCGGCGCCCCAGCGCCTTGCTCCATTAAGGGGCAAGACGTCGAGGCGAGCGCGGTGCATAAACCGCCAGTCTGCAAACCGGGTAAAACTCCCCGAGCTCATGAAGTGATTGCTCACTGGAGCCCGAGAAGTGACCTCGAGTACCTTCCCCTGGTCCCTCTTGGCCAGAACGGTCGCGAGGTAGTGCCCCGACACAGCACCACGCACCCGGCGTATCACTTGCTTCTTAGCAGAACCCGGTATTATGGTTCGCCTTCCGGAGGCCGCGGTGAGTTCCATCGACAGTCCGTCCGAGACTTCATCCCACCGCCACCGAACACCAAACCTCTCTCCAACCCTGCGACACGCCTCACGCGCTTTCGACCAAAATGACGAAAGGGTCGTGGAGGGCCTCGCGAAATCCCCGAGCAAAGACCCCGACAGGTATTCCGCGAGGTCATTCCCCGAAGGAGGTCGACCGATCTTTTTACGAACAGCCTCCCGCAGAGATGATCCCGCTATTTGTGCCAGGACCCCATCCCCCGCATTTAACATTCTAAATGCGTGGGATACGGTCAAGGCATCAGCGAGATCTGCCAGCGGGAGCAGTCCACAGCCCCCCCCGAGAGGGAGGGATGTAGACTAACTCCGCGCTGGCTCTCTGAGGGAGGTGCAGCCACGATTTGGCAAAGCGCCTAACGGCTTTGTCAGCCTCCTTCAGTGGCCCCTTCTCCATTCCGGTCCCACGCAGCAGGAAATCAAGACGGGTCAGGATGAAGGTCCTTACCGTCTCGATCCTCTGCCACGGGCAAAGCAGCGACTCATCAACGCGCCGCAGGTCGTCGAGCATGGCCCCGATGGTGGTGTAGGGAGTCTGTCACGCCCGGACCCCCGTTGGAACCCCAAGATGGACGTAATGGTCCCCGTCTCCCAAGGATCGCAGCGGCGTATCCTGGAGTTGGTAGGTTCGCGCTGGATCGACTTTCCCCCTGGAAATGTGCAGAGTTGCACACTTACCAGGGTTGAAGGCCAACCCTAAGCGCTTCGCTACCCCCTCCACTGCCAAAAGCAGATCGCCCATGCTGTCTGGGGAGCCCGTCACTAATGCGACATCGTCCGCGTAAGCCAGGGATGTCACGCTGTGTCCGAAAAGATCGTACCCGCGGCCGAAGCTGGTCACGGCGCGCAGCAGAGGCTCGATCGCCAAGTTGAACAAGATCGGACTCAGCGGACATCCCTGTCTTACTCCAGACCGCATGGGGATGGGGTCTGTGTACCCCTCCGAGGTACGAACACGAGTCGTGCAGCCGGTGTACATACTCCTGACGATACCAGTCAGGAGCGGCGGAACGCCGGCGCGCTCCAGGGCTGCATATATGGTCGCATGGGGGACAGAGCCGAACGCATTCGACAAGTCCAGCCATGCCACCGCAACGCTTTTACGACCGCGGCGGGCGTCGCTAAGAACCTCCTGCAGAACGAAGTTGTGCTCAAGACACCCCTCGTACGGCAGGAAGCCCTTCTGCTCCGGCGAAAGCCGCTCATTCGTTACCGCCCAGTGGGTGAGGCGATCCGCCAGGACAGCTGCGAACAGCTTAGGCGCGACGTCTCCCATTGCCAAGGGTCTCCAGTTGGAGAGATCCGACTCGTCCCCCTTCTTGTGCATAAGCACAGTAAGGGAGCGCCCCCAGCAGGCGGGAATCTGCCCAACTCTACGGCACGCATTAAATACGGCCGTAAGGAGAATGGCACCCCGATCGCCGGACTTCAGATCACTGTAAGATATGCCGTCGGGTCCAGGGGATGAGTTAGACATCCTCTGGAGCCGCCGCCATACCTCACTCTCCGAAAATTCAGCGATCAGGGCGTCATTACTGCCCAGCAGCAACTCCCTGAGTTCAGGCAGTTGCGGATACGCCAACCCTTCATCAGACCGGGGGGCGTACAGTTCGCTAAAATACCGGTGGACTTCCTCCACTGGTATTCCGCAACGCGGAGAGACCCCTTGCAGGATCTCGCGAACTGCACGCTTCCGGTCCGAGCGGAAGAGGCGCTGAATGCGCGTGGCCTCCGCAACCCGATCCCTACCTGCTGGTGGCGGCCGAATCCCCCCAGACTGGCCACCCCGACGAGAAACGCCACGTCCCCCGGTTTCACGCCCTCCTCCACCGGACGGCCCCTCACGAGCACGCGAACCGTTGCCGCCCGCCGCCCGACGACCCTCGAAGAACGTCGCCACTCGCGCAGCTAATTCTTCGAGGGCCTCGGGGGTCTCGACCTGAGCAGCTCGTCTGACAAGATCCTCGCGCAAGCGGGCCCGGCTTACGCCGTCCGTTTCGCGCTCACTTCGTACAGGCTGCTGCACCGATCGATTCCCCCGCGGACGACGAGTTTCACGGCCGCTGACCTCCGCCGAAACAGGACGCCCCCGCGGCCCCCCTGGAACGCGCCGACGGCCCACCCCGACCGCCCCAACCCGTGCTCCCTCTCGTAGAGGTACGGACGCAACACCATTATGCCGAGCACCTACCTGGATAGATGTTGCTCCGGCAGCTCGACGTACGCCCCTCCCGGCTGCTGCTCCCTCGTCGTGGTTGGTTGTTGGCGCTCCCGGGCCAGTCAACACATCAAAGCGATTAAAACTATAGGGGCCCCAGTCCCGGATTGGACTGGTGCCCCGGTCAACGAATAAACTATCACAGTCCACGCGCCCCGCGCGCGCGAGCGACCCGGCACGGTCGCCGGTGTGGCCGCTCGATCGGCAGGTAGCCCTCTGCCCTGAGTCCCCCGGCGTCCTCGGCGACCTCGTTGTTGCAGCAGCTGCTCCACCTGTCACTACTGCTGCTGCTCCGGGGGTGGGGGTCTCTGGTGAGGATAGGAGTACCCTCGGCCTCGCTCCTCTCGCACGCCGCCTGCTGCCGACCCCTGCTGGCCTCCAGCCGTCGTCCTCCTCCTCTGTCGATGCAGGACTGCGGGCCACTGCAGTCCTGGCTGGAGACCGGTCCTCTTCTCGGGCAGGCTCGACCTCCGGCGACGAATCTTCTTGAATTGGAGGGAGCACGTGCAATGAGGACAGTGGTGTTGTCCTCGTGTGCTCCCCTGACGACAGAGACGGGGTGCAAACCGTGCCGCATAACGACACAGTCACCGTCTCCGTCGTCAGCGTCGCCGCCGCACTGCAGGCCAGAGGCGAGCCATTGGCTACTCGCCTCAGAGGAGGAAAAGATTCCCCCCCCAGACCCGCGACCAGGAGATCGGGCGGAAGAGACACCGCCCGACCCCCCACTCGCGGACCCAAACCTGCAGCCGGAACCAGAGATGTCGTTGGTTCCGCCGTTGTCCCGCGGGTGGCCTCTAAATAAGTTGTAGTGGGGCTCACCCTCCTCGAGTTGAAGACCCGGCTCGGTGTTATTGCCGGCGTCTTCTCCTCCTCCTTGCCAGTCCCCGTCTTCTTCTTTCCGATGGAGTTCTTCTTCAAGGGCACCCCCGCTGGCGGCTCCGATGCTGCCCGACGCACAGAACTCCGGGTAAGTCTTCTCAGTGGTGCGCCGGGCGGTGTTGGATTCTTGGTGGGGCCCCTCGGAGATGGTGTTGAGGGGCCCTTGGAGCCGCCAGAAATCCTCCTGCCCCCGCTGGTGGTCTGCGGGGCGCTTCCTCTTCTTGCTGGGGGGGTGCCCTGGGGACTGGCCCTCGAGGTGGGCACAACGGGCGGTGAAGTCGATTTTCCTGCCCTGGATGCCGTCAAGAAGGATGCTAGCGTCCTGGTACCGCTGCTCGTGGTGGTGGTGGCAGCGGTCCTCCTTCCCCTGACGGCAGTCGTGGTGGTGGTGGGACGGGTGGCAGCCTTGGTGGTCGTCCTCGTCCTTGTGGCGGCGGTGGTCCTCGATGTTGTATTGCGAGAGGGGGCGGCCGATGTCGTCCGCCTCACCAGAGGTAACCCCGTCGTCGCCCTCGTCGTTGTCGTGGTGGTGGTGGTGGTGGTCGCTGTCCTGGCGACGGTGACAGGTGGAGCATTCGGGCCCTTGTCACCGCTGCTGGTCCTCGAAACGGTCCTCGGTCGCTCGCGATCTTGCACGAAAACTGGGCTACCTGCCGACCGATCCGCGACAGTCGTCGCGACCGGCGCGACGACTGAGCACTCCGACACACTAATTGCACTATTAGCGGCCACACCATCCACTCGCGCCGAATCACTCGCCGGCGATAATCGCTCCTCGGCCCCTACGTTGTGCTGTGCCGTGCGGGCCTGCGAGTGGGTGTCTGTACTATCCCCTGGTGCTACCCTGCTAATTTCTGCCCCATAACTACAATCCGTGGTGTGGGCCGCCGCGTAGTGTGTTGCCACCGACTTCCGGGGATACTTCCCAGTGCCGGCGACATCACACACGCGGCAACGCCACACCACCACCACACCCGGATGATCTTTCTTTAGATGTTTTGAGAGGTCTTCGACCCTTTTATAATTAAAACGGGTGTGGCGCCTATCCTCTCTGCCCTCTCTGTAGCACCAGGGGCAGCGGAGATCGCCTTCGGCAGTAGGGAATCTAAGAATTAGATTCCGAACTGCCTCCCCAGAGACTCGCCTCGAGCTATCCGTCATCGCCGAGTGTTATTAGGCCGCGACGCTAAGATAAAGGCGTCGCGCCTGCGCCCGATGTCAAAGTGGGCACTTAGGATTTCTCGAACAAGGCGAAGTGCAAAAGTGCGAAAAATTTCTAACACTTTTCGCCTTGCGCGAGAAATCTCAAGGCCACTCGTCGAGCGACACCCGGTGTGACGGAGTCGCAAGAGTCGGGCCTCCGGCTCTCGACGAACTCCGCACGCACAAACACTCACTCACTACACTTCACTATCGCAGAATCACGGCACCGCACAGCACAGCACTGACTCTAAGTAGTTGCACTAAGTATCACTCCCGGTGTGCGGACGGCCCGCACGCACAAGTCCGAAACTCGCGATTTCGCTCGCCGCACCGAATCGCACCGAATTTCGCCGTCCGCACTTATTCGCCGCGAGTTTGTGGAGAATATTCTCCTCAATTTCTGGGAACAGTACTCTAATTTGTAAACCCTTGTAGGGTGTGAGCCAGTCCTGGAGGCACTGCAATACCAGGCCGACTCACGACGCGGAGGGAGCAAGCTCCGAAACCACGTCTATTCCCAGAAATTGAGGTTAATATTCTGACTCCACATGGGAGGAGTACCAGATATTAAGCTGATAAGAACAGATAAAAGCCCTTTATTGAAAATTTTCAATACATGTTTCCCCTGAGGGCGTACCCCCAGGGGATGCGAAAAACAACAAAATGCGGGAAGGAGCTTCTCGTCAAGGTGAAGTTAAAATAGTGTCGTCCCGGACCCGCTTACAATCCCTGCGGGCTCCGGGGAGTCAAAATGCCTTGAAACAACTGCCACGGAGCAGCTACCGCCGATCGCCGCCACAGATCAAAAAATAAGTAAAATAAATGAACAGGTAAATAAATAAATAAGTAAAATAAAATAAGACTAAATAAAAATAAATAAACATGTCAATACAAAAATGAATAAATAAATAAATAAACAGATACATAAATAAATAAACAAATGAATACATAGTTGACTCGGAGGGCAAATAAATAGGATAAAATAGAACAAAATAAAAGATGAAAAATACAAAATAAGGGATAAAAAATATAAAAATCGATAAATAAACAAACAAACAAATACATAAACGAATAATAAATAGATAACTAAATAGACGGGATAACAGCAATGCAAAGTATGTGAAGCGATCCGGCTGGCGGGGGACTGCCACCTACGTGTGTGCGCAGCCCCTAGTTATAAAAGAAAATTCGTGGCGAGGCACCAGCCACCCGGTGTAAAGAGCCGGATGACTGGGCTTTGGTAAAGCTAGGCTACGCCGCGTCAACAAAATACAATTAAGGCCCGAGAGCGCCTGAGGCCGCTGCCTCGTGTTCGGGAGCATCAGCCGCGGGGGGCGCATCGTCGAGCGCCTGTGGGACATCTCCCTGGGGAATGCCAGATACGTGCTCGACGTAAACGTTGCGCGACCACGCCAGGGTCTCCGAGACCATGAGTCGCCTCATCAGCATTGCGTAACTTGGAGAGACACGCAATACATCGAGGACAGCCTCATTGCCCGGATCCCAGCCGCCCAGTGCACCGACGAGGAATGCGTCGACTAAGACTCTGTAGCCGCGCCCACGAAGCGATTCGGCGAGGGGGGTATACTTGAGGAGTTTACCCATCCTCGCCTCCTCAATCGCCTCGAAACGGTTTTCGAATGGCACGGCTACGTCGACGATCACAATAGTTTTTGAAGGCTCGTGCGTCACGACCAGGTCGGGACGCAGAGCCACAAATTCCCCTTCGGCGCCCGGAACACGCTGGTTGACCCTCACGGTCCCTGGGAGACGGCAACCCCTCACTAACCTCCGGAGAACGCCATCGTGGCGTTTTTGTCGCGCCGCCGAATGCACGGTGCAGTGCTGAAGCACGTGGGGAAGGGACTCGAGGGCGTCCCCGCATTTGCGACAGCGCCTATCACCGGCGCCCCAGCGCCTTGCTCCATTAAGGGGCAAGACGTCGAGGCGAGCGCGGTGCATAAACCGCCAGTCTGCAAACCGGGTAAAACTCCCCGAGCTCATGAAGTGATTGCTCACTGGAGCCCGAGAAGTGACCTCGAGTACCTTCCCCTGGTCCCTCTTGGCCAAGACGGTCGCGAGGTAGTGCCCCGACACCGCACCACGCACTCGGCGGATTACCTGCTCTTTAGCGGAACCTGGTATAATGGTTCGCCTTCCGGAGGCCGCGGTGAGTTCCATCGACAGTCCGTCCGAGACTTCATCCCACCGCCACCGAACACCAAACCTCTCTCCAACCCTGCGACACGCCTCACGCGCTTTCGACCAGAATGACGAGAGGGTCGTGGAGGGCCTCGCGAAATCCCCGAGCAAAGACCCCGACAGGTATTCCGCGAGGTCGTTCCCTGAAGGAGGTCGACCGATCTTTTTACGAACAGCCTCCCGCAGAGATGATCCCGCTATTTGTGTCAGGACCCCATCCCCCGCATTTAACATTCTAAATGCGTGGGATATGGTCAAGGCATCAGCGAGATCTGCCAGCGGGAGCAGTCCACAGCCCCCCCGAGAGGGAGGGATGTAGACTAACTCCGCGCTGGCTCTCTGGGGGAGGTGCAGCCACGATTTGGCAAAGCGCCTAACGGCTTTGTCAGCCTCCTTCAGTGGCCCCTTCTCCATTCCGGTCCCACGCAGCAGGAAATCAAGACGGGTCAGGATGAAAGTCCTTACCGTCTCAATCTTCTGCCACGGGCAAAGCAGCGACTCATCAACGCGTCGCAGGTCGTCGAGCATGGCCCCGATGGTGGTGTACGGAGTCTGTCCCGCCCGGACCCCCGTTGGAACCCCAAGATGGACATAGTGGTCCCCGTCTCCCATGGATCGAAGTGGCGTATCCTGGAGTTGGTAGGTTCGCGCTGGATCGACCTTCCCCCTGGAAATGTGCAGAGTTGCACACTTACCAGGGTTGAAAGCCAGCCCTAGGCGCTTCGCCACCCCCTCCACTGCCAAGAGCAGATCGCCCATGCTGTCTGGGGAGCCCGTCACTAATGCGACATCGTCCGCGTAAGCCAGGGATGTCACGCCGTGTCCGAACAGGTCATACCCGCGGCCTATGGTGGTAACGGCGCGCAACAATGGCTCAATGGCCAAGTTAAACAAAATCGGACTCAGCGGACATCCCTGTCTTACTCCAGACAGCATGGGGATGGGGTCTGTGTACCCCTCCGAGGTACGAACACGAGTCGTGCAGCCGGTGTACATACTCCTGACGATACCAGTCAGGAGCGGCGGAACGCCGGCGCGCTCCAGGGCTGCATATATGGTCGCATGGGGGACAGAGCCGAACGCATTCGACAAGTCCAGCCATGCCACCGCAACGCTTTTACGACCGCGGCGGGCGTCGCTAAGAACCTCCTGCAGAACGAAGTTGTGCTCAAGACACCCCTCGTACGGCAGGAAGCCCTTCTGCTCCGGCGAAAGCCGCCCATTCGTTACCGCCCAGTGGGTGAGGCGATCCGCCAGGACAGCTGCGAACAGCTTAGGCGCGACGTCTCCCATTGCCAAGGGTCTCCAGTTGGAGAGATCCGACTCGTCCCCCTTCTTGTGCATAAGCACAGTAAGGGAGCGCCCCCAGCAGGCGGGAATCTGCCCAACTCTACGGCACGCATTAAATACGGCCGTAAGGAGAATGGCACCCCGATCGCCGGACTTCAGATCACTGTAAGATATGCCGTCGGGTCCAGGGGATGAGTTAGACATCCTCTGGAGCCGCCGCCATACCTCACTCTCCGAGAATTCAGCGATCAGGGCGTCATTACTGCCCAGCAGCAACTCCCTGAGTTCAGGCAGTTGCGGATACGCCAACCCTTCATCAGACCGGGGGGCGTACAGTTCGCTAAAATACCGGTGGACTTCCTCCACCGGTATTCCGCAACGCGGAGAGACCCCTTGCAGGATCTCGCGAACTGCACGCTTCCGGTCCGAGCGGAAGAGGCGCTGAATGCGCGTGGCCTCCGCAACCCGATCCCTACCTGCTGGTGGCGGCCGAATCCCCCCAGACTGGCCACCCCGACGAGAAACGCCACGTCCCCCGGTTTCACGCCCTCCTCCACCGGACGGCCCCTCACGAGCGCGCGAGCCGTTGCCACCCGCCGCCCGACGACCCTCGAAGAACCTCGCCACTCGCGCAGCTAATTCTTCGAGGGCCTCGGGGGTCTCGACCTGAGCAGCTCGCCTGACAAGATCCTCGCGCAAGCGGGCCCGGCTTGCGCCGTCCGTCTCGCGCTCACTTCGTACAGGCTGCTGCACCGATCGATTCCCCCGCGGACGACGAGTTTCACGGCCGCTGACCTCCGCCGAAGCAGGACGCCCCCGCGGCCCCCCTGGAACGCGCCGACGGCCCACCCCGGCTGCCCCAACCCGTGCTCCCTCTCGTAGAGGTACGGACGCAATACGATTATGTCGAGCACCTACCTGGATAGATGTTGCTCCGGCCGCTCGACGTACGCCCCTCCCGGCTGCTGCTCCCTCGTCGTAATTCGCTGTTGACGCTCCCGGGCCAGTCAGCACATTAAACGGATTAACACTATAGGGGCCCCAGTCCCGGATTGGACTGGTGCCCCGGTCAACAAATAAATTAACATTGTTCGCGCGCCCCGCGCACGTGAGCGACCCGGCACGGTCGCCGGTGTGGCCGCTCGATCGGCAGGTAGCCCTCTGCCCTGAGTCCCCCGGTGTCCTCTGCGGCCTCGTTGATCCAGCAGCTGCTCCACCTGTCACTTCTGCTGCTGCTCCGGGGGTGGGGGTCTCCGGTGAGGATTGGAGTACCCTCGGCCGCGTCCCTCTCGCTCGCCGCCTGCTGCCAACCCCTGCTGGCCTCCAGCCGTCGTCCTCCTCGTCAGTCGTTGCAGGACTGCGGGCCACTGCAGTCCTGGCTGGAGACCGGTCCTCTTCTCGGGCAGGCTCGACCTCCGGCGACGAATCCTCTTGAATTGGAGGGAGCACGTGCAATGAGGACAGTGGTGTTGTCCTCGTGTGCTCCCCTGACGACAGAGACGGGGTGCAAACCGTGCCGCATAACGACACAGTCACCGTCTCCGTCGTCAGCGTCGCCGCCGCACTGCAGGCCAGAGGCGAGCCATTGACTACTCGCCTCAGAGGGGGAAAAGATTCCCCCCCCAGACCCGCGACCAGAAGATCGGGCGGAAGAGACACCGCCCGACCCCCCACTCGCGGACCCAAACCTGCAGCCGGAACCTGAGATGTCCGTGGTTCCGCCGTTGTCCCTCGGGTGGCCTCTAAATAAGTTGTGGTGGGGCTCACCCTCCTCGAGTTGAAGACCCGGCGAGATGGTGTTGCCGGTGCCTTCTCCTTCTCCTCGCCAGTCCCCGACTTCTTCTTTCCAATGGAGTTCCTCTTTAAGGGCACCCCCGCTGGCGGCTCCGATGCTGCCCGGCGCACAGAACTCCGTGTCAATCTTCTCAGTGGTGCGCCGGGCGGTGTTGGATCCTTGGTGGGGCCCCTCGGAGATGGTGTTGAGGGGCCCTTGGAGCCGCCAGAAATCCTTCTGCCCCCGCTGGTGGTCTGCGGGGGGTTCTCTCTTCTCGCTTGGGGGGGGCCCTGGGGACTGGCCCTCGAGGTGGGCACAACGGGCGGTGAAGTCGATTTCCCTGCCCTGGATGCCGTCAGGAAGGATGTGAGCGTCCTTGTGCCGCTGCTCGTGGTGGTCGGTGCAGCGGCCTTCCTCCCTCTGACGGCGGTCGTGGTGGTGGTGGGACGGGTGGCAGCCTTCGTCGTCCTCGTCCTGGTGGCGGCGGTGGTCCTCGCTGTTGTGTTGCGAGAGGGGGCGGCCGATGTCGTCCGCCTCACCAGAGGTAACCCCGTCGTCGCCCTCGTAGTCGTGGTCGTCGTGGTGGTGGCTGTGGCTGCTGCGGCGGTGGTGACAGGTGGAGCACTCGGTCGACTGTCACTGCTGCCGGTGGTGCCTGTCGCGGTCCTCGGTCGCACTCTCTCGTTCTCGAAAACTGGGCTACCTGCCGACCGATCCGCGACTGTCGTCGCGACCGGCGCGACGACAGAACACTCCGAAACACTATTTACACTAATAGCGGCCACACCACTCACTCGCGCCGAATCGCCCGCCGGCGATAATCGCTCCTCGGCCCTATCACCGTGCTGCACTGTGCGGGCCTGTGAGTGAGTGTCAGTACTCACCCCTGGTGTTACCCTATCATTTTGGGCCCCATAACTACAATCCGTGGTGTGGGCCGCCGCGTAGTGTGTTGCCACCGACTTCCGGGGATACTTCCCAGTGCCGGCGACATCACACACGCGGCAACGCCACACCACCACCACACCCGGATGATCTTTCTTTAAATGTTTGGAGAGGTCCTCCACTCTCTTATAGTTAAACCGGGTGTGGCGCCTATCTTCTCTACCCTCCTTGTAACACCAGGGGCAGCGGAGATCGCCTTCGGCAGTAGGGAATCTAAGAATTAGATTCCTAACTGCCTCCCCAGAGACTCGCCTCGAGCTATCCGTCATCGCCGAGTGTTATTAGGCCGCGACGCTAAGATAAAGGCGTCGCGCCTGCGCTCGATGTCAAAGTGGGCACTTAGGATTTCCCGAACAAGGCGAAGTGCAAAAGTGCGAAAAATTTCTAACACTTTTCGCCCTGCGCGAAAAATCTCAAGGCCACTCGTCGAGCGACACCCGGTGTGACGGAGTCGCAAGAGTCGGGCCTCCGGCTCTCAGCGAACTCCGCGCGCACAAACACTCACTCACTACACTTCACTATCACAGAATCACGGCACCGCACAGCACAGCACTGACTCTAAGTAATTGCACTAAGTATCACTCCCGGTGTGCGGACGGCCCGCACGCACAAGTCCGAAACTCGCGATTTCGCTCGCCGCACCGAATCGCACCGAATTTCGCCGTCCGCACTTATTCGCCGCGAGTTTGTGGAGAATACTCTCCTCAATTTCTGGGAATAGTACTCTAATTTGTAAACCCTTGTAGGGTGTGAGCCAGTCCTGGAGGCACTGCAATACCAGGCCGACTCACGACGCGGAGGGAGCAAGCTCCGAAACCACGTCTATTCCCAGAAATTGAGGTTAATATTCTGACTCCACATGGGAGGAGTACCAGATATTAAGCTGATAAGAACAGATAAAAGTCATTTATTGAAAAATTTCCAATACATGTTTCCCCTCGGGGCGGACCCCCAGGGGATGCGGAAATACAACCAAGTGCGAGAAGACTTCTCGTCGAAAATGTAAAAATACTGTCGTCCCGGGCCCGCTTACAGTCCCTGCGGGCTCCGGGGAGTCAAAATGCACCAATATATCGGTGGCCAAATGAGTGCCGCCGATCGCCGAGAGAAATAAATAAATGTAAGCATATACATAAATGAATAAATATATAAATAAACAAATAAATAAATAAATAAATAAATAGATAAATAAATGAATAAATAAATAAATAAATAAATAAACAAATAAATAAATAAATAAGTAAATAAATAAATAAATAAATAAATAAATAAATAAATAAATGAATAAATAAATAAATAGATAAATAAATACAAAGAAGAAATACACGAAATAACAGAGAAAAAAAAAAAAAAAAAAAAAAAAGAAAGAAAAGAAAGCAATGGACGGAACGATCGGCGGGCGGGGGGGCTGCCGCCTACGGATGTACAACCCCCCCGACTTGGTGTACTCGGCGCATGGTGCCAGCCACCCGGTGTACAGGGCCGAGTGACTGGGCTTCGATAAATCTGAGCAACGCCGCGTCAAGACAAATGATTTAAGGCCCGGAAGCGCCTGAGGCCGCTGCCTCTTGTTCGGAAGCCCCAGCCGCGGGGGGCGCATCGCCGAGCGCCTGAGGAACATCTCCCTGCGGGATACCAGAGACATGCTCGACATAAATGTTGCGCGACCACGCCAAGGTCTCCGAGACCATGAGTCGCCTCATCAGCATTGCGTATCTTGAAGAGACACGCAATACATCGAGGACGGCCTCATTGCCCGGATCCCAACCGCCCAGTGCACCGACGAGGAATGCGTCGACAATGACCCGGTAGCCGCGGCCGCGAAGCGATTCGGCGAGGGGGGCATACTTAGTGAGTTTGCCCATCCTCGCCTCCTCAATCGCCTCCATACGATTTTCAAACGGCACGGCCACGTCGACGATCACAATTGTTTTCGAAGGCTCGTGCGTCACGACCAGGTCGGGACGCAGAGCCACTAATTCCCCTTCGGCACCCGGGACACGCTGGTTGACCCTAACAGTCCCCGGAAGACGACAACCCCTAACCAACCTCCGGAGTACGCCATCGTGGCGTTTCTGACGCGCCGCCGAGTGCACGGTGCAGTGCT
Organism: Trypoxylon attenuatum; assembly: GCA_963989405.1. Taxonomy (NCBI): domain Eukaryota; kingdom Metazoa; phylum Arthropoda; class Insecta; order Hymenoptera; family Crabronidae; genus Trypoxylon; species Trypoxylon attenuatum. The sequence continues at coordinate 6,545,943 of OZ022492.1, read as the reverse complement.
GGAGCACGTGGGGAAGGGACTCGAGGTCGTTCCCGCATTTGCGACAGCGCCTGTCACCGGCGCCCCAGCGCCTTGCTCCATTAAGGGGCAAGACGTCGAGGCGAGCGCGGTGCATAAAGCGCCAGTCGGCAAACCGAGTGAAACTCCCCGAGCTCATGAAGTGATTGCTCACCGGAGCCCGGGAAGTGACCTCCAGTACCTTCCCCTGGTCCCTCTTGGCCAAGACGGTCTCGAGGTAGTGCCCCGTCACCGCACCACGCACCCGGCGTATAACTTGGTTCTTCGCGGCCCCTGGTATTAACGTCCGCGATCCGGAGGTGGTGGTAAGTTCCATCGCGAGCCCGTCCGAAACTTCGTCCCAGCGCCACCGAATGCCAAACCTCTCTCCGATTCTACGGCATGCCTCCCGTGCTTTCGACCAGAATGACGAAAGGGCGTTGGAGGGCCTCGCGAAATCCCCGAGCAAAGACCCCGACAGGTATTCCGCGAGGTCGTTCCCTGAAGGCGGCCGACAGATCTTTTTACGAACAGCCTCCCTCAGAGATGATTCCGCAACTTGTGCCAGAACCCGATCCCCCGCATTTAGCATCCTAAATGCGTGGGATATGGTTAGGGCATCCGCGAGATCTGCCAGCGGAAGCAGTCCACAACCCCCCCGGGAGGGAGGGATGTAGACGAGCTCCGCGCTGGCTCTCTGGGGGAGGTGCAGCCACGACTTGGCAAAACGCCTGACTATTTTGTCGGCCTCCCTCAGTGGCCCCTTCTCCATTCCGGTCCCACGTAGCAGAAAGTCGAGACGGGTGAGGATAAAAGTTCTCACCGTCTCCACCTTCTGCCACGGGCAAAGCAACGACTCATCGACACGCCGTAGGTCGTCGAGCATGGCCCCGATAGTCGCATAAGGAGTCTGTCCCGCCCGGACCCCCGTTGGAACCCCAAGATGAACATAATGGTCGCCGTCTCCCAACGACCGCAACGGCGTCTCCTGGAGTTGGTAGCTTCGGGCTGGATTGACTTTCCCCCGAGAAATGAGCAAAGTTGCACACTTACCCGGGTTGAAAGCCAACCCTACGCTCTTCGCTACCCCCTCCACTGCCAAGAGCAGATCACCCATGCTGTCTGGGTCCTTCGTCACTAGCGCGACGTCGTCCGCGTAGGCCAGGGATGTCACGCTGTGTCCGAATAAATCATAACCGCAGCCAAAGGTGGAGACGGCGCGAAGCATTGGCTCAATTGCCAGGTTGAACAAAATCGGACTCAGAGGACATCCCTGTCTCACTCCAGAAAGCATGGGGATGGGGTCTGTGTACCCCTCCGAGGTACGAACACGAGTCGTGCAGCCGGTGTACATACTCCTGACGATACCAGTCAGGAGCGGCGGAACGCCGGCGCGCTCCAGGGCTGCATATATGGTCGCATGGGGGACAGAGCCGAACGCATTCGACAAGTCCAGCCATGCTACCGCAACGCTTTTACGACCGCGGCGGGCGTCGCTAAGAACCTCCTGCAGAACGAAGTTGTGCTCAAGACACCCCTCGTACGGCAGGAAGCCCTTCTGCTCCGGCGAAAGCCGCTCATTCGTTACCGCCCAGTGGGTGAGGCGATCCGCCAGGACAGCTGCGAACAGCTTAGGCGCGACGTCTCCCATTGCCAGAGGTCTCCAGTTGGAGAGATCCGACTCGTCCCCCTTCTTGTGCATAAGCACAGTAAGGGAGTGCCCCCAGCAGGCGGGAATCTGCCCAACTCTACGGCACGCATTAAATACGGCCGTAAGGAGAATGGCCCCCCGATCGCCGGACTTCAGATCACTGTAAGATATGCCGTCGGGTCCAGGGGATGAGTTGGACATCCTCTGGAGCCGCCGCCATACCTCACTCTCCGAAAATTCAGCGATCAGGGCGTCATTACTGCCCAGCAGCAACTCCCTGAGTTCAGGCAGTTGCGGATACGCCAACCCTTCATCAGACCGGGGGGCGTACAGTTCGCTAAAATACCGGTGGACTTCCTCCACCGGTATTCCGCAACGCGGAGAGACCCCTTGCAGGATCTCGCGAACTGCACGCTTCCGGTCCGAGCGGAAGAGGCGCTGAATGCGCGTGGCCTCCGCAACCCGATCCCTACCTGCTGGTGGCGGCCGAATCCCCCCAGACTGGCCACCCCGACGAGAAACGCCACGTCCCCCGGTTTCACGCCCTCCTCCACCGGACGGCCCCTCACGAGCGCGCGAACCGTTGCCACCCGCCGTCCGACGACCCTCGAAGAACGTCGCCACTCGCGCAGCTAATTCTTCGAGGGCCTCGGGGGCCTCGACCTGAGCAGCTCGCCTGACAAGATCCTCGCGCAAGCGGGCCCGGCTTACGCCGTCCGTTTCGCGCTCACTTCGTACAGGCTGCTGCACCGATCGATTCCCCCGCGGACGACGAGCTTCACGGCCGCTGACCTCCGCCGAAACAGGACGCCCCCGCGACCCCCCTGGAACGCGCCGACGACCCACCCCGGCTGCCCCAACCCGTGCTCCCTCTCGTAGAGATACGGACGCAACATGATTATGTCGAGCACCTACCTGGAGAGATGCTGCTCCGGCCGCCCGACGTGCGCCCCTCCCGGCTGCTGCTCCCTCGTCGTAATTCGTTGTTGACGCTCCCGGGCCAGTCAACAAGTTAAAACGATTAACACTATAGGGGCCCCAGTCCCGGATTGGACTGGTGCCCCGGTCAACAAATAAATTAACATTGTTCGCGCGCCCCGCGCGCGCGAGCGACCCGGCACGGTCGCCGGTGTGGCCGCTCGATCGGCAGGTAGCCCTCTGCCCTGAGTCCCCCGGTGTCCTCTGCGACCTCGTTGATGCAGCAGCTGCTCCACCTGTCACTTCTGCTGCTGCTCCGGGGGTGGGGGTCTCCGGTGAGGATTGGAGTACCCTCGGCCGCGTCCCTCTCGCTCGCCGCCTGCTGCCAACCCCTGCTGGCCTCCAGCCGTCGTCCTCCTCGTCAGATGTTGCAGGACTGCGGGCCACTGCAGTCCTGGCTGGAGACCGGTCCTCTTCTCGGGCAGGCTCGACCTCCGGCGACGAATCCTCTTGAATTGGAGGGAGCACGTGCAATGAGGACAGTGGTGTTGTCCTCGTGTGCTCCCCTGACGACAGAGACGGGGTGCAAACCGTGCCGCATAACGACACAGTCACCGTCTCCGTCGTCAGCGTCGCCGCCGCACTGCAGGCCAGAGGCGAGCCATTGACTACTCGCCTCAGAGGGGGAAAAGATTCCCCCCCCAGACCCGCGACCAGAAGATCGGGCGGAAGAGACACCGCCCGACCCCCCACTCGCGAACCCAAACCTGCAGCCGGAACCTGAGATGTCCGTGGTTCCGCCGTTGTCCCGCGGGTGGCCTCCAAGTATGTTGTTGTGGGGCTCACCCTCCTCGAGTTGAAGACCCGGCTCGGTGTTGTTGCCGGCGTCTTCTCCTCCTCCTTGCCAGTCCCCGACTTCTTCTTTCCAGTGGAGTTCCTTCTTAAGGGCACCCCCGCTGGCGGCTCCGATGCTGCCCGACGCACAGAACTCCGTGTCAGTCTTCTCAGTGGTGCGCCGGGCGGTGTTGGATCCTTGGTGGGGCCCCTCGGAGATGGTGTTGAGGGGCCCTTGGAGCCGCCAGAAGACCTTCTGCCCCCGCTGGTGGTCTGCGGGGGGTTCTTTCTTCTCGCTGTGGGGGTGCCCTGGGGACTGGCCCTCGAGGTGGGCACAACGGGCGGTGAAGTCGATTTGCCTGCCCTGGTTGCCGTCAGGAAGGATGAAAGGGTCCTTGTACCGCTGCTCGTGGTGGTGGTGGCAGCGGTCCTCCTTCCTCTGACGGCAGTCGTGGTGGTGGTGGGACGGGTGGCAGCCCTCGTCGTCCTCGTCCTTGTGGCGGCGGTGGTCCTCGCTGTTGTGTTGCGAGAGGGGGCGGCCGATGTCGTCCGCCTCACCAGAGGTAACCCCGTCGTCGCCCTCGTCGTTGTCGTGGTGGTGGTGGTGGTGGTGGTCACTGTCCTGGCGACGGTGACAGGTGGAGCATTCGGGCCCTTGTCACCGCTGCTGGTCCTCGACACGGTCCTCGGTCGCTCGCGATCTTGCACGAAAATTGGGCTACCTGCCGACCGATCCGCGTCTGCCGTCACGACCGGCGCGACGGCAGGACACTCCGCGACACTATTTACACTAATAGCGGCCACACCACTCACTCGCGCCGAATCGCCCGCCGGCGATAATCGCTCCTCGGCCCTATCACCGTGCTGCACTGTGCGGGCCTGTGAGTGAGTGTCAGTACTCACCCCTGGTGTTACCCTATCATTTTGGGCCCCATAACTACAATCCGTGGTGTGGGCCGCCGCGTAGTGCGTTGCCACCGACTTCCGGGGATACTTCCCAGTGCCGGCGACATCGCACACGCGGCAACGCCACACCACCACCACACCCGGATGATCTTTCTTTAAATGTTTGGATAAATCCTCCACTCTCTTGTAATTAAAACGGGTGTGGCGCCTATCTTCTCTACCCTCTCTGTAGCACCAGGGGCAGCGGAGGTCGCCTTCGGCAGTAGGGAATCTAAGAATTAGATTCCGAACCGCCTCACCAGAAACTCGCCCCAAGCTATCCGTCATCGCCGAGTGTTGTTAGGCCGCGACGCTAAGATAAAGGCGTCGCGCCTGCGCCCGATGTCAAAGTGGGCACTTAGGACTTCTCGAACAAGGCGAAGTGCAAAAGTGCGAAAAATTTCTAACACTTTTCGCCCTGCGCGAGAAATCTCAAGGCCACTCGTCGAGCGACACCCGGTGTGACGGAGTCGCAAGAGTCGGGCCTCCGGCTCTCAGCGAACTCCGCGCGCACAGACACTCACTCACTACACTTTACAAACTATCACAGCACTTTTAGCACCGCACAGCACAGCACTCTATCGCTAACACTCCCGAATTGTGCGGACGGCCCGCCACGCACAAAGTCCCGAAACTCGCGATCCGCTCGCCGCACGCTCGCTATTTCGCCGTATGCACCGCACCGAAACTGAGTTGTCGAGAATACTCTCCTCAATTTCTGGGAATAGCACAATTTTATAGTCCCTTGTAGGGTGTGAGCCAGTCCTGGAGGCACTGCAATACCAGGCCGACTCACGACGCGGAGGGAGCAAGCTCCGAAACCACGTCTATTCCCAGAAATTGAGGTTAATATTCTGACTCCACATGGGAGGAGTACCAGATATTAAGCTGATAAGAACAGATAAAAGTCGTTTTATTGAAAAATTTCCAATACATGTTTCCCCTGGGGGCGGACCCCCAGGGGATGCGGAAATACAACATAGCGCGAGAAGACTTCTCGTCAGTGCGAATAAAAATAATCTCGTCCCGGGCCCGCTTACATTCCCTGCGGGCCCCGGGGAGTCCAAATATATCAATAAACTGCCGCCGATCGCCAGAGCAGACGGGCGAGTGAATAAGAAGAAACAGAAATACATAAATAGATAAAGATGAGCAAATAAATAAATAAACAAATAAATAAACAGATCGATGAATACATAAATAAACGAACAAAATAAAAACAAAAGAATAGAATAAATAAGTAAATAAATAAACAAATAAGTAAATACAAAATAAATACGTAAGTAAAAAAAAAGTAAAAAAAAAAATAAAAAAGGTAAGTAAATAAATAAATAAATGCATAAATAGATAAATAGGTAAACGCAATAACAAAAAGAAAAGAAGAGAAGGAAAACAGCGAGGCTCGCAAAAAAAAAAATGATCGGCGGGTGGGGGACTGTCTCCTACGTGTGAGCAGCCCCCCGTTATGGCTGAACTCGGCGCATGGCACCAGCCACCCGGTGTAAAAGGCCGAGTGACTGGGCCTCGGTGGATCTAAGCACGCCGCGTCAATAAAATGAATTAAGGCCCGAGAGCGCCTGAGGCCGCTGCCTCTTGTTCGGGAGCCCCAGCCGCGGGGGGCGCATCGCCGAGCGCCTGCGGAACATCACCCTGAGGGATACCAGACACGTGCTCGACATAAACATTGCGCGACCACGCCAGGGTCTCCGAGACCATGAGTCGCCTCATCAGCATTGCGTATCTTGGAGAGACACGCAATACATCGAGGACAGCCTCATTGCCCGGATCCCAGCCGCCCAGCGCACCGACGAGGAATGCGTCGACTAAGACTCTGTAGCCGCGCCCACGAAGCGATTCGGCGAGGGGGGCATACTTGAGGAGTTTACCCATCCTCGCCTCCTCAATCGCCTCAAAACGGTTTTCGAATGGCACGGCTACGTCGACGATCACTATAGTCTTTGAAGGCTCGTGCGTCACGACCAGGTCGGGACGCAGAGCCACAAATTCCCCTTCGGCGCCCGGAACACGCTGGTTGACCCTCACGGTCCCTGGGAGACGGCAACCCCTCACTAACCTCCGGAGAACGCCATCGTGGCGTTTTTGTCGCGCCGCCGAGTGTACGGTGCAGTGCTGAAGCACGTGGGGAAGGGACTCGAGGGCGTCCCCGCATTTGCGGCAGCGCCTATCACCGGCGCCCCAGCGCCTTGCTCCGTTAAGGGGCAAGACGTCGAGGCGAGCGCGGTGCATGAACCGCCAATCCGCAAATCGAGTGAAACTCCCCGAGCTCATAAAGTGATTGCTCACCGGAGCCCGAGAAGTGACCTCGAGTACCTTCCCCTGGTCCCTCTTGGCCAGAACGGTCGCGAGGTAGTGCCCCGACACCGCACCACGCACCCGGCGTATCACCTGCTTCTTAGCAGAACCCGGTATTATGGTTCGCCTTCCGGAGGCCGCGGTGAGTTCCATCGACAGTCCGTCCGAGACTTCATCCCACCGCCACCGAACACCAAACCTCTCTCCAACCCTGCGACACGCCTCACGCGCTTTCGACCAAAATGACGAAAGGGTCGTGGAGGGCCTCGCGAAATCCCCGAGCAAAGACCCCGACAGGTATTCCGCGAGGTCATTCCCCGAAGGAGGTCGACCGATCTTTTTACGAACAGCCTCCCGCAGAGATGATCCCGCTATTTGTGCCAGGACCCCATCCCCCGCATTTAACATTCTAAATGCGTGGGATACGGTCAAGGCATCAGCGAGATCTGCCAGCGGGAGCAGTCCACAGCCCCCCCCGAGAGGGAGGGATGTAGACTAACTCCGCGCTGGCTCTCTGAGGGAGGTGCAGCCACGATTTGGCAAAGCGCCTAACGGCTTTGTCAGCCTCCTTCAGTGGCCCCTTCTCCATTCCGGTCCCACGCAGCAGGAAATCAAGACGGGTCAGGATGAAGGTCCTTACCGTCTCGATCTTCTGCCACGGGCAAAGCAGCGACTCATCAACGCGCCGCAGGTCGTCGAGCATGGCCCCGATGGTGGTGTAGGGAGTCTGTCCCGCCCGGACCCCCGTTGGAACCCCAAGATGGACGTAATGGTCCCCGTCTCCCAAGGATCGCAGCGGCGTATCCTGGAGTTGGTAGGTTCGCGCTGGATCGACTTTCCCCCTGGAAATGTGCAGAGTTGCACACTTACCAGGGTTGAAGGCCAACCCTAAGCGCTTCGCTACCCCCTCCACTGCCAAAAGCAGATCGCCCATGCTGTCTGGGGAGCCCGTCACTAATGCGACATCGTCCGCGTAAGCCAGGGATGTCACGCTGTGTCCGAAGAGATCATACCCGCGGCCTAAGGTGGTAACGGCACGTAACACGGGCTCAATTGCCAAGTTAAACAAAATCGGACTCAGCGGACATCCCTGTCTTACTCCAGACAGCATGGGGATGGGGTCTGTGTACCCCTCCGAGGTACGAACACGAGTCGTGCAGCCGGTGTACATACTCCTGACGATACCAGTCAGGAGCGGCGGAACGCCGGCGCGCTCCAGGGCTGCATATATGGTCGCATGGGGGACAGAGCCGAACGCATTCGACAAGTCCAGCCATGCCACCGCAACGCTTTTACGACCGCGGCGGGCGTCGCTAAGAACCTCCTGCAGAACGAAGTTGTGCTCAAGACACCCCTCGTACGGCAGGAAGCCCTTCTGCTCCGGCGAAAGCCGCTCATTCGTTACCGCCCAGTGGGTGAGGCGATCCGCCAGGACAGCTGCGAACAGCTTAGGCGCGACGTCTCCCATTGCCAAGGGTCTCCAGTTGGAGAGATCCGACTCGTCCCCCTTCTTGTGCATAAGCACAGTAAGGGAGCGCCCCCAGCAGGCGGGAATCTGCCCAACTCTACGGCACGCATTAAATACGGCCGTAAGGAGAATGGCACCCCGATCGCCGGACTTCAGATCACTGTAAGATATGCCGTCGGGTCCAGGGGATGAGTTAGACATCCTCTGGAGCCGCCGCCATACCTCACTCTCCGAGAATTCAGCGATCAGGGCGTCATTACTGCCCAGCAGCAACTCCCTGAGTTCAGGCAGTTGCGGATACGCCAACCCTTCATCAGACCGGGGGGCGTACAGTTCGCTAAAATATCGGTGGACTTCCTCCACCGGTATTCCGCAACGCGGAGAGACCCCTTGCAGGATCTCGCGAACTGCACGCTTCCGGTCCGAGCGGAAGAGGCGCTGAATGCGCGTGGCCTCCGCAACCCGATCCCTACCTGCTGGTGGCGGCCGAATCCCTCCAGACTGGCCACCCCGACGAGAAACGCCACGTCCCCCGGTTTCACGCCCTCCTCCACCGGACGGCCCCTCACGAGCGCGCGAACCGTTGCCACCCGCCGTCCGACGACCCTCGAAGAACGTCGCCACTCGCGCAGCTAATTCTTCGAGGGCCTCGGGGGTCTCGACCTGAGCAGCTCGCCTGACAAGATCCTCGCGCAAGCGGGCCCGGCTTACGCCGTCCGTTTCGCGCTCACTTCGTACAGGCTGCTGCACCGATCGATTCCCCCGCGGACGACGAGCTTCACGGCCGCTGACCTCCGCCGAAACAGGACGCCCCCGCGGCCCCCCTGGAACGCGCTGACGACCCACCCCGGCTGCCCCAACCCGTGCTCCCTCTCGTAGAGATACGGACGCAACATGATTATGTCGAGCACCTACCTGGAGAGATGTTGCTCCGGCCGCTCGACGTGCGCCCCTCCCGGCTGCTGCTCCCTCGTCGTAATTCGTTGTTGAAGCTCCCGGGCCAGTCAACAAGTTAAAACGATTAACACTATAGGGGCCCCAGTCCCGGATTGGACTGGTGCCCCGGTCAACAAATAAATTAACATTGTTCGCGCGCCCCGCGCGCGTGAGCGACCCGGCACGGTCGCCGGTGTGGCCGCTCGATCGGCAGGTAGCCCTCTGCCCTGAGTCCCCCGGTGTCCTCTGCGACCTAGTTGCTGCAGCAGCTGCTCCACCTGTCACTTCTGCTGCTGCTCCGGGGGTGGGGGTCTCCGGTGAGGATTGGAGTACCCTCGGCCGCGTCCCTCTCGCTCGCCGCCTGCTGCCAACTCCTGCTGGCCTCCAGCCGTCGTCCTCCTCGTCAGATGTTGCAGGACTGCGGGCCACTGCAGTCCTGGCTGGAGACCGGTCCTCTTCTCGGGCAGGCTCGACCTCCGGCGACGAATCCTCTTGAATTGGAGGGAGCACGTGCAATGAGGACAGTGGTGTTGTCCTCGTGTGCTCCCCTGACGACAGAGACGGGGTGCAAACCGTGCCGCATAACGACACAGTCACCGTCTCCGTCGTCAGCGTCGCCGCCGCACTGCAGGCCAGAGGCGAGCCATTGACTACTCGCCTCAGAGGGGGAAAAGATTCCCCCCCCAGACCCGCGACCAGAAGATCGGGCGGAAGAGACACCGCCCGACCCCCCACTCGCGAACCCAAACCTGCAGCCGGAACCTGAGATGTCCGTGGTTCCGCCGTTGTCCCGCGGGTGGCCTCCAAGTATGTTGTTGTGGGGCTCACCCTCCTCGAGTTGAAGACCCGGCTCGGTGTTGTTGCCGGGGTCTTCTCCTCCTCCTTGCCAGTCCCCGACTTCTTCTTTCCAGTGGAGTTCCTTCTTAAGGGCACCCCCGCTGGCGGCTCCGATGCTGCCCGACGCACAGAACTCCGTGTCAGTCTTCTCAGTGGTGCGCCGGGCGGTGTTGGATCCTTGGTGGGGCCCCTCGGAGATGGTGTTGAGGGGCCCTTGGAGCCGCCAGAAGACCTTCTGCCCCCGCTGGTGGTCTGCGGGGGGTTCTTTCTTCTCGCTGTGGGGGTGCCCTGGGGACTGGCCCTCGAGGTGGGCACAACGGGCGGTGAAGTCGATTTGCCTGCCCTGGTTGCCGTCAGGAAGGATGAAAGGGTCCTTGTACCGCTGCTCGTGGTGGTGGTGGCAGCGGTCCTCCTTCCTCTGACGGCAGTCGTGGTGGTGGTGGGACGGGTGGCAGCCCTCGTCGTCCTCGTCCTTGTGGCGGCGGTGGTCCTCGCTGTTGTGTTGCGAGAGGGGGCGGCCGATGTCGTCCGCCTCACCAGAGGTAACCCCGTCGTCGCCCTCGTCGTTGTCGTGGTGGTGGTGGTGGTGGTGGTCACTGTCCTGGCGACGGTGACAGGTGGAGCATTCGGGCCCTTGTCACCGCTGCTGGTCCTCGACACGGTCCTCGGTCGCTCGCGATCTTGCACGAAAATTGGGCTACCTGCCGACCGATCCGCGTCTGCCGTCACGACCGGCGCGACGGCAGGACACTCCGCGACACTATTTACACTAATAGCGGCCACACCACTCACTCGCGCCGAATCGCCCGCCGGCGATAATCGCTCCTCGGCCCTATCACCGTGCTGCACTGTGCGGGCCTGTGAGTGAGTGTCAGTACTCACCCCTGGTGTTACCCTATCATCTTGGGCCCCATAACTACAATCCGTGGTGTGGGCCGCCGCGTAGTGCGTTGCCACCGACTTCCGGGGATACTTCCCAGTGCCGGCGACATCGCACACGCGGCAACGCCACACCACCACCACACCCGGATGATCTTTCTTTAAATGTTTGGATAAATCCTCCACTCTCTTGTAATTAAAACGGGTGTGGCGCCTATCTTCTCTACCCTCTCTGTAGCACCAGGGGCAGCGGAGGTCGCCTTCGGCAGTAGGGAATCTAAGAATTAGATTCCGAACCGCCTCACCAGAAACTCGCCCCAAGCTATCCGTCATCGCCGAGTGTTGTTAGGCCGCGACGCTAAGATAAAGGCGTCGCGCCTGCGCCCGATGTCAAAGTGGGCACTTAGGACTTCTCGAACAAGGCGAAGTGCAAAAGTGCGAAAAATTTCTAACACTTTTCGCCCTGCGCGAGAAATCTCAAGGCCACTCGTCGAGCGACACCCGGTGTGACGGAGTCGCAAGAGTCGGGCCTCCGGCTCTCAGCGAACTCCGCGCGCACAGACACTCACTCACTACACTTTACAAACTATCACAGCACTTTTAGCACCGCACAGCACAGCACTCTATCGCTAACACTCCCGAATTGTGCGGACGGCCCGCCACGCACAAAGTCCCGAAACTCGCGATCCGCTCGCCGCACGCTCGCTATTTCGCCGTCCGCACCGCACCGAAACTGAGTTGTCGAGAATACTCTCCTCAATTTCTGGGAATAGCACAATTTTATAGTCCCTTGTAGGGTGTGAGCCAGTCCTGGAGGCACTGCAATACCAGGCCGACTCACGACGCGGAGGGAGCAAGCTCCGAAACCACGTCTATTCCCAGAAATTGAGGTTAATATTCTGACTCCACATGGGAGGAGTACCAGATATTAAGCTGATAAGAACAGATTAAAGCTCTTTATTGAATATTTTCAATACATGTTTCCCCTGGGGGCGGACCCCCAGGGGATGCGAAAAACAACAAAATGCGGAAAGAAGCTTCTCGTCATTATAGATATAAAATACTTTCGTCCCGGGCCCGCTTACAGTCACTGCGGGCTCCGGGGAGTCAGAACATATCAGTGGAACTGCCATCGGGCAGAAACCGCCGATCGCCGGAGCGGATGAATGCAAAAATTTAAATTAAAATGAGAATAGAGGACAACAAAAGAAAAGGAAATAAATAAGTAAAACTAGTAATAATAATAATATAAAAAAAAAAGAGATAAAAAACAACAAACAAAACAAAAAGAAAAGAAATTAAGTAAAAATAAATCAATAAATAAATACATAAATAAACAGACAAATAAATAATTAGGTAAGATAAATAAATAAATAAACGAATAAGTAAATACATAAATAAATAAGTAAATAAAAATATAAAAAATAAATAAATAAATAAATAAGTAAACGCAATAACAAAAAAAAACGGAAAGAAGGCTAACACCAAGGCTCGCAAAAAAAAAAGCGATCGGCGGATGGGGGACTGCCGCCTACGTGCGAGCAGCCCCCCGTTATGGCTGAACTCGGCGCATGGCACCAGCCACCCGGTGTAAACGGCCGAATGACTGGGCCTCGGTGGATCTAAGCACGCCGCGTCAATAAAACGAATTAAGGCCCGAGAGCGCCTGGGGCCGCTGCCTCGTTTTCGGGGGCCTCAGTCGCGGGGGGCGCATCGCCGAGCGCCTGCGGAACATCCCCCTGAGGGATACCAGATACGTGCTCGACGTAAACGTTGCGCGACCACGCCAGGGTCTCCGAGACCATGAGTCGCCTCATCAGCATTGCGTATCTTGGAGAGACACGCAATACATCGAGGACAGCCTCATTGCCCGGATCCCAGCCGCCCAGTGCACCGACGAGGAATGCGTCGACTAAAACTCTGTAGCCGCGCCCACGAAGCGATTCGGCGAGGTGGGTATACTTGAGGAGTTTACCCATCCTCGCCTCCTCAATCGCCTCGAAACGGTTTTCGAATGGCACGGCTACGTCGACGATCACGATAGTTTTTGAAGGCTCGTGCGTCACGACCAGGTCGGGACGCAGAGCCACAAATTCCCCTTCGGCGCCCGGAACACGCTGGTTGACCCTCACGGTCCCTGGGAGACGGCAACCCCTCACTAACCTCCGGAGAACGCCATCGTGGCGTTTTTGTCGCGCCGCCGAGTGTACGGTGCAGTGCTGAAGCACGTGGGGAAGGGACTCGAGGGCGTCCCCGCATTTGCGGCAGCGCCTATCACCGGCGCCCCAGCGCCTTGCTCCGTTAAGGGGCAAGACGTCGAGGCGAGCGCGGTGCATGAACCGCCAATCCGCAAATCGAGTGAAACTCCCCGAGCTCATAAAGTGATTGCTCACCGGAGCCCGAGAAGTGACCTCGAGTACCTTCCCCTGGTCCCTCTTGGCCAGAACGGTCGCGAGGTAGTGCCCCGACACCGCACCACGCACCCGGCGTATCACCTGCTTCTTAGCAGAACCCGGTATTATGGTTCGCCTTCCGGAGGCCGCGGTGAGTTCCATCGACAGTCCGTCCGAGACTTCATCCCACCGCCACCGAACACCAAACCTCTCTCCAACCCTGCGACACGCCTCACGCGCTTTCGACCAAAATGACGAAAGGGTCGTGGAGGGCCTCGCGAAATCCCCGAGCAAAGACCCCGACAGGTATTCCGCGAGGTCATTCCCCGAAGGAGGTCGACCGATCTTTTTACGAACAGCCTCCCGCAGAGATGATCCCGCTATTTGTGCCAGGACCCCATCCCCCGCATTTAACATTCTAAATGCGTGGGATACGGTCAAGGCATCAGCGAGATCTGCCAGCGGGAGCAGTCCACAGCCCCCCCCGAGAGGGAGGGATGTAGACTAACTCCGCGCTGGCTCTCTGAGGGAGGTGCAGCCACGATTTGGCAAAGCGCCTAACGCCTTTGTCAGCCTCCTTCAGTGGCCCCTTCTCCATTCCGGTCCCACGCAGCAGGAAATCAAGACGGGTCAGGATGAAGGTCCTTACCGTCTCGATCCTCTGCCACGGGCAAAGCAGCGACTCATCAACGCGCCGCAGGTCGTCGAGCATGGCCCCGATGGTGGTGTAGGGAGTCTGTCACGCCCGGACCCCCGTTGGAACCCCAAGATGGACGTAATGGTCCCCGTCTCCCAAGGATCGCAGCGGCGTATCCTGGAGTTGGTAGGTTCGCGCTGGATCGACTTTCCCCCTGGAAATGTGCAGAGTTGCACACTTACCAGGGTTGAAGGCCAACCCTAAGCGCTTCGCTACCCCCTCCACTGCCAAAAGCAGATCGCCCATGCTGTCTGGGGAGCCCGTCACTAATGCGACATCGTCCGCGTAAGCCAGGGATGTCACGCTGTGTCCGAAAAGATCGTACCCGCGGCCGAAGCTGGTCACGGCGCGCAGCAGAGGCTCGATCGCCAAGTTGAACAAGATCGGACTCAGCGGACATCCCTGTCTTACTCCAGACCGCATGGGGATGGGGTCTGTGTACCCCTCCGAGGTACGAACACGAGTCGTGCAGCCGGTGTACATACTCCTGACGATACCAGTCAGGAGCGGCGGAACGCCGGCGCGCTCCAGGGCTGCATATATGGTCGCATGGGGGACAGAGCCGAACGCATTCGACAAGTCCAGCCATGCCACCGCAACGCTTTTACGACCGCGGCGGGCGTCGCTAAGAACCTCCTGCAGAACGAAGTTGTGCTCAAGACACCCCTCGTACGGCAGGAAGCCCTTCTGCTCCGGCGAAAGCCGCTCATTCGTTACCGCCCAGTGGGTGAGGCGATCCGCCAGGACAGCTGCGAACAGCTTAGGCGCGACGTCTCCCATTGCCAAGGGTCTCCAGTTGGAGAGATCCGACTCGTCCCCCTTCTTGTGCATAAGCACAGTAAGGGAGCGCCCCCAGCAGGCGGGAATCTGCCCAACTCTACGGCACGCATTAAATACGGCCGTAAGGAGAATGGCACCCCGATCGCCGGACTTCAGATCACTGTAAGATATGCCGTCGGGTCCAGGGGATGAGTTAGACATCCTCTGGAGCCGCCGCCATACCTCACTCTCCGAGAATTCAGCGATCAGGGCGTCATTACTGCCCAGCAGCAACTCCCTGAGTTCAGGCAGTTGCGGATACGCCAACCCTTCATCAGACCGGGGGGCGTACAGTTCGCTAAAATATCGGTGGACTTCCTCCACCGGTATTCCGCAACGCGGAGAGACCCCTTGCAGGATCTCGCGAACTGCACGCTTCCGGTCCGAGCGGAAGAGGCGCTGAATGCGCGTGGCCTCCGCAACCCGATCCCTACCTGCTGGTGGCGGCCGAATCCCCCCAGACTGGCCACCCCGACGAGAAACGCCACGTCCCCCGGTTTCACGCCCTCCTCCACCGGACGGCCCCTCACGAGCGCGCGAGCCGTTGCCACCCGCCGCCCGACGACCCTCGAAGAACCTCGCCACTCGCGCAGCTAATTCTTCGAGGGCCTCGGGGGTCTCGACCTGAGCAGCTCGCCTGACAAGATCCTCGCGCAAGCGGGCCCGGCTTGCGCCGTCCGTCTCGCGCTCACTTCGTACAGGCTGCTGCACCGATCGATTCCCCCGCGGACGACGAGTTTCACGGCCGCTGACCTCCGCCGAAGCAGGACGCCCCCGCGGCCCCCCTGGAACGCGCCGACGGCCCACCCCGGCTGCCCCAACCCGTGCTCCCTCTCGTAGAGGTACGGACGCAATACGATTATGTCGAGCACCTACCTGGATAGATGTTGCTCCGGCCGCTCGACGTACGCCCCTCCCGGCTGCTGCTCCCTCGTCGTAATTCGCTGTTGACGCTCCCGGGCCAGTCAGCACATTAAACGGATTAACACTATAGGGGCCCCAGTCCCGGATTGGACTGGTGCCCCGGTCAACAAATAAATTAACATTGTTCGCGCGCCCCGCGCACGTGAGCGACCCGGCACGGTCGCCGGTGTGGCCGCTCGATCGGCAGGTAGCCCTCTGCCCTGAGTCCCCCGGTGTCCTCTGCGGCCTCGTTGATCCAGCAGCTGCTCCACCTGTCACTTCTGCTGCTGCTCCGGGGGTGGGGGTCTCCGGTGAGGATTGGAGTACCCTCGGCCGCGTCCCTCTCGCTCGCCGCCTGCTGCCAACCCCTGCTGGCCTCCAGCCGTCGTCCTCCTCGTCAGTCGTTGCAGGACTGCGGGCCACTGCAGTCCTGGCTGGAGACCGGTCCTCTTCTCGGGCAGGCTCGACCTCCGGCGACGAATCCTCTTGAATTGGAGGGAGCACGTGCAATGAGGACAGTGGTGTTGTCCTCGTGTGCTCCCCTGACGACAGAGACGGGGTGCAAACCGTGCCGCATAACGACACAGTCACCGTCTCCGTCGTCAGCGTCGCCGCCGCACTGCAGGCCAGAGGCGAGCCATTGACTACTCGCCTCAGAGGGGGAAAAGATTCCCCCCCCAGACCCGCGACCAGAAGATCGGGCGGAAGAGACACCGCCCGACCCCCCACTCGCGGACCCAAACCTGCAGCCGGAACCTGAGATGTCCGTGGTTCCGCCGTTGTCCCTCGGGTGGCCTCTAAATAAGTTGTGGTGGGGCTCACCCTCCTCGAGTTGAAGACCCGGCGAGATGGTGTTGCCGGTGCCTTCTCCTTCTCCTCGCCAGTCCCCGACTTCTTCTTTCCAATGGAGTTCCTCTTTAAGGGCACCCCCGCTGGCGGCTCCGATGCTGCCCGGCGCACAGAACTCCGTGTCAATCTTCTCAGTGGTGCGCC
Organism: Trypoxylon attenuatum; assembly: GCA_963989405.1. Classification (NCBI taxonomy): domain Eukaryota; kingdom Metazoa; phylum Arthropoda; class Insecta; order Hymenoptera; family Crabronidae; genus Trypoxylon; species Trypoxylon attenuatum. Next base: position 6,529,360 of record OZ022492.1, on the reverse strand, counting down.
GGGCGGTGTTGGATCCTTGGTGGGGCCCCTCGGAGATGGTGTTGAGGGGCCCTTGGAGCCGCCAGAAATCCTTCTGCCCCCGCTGGGGGTCTGCGGGGGGTTCTCTCTTCTCGCTTGGGGGGGGCCCTGGGGACTGGCCCTCGAGGTGGGCACAACGGGCGGTGAAGTCGATTTCCCTGCCCTGGATGCCGTCAGGAAGGATGTGAGCGTCCTTGTGCCGCTGCTCGTGGTGGTCGGTGCAGCGGCCTTCCTCCCTCTGACGGCGGTCGTGGTGGTGGTGGGACGGGTGGCAGCCTTCGTCGTCCTCGTCCTGGTGGCGGCGGTGGTCCTCGCTGTTGTGTTGCGAGAGGGGGCGGCCGATGTCGTCCGCCTCACCAGAGGTAACCCCGTCGTCGCCCTCGTAGTCGTGGTCGTCGTGGTGGTGGCTGTGGCTGCTGCGGCGGTGGTGACAGGTGGAGCACTCGGTCGACTGTCACTGCTGCCGGTGGTGCCTGTCGCGGTCCTCGGTCGCACTCTCTCGTTCTCGAAAACTGGGCTACCTGCCGACCGATCCGCGACTGTCGTCGCGACCGGCGCGACGACAGAACACTCCGAAACACTATTTACACTAATAGCGGCCACACCACTCACTCGCGCCGAATCGCCCGCCGGCGATAATCGCTCCTCGGCCCTATCACCGTGCTGCACTGTGCGGGCCTGTGAGTGAGTGTCAGTACTCACCCCTGGTGTTACCCTATCATTTTGGGCCCCATAACTACAATCCGTGGTGTGGGCCGCCGCGTAGTGTGTTGCCACCGACTTCCGGGGATACTTCCCAGTGCCGGCGACATCACACACGCGGCAACGCCACACCACCACCACACCCGGATGATCTTTCTTTAAATGTTTGGAGAGGTCCTCCACTCTCTTATAGTTAAACCGGGTGTGGCGCCTATCTTCTCTACCCTCCTTGTAACACCAGGGGCAGCGGAGATCGCCTTCGGCAGTAGGGAATCTAAGAATTAGATTCCTAACTGCCTCCCCAGAGACTCGCCTCGAGCTATCCGTCATCGCCGAGTGTTATTAGGCCGCGACGCTAAGATAAAGGCGTCGCGCCTGCGCTCGATGTCAAAGTGGGCACTTAGGATTTCCCGAACAAGGCGAAGTGCAAAAGTGCGAAAAATTTCTAACACTTTTCGCCCTGCGCGAAAAATCTCAAGGCCACTCGTCGAGCGACACCCGGTGTGACGGAGTCGCAAGAGTCGGGCCTCCGGCTCTCAGCGAACTCCGCGCGCACAAACACTCACTCACTACACTTCACTATCACAGAATCACGGCACCGCACAGCACAGCACTGACTCTAAGTAATTGCACTAAGTATCACTCCCGGTGTGCGGACGGCCCGCACGCACAAGTCCGAAACTCGCGATTTCGCTCGCCGCACCGAATCGCACCGAATTTCGCCGTCCGCACTTATTCGCCGCGAGTTTGTGGAGAATACTCTCCTCAATTTCTGGGAATAGTACTCTAATTTGTAAACCCTTGTAGGGTGTGAGCCAGTCCTGGAGGCACTGCAATACCAGGCCGACTCACGACGCGGAGGGAGCAAGCTCCGAAACCACGTCTATTCCCAGAAATTGAGGTTAATATTCTGACTCCACATGGGAGGAGTACCAGATATTAAGCTGATAAGAACAGATAAAAGTCATTTATTGAAAAATTTCCAATACATGTTTCCCCTGGGGGCGGACCCCCAGGGGATGCGGAAATACAACCAAGTGCGAGAAGACTTCTCGTCGAAAATGTAAAAATACTGTCGTCCCGGGCCCGCTTACAGTCCCTGCGGGCTCCGGGGAGTCAAAATGCACCAATATATCGGTGGCCAAATGAGTGCCGCCGATCGCCGAGAGAAATAAATAAATGTAAGCATATACATAAATGAATAAATATATAAATAAACAAATAAATAAATAAATAAATAAATAGATAAATAAATGAATAAATAAATAAATAAATAAATAAACAAATAAATAAATAAATAAGTAAATAAATAAATAAATAAATAAATAAATAAATAAATAAATGAATAAATAAATAAATAGATAAATAAATACAAAGAAGAAATACACGAAATAACAGAGAAAAAAAAAAAAAAAAAAAAAGAAAGAAAAGAAAGCAATGGACGGAACGATCGGCGGGCGGGGGGGCTGCCGCCTACGGATGTACAACCCCCCCGACTTGGTGTACTCGGCGCATGGTGCCAGCCACCCGGTGTACAGGGCCGAGTGACTGGGCTTCGATAAATCTGAGCAACGCCGCGTCAAGACAAATGATTTAAGGCCCGGAAGCGCCTGAGGCCGCTGCCTCTTGTTCGGAAGCCCCAGCCGCGGGGGGCGCATCGCCGAGCGCCTGAGGAACATCTCCCTGCGGGATACCAGAGACATGCTCGACATAAATGTTGCGCGACCACGCCAAGGTCTCCGAGACCATGAGTCGCCTCATCAGCATTGCGTATCTTGAAGAGACACGCAATACATCGAGGACGGCCTCATTGCCCGGATCCCAACCGCCCAGTGCACCGACGAGGAATGCGTCGACAATGACCCGGTAGCCGCGGCCGCGAAGCGATTCGGCGAGGGGGGCATACTTGGTGAGTTTGCCCATCCTCGCCTCCTCAATCGCCTCCATACGATTTTCAAACGGCACGGCCACGTCGACGATCACAATTGTTTTCGAAGGCTCGTGCGTCACGACCAGGTCGGGACGCAGAGCCACTAATTCCCCTTCGGCACCCGGGACACGCTGGTTGACCCTAACAGTCCCCGGAAGACGACAACCCCTAACCAACCTCCGGAGTACGCCATCGTGGCGTTTCTGACGCGCCGCCGAGTGCACGGTGCAGTGCTGGAGCACGTGGGGAAGGGACTCGAGGTCGTTCCCGCATTTGCGACAGCGCCTGTCACCGGCGCCCCAGCGCCTTGCTCCATTAAGGGGCAAGACGTCGAGGCGAGCGCGGTGCATAAAGCGCCAGTCGGCAAACCGAGTGAAACTCCCCGAGCTCATGAAGTGATTGCTCACCGGAGCCCGGGAAGTGACCTCCAGTACCTTCCCCTGGTCCCTCTTGGCCAAGACGGTCTCGAGGTAGTGCCCCGTCACCGCACCACGCACCCGGCGTATAACTTGGTTCTTCGCGGCCCCTGGTATTAACGTCCGCGATCCGGAGGTGGTGGTAAGTTCCATCGCGAGCCCGTCCGAAACTTCGTCCCAGCGCCACCGAATGCCAAACCTCTCTCCGATTCTACGGCATGCCTCCCGTGCTTTCGACCAGAATGACGAAAGGGCGTTGGAGGGCCTCGCGAAATCCCCGAGCAAAGACCCCGACAGGTATTCCGCGAGGTCGTTCCCTGAAGGCGGCCGACAGATCTTTTTACGAACAGCCTCCCTCAGAGATGATTCCGCAACTTGTGCCAGAACCCGATCCCCCGCATTTAGCATCCTAAATGCGTGGGATATGGTTAGGGCATCCGCGAGATCTGCCAGCGGAAGCAGTCCACAACCCCCCCGGGAGGGAGGGATGTAGACGAGCTCCGCGCTGGCTCTCTGGGGGAGGTGCAGCCACGACTTGGCAAAACGCCTGACTATTTTGTCGGCCTCCCTCAGTGGCCCCTTCTCCATTCCGGTCCCACGTAGCAGAAAGTCGAGACGGGTGAGGATAAAAGTTCTCACCGTCTCCACCTTCTGCCACGGGCAAAGCAACGACTCATCGACACGCCGTAGGTCGTCGAGCATGGCCCCGATAGTCGCATAAGGAGTCTGTCCCGCCCGGACCCCCGTTGGAACCCCAAGATGAACATAATGGTCGCCGTCTCCCAACGACCGCAACGGCGTCTCCTGGAGTTGGTAGCTTCGGGCTGGATTGACTTTCCCCCGAGAAATGAGCAAAGTTGCACACTTACCCGGGTTGAAAGCCAACCCTACGCTCTTCGCTACCCCCTCCACTGCCAAGAGCAGATCACCCATGCTGTCTGGGTCCTTCGTCACTAGCGCGACGTCGTCCGCGTAGGCCAGGGATGTCACGCTGTGTCCGAATAAATCATAACCGCAGCCAAAGGTGGAGACGGCGCGAAGCATTGGCTCAATTGCCAGGTTGAACAAAATCGGACTCAGAGGACATCCCTGTCTCACTCCAGAAAGCATGGGGATGGGGTCTGTGTACCCCTCCGAGGTACGAACACGTGTCGTGCAACCGGTGTACATACTCTTGACGATGCAAATCAGGAGCGGTGGGACACCGGCGCGCTCCAGGGCGGCATATATGGTCGCGTGGGGGACAGAGCCAAACGCATTGGACAAGTCCAGCCACGCCACCGCAACGCTCTTGCGACCACGACGGGCGTCGCTAAGCACCTCCTGCAGAACGAAGTTGTGCTCAAGGCACCCCTCGTACGGCAGGAAGCCCTTCTGCTCCGGCGAAAGCCGCTCGTTTGTTACCGCCCAGTGGGTGAGGCGATCCGCCAAGACAGCTGCGAACAGCTTAGGCGCGACGTCTCCCATTGCCAGGGGCCTCCAGTTCGTGAGGTCCGACTCATCCCCCTTCTTGTGCATAAGCACAGTAAGAGAGTGCCTCCAGCAGGAGGGGATCTGCCCAACTCTACGGCACGCATTAAATACGGCCGTAAGGAGAATGGCACCCCGATCGCCGGACTTCAGATCACTGTAAGATATGCCGTCGGGTCCGGGGGATGAATTAGACATCCTCCGGAGCCTCCGCCATACCTCACTCTCCGAAAATTCAGCGATCAGGGCGTCATTACTGCCCTGCAGCAACTCCCTGAGTTCAGGCAGTTGCGGATACGCCAACCCTTCATCAGACCGGGGCGCGTACAGTTCGCTAAAATACCGGTGGACTTCCTCCGCCGGTATTCCGCAACGCGGAGAGACCCCTTGCAGGATCTCGCGAACTGCACGCTTCCGGTCCGAGCGGAAGAGGCGCTGAATGCGCGTGGCCTCCGCAACCCGATCCATACCTGCTGGCGGCGGTCGAACCCCTCCAGACTGGCCCCCCCGGCGAGAAGCGCCACGCCCCCCGGTTTCTCGCCCTCCTCCACCAGACGGCCCCTCACTCGCACGCGAGCCGTTGCCACCCGCCGGCCGACGACCCTCAAAGAACGTCGCCACTCGCGTGGCTAATTCTTCCAGGGCCTCAGGGGTCTCGACCTGAGCAGCTCGCCTGACAAGATCCTCGCGCAAGCGGGCCCGGCTAACGCCGTCCGTTTCGCGCTCACTTCGTACAGGCCGCTGATCCGATCGATTCCCCCGCGGACGACGAGTTTCACGGCCGCTGGCTTCCGCCGACACAGGACGCCCCCGCGGCCCCCGTGGAACGCGCCGACGACCCACCCCGGCCGCCCCAACACGTGCTCCCGCTCGTAGGGGCACGGACGCAACAGTATTATGTCGAGCACGTACCTGGTTTGAAGCTCCGGCAGCTCGACGCGCGCCCCCCACGGCTGTTGCTCCCTCGTCGAAAGTGTCCTGCACTGGCGCTCCCGGGCCAGTCAAAACACTAAATCTATTATCACATAGGGGGCCCCAGTCCCGGATTGGACTGGTGCCCCGGTCAACACATAAATTGTTATTAAAGTCTACGCGCCGCGCGCGTACGAGTGACCCGGCACTGTCACCGATGCGGCCACTCAACCGGCAGGTAGCCCTTGCCGCACTCTCCTCCGATGTCGCTGCTCCAACTGCTGCTCCACCTGTCACGCTCCTTGTTAATCCGGGGGTTGAGTCCTCCGGTGAGGATAGGATTACCCTCGGCCGCACTCCTCCCGCTCGCCGCCTGCTGCCTACCCGCGCTGGTCTCCAGTCCTCCTCGTCGTCGGTCGGTGATGGACTGCGGCCCGCCGCAGTCTGGACTGGAGCCTGGTCCTCTTCGCGGACAGGATCCGCCTCCGGCGACAAAGTTTCCTCGATTGTGGGGAGCACGTGGAGCGAGGAGAGAGGTGTTGACCTCGCGTGCTCCCCTGGCGACAGAGACGGGGTGCAAACCGAGCCACAAAGCGACACGGTCACCGTCTCTGTCGTCAATGTCGCCGCCGCACTACAGGCCAGAGGCGAGCTATTGACGACTCGCCCCAGAGGAGGAAAAACTTCCCCCCCCAGACCCGCGACCAGAAGGTCGGGCGGAAGAGACACCGCCCGGCCCTCCACTCGCGGACCCAAACCTGTAGCCGAGACCGAAGATGTCGTTGGTCCCACCGTTGCCCCTAGGGTGGCCTCCAAATATGTAGTGGTGGGAGTCACCCTCCTCGAGGTGAAGACCCGGCTCGGTGGAGTTGCCGGCGTCTTCTTCTCCGCTCCTCCGTCAGTCCCTTTCCTCCCAGAAGTCTTTGGTTCTTTGATGGGCACCCCCTTCGGCGGCTCCGACGCTGCCCGGCGCACAGAACTTCTGGTCACTCTCCTAAGTGGTGCGCCGGGTGGTGATGGATCTTTGGTAGGGCCCCGTGTAGATGGTGTTACGGGGCCCCTGGAGCCGCTGGAGATCCTCCTGCCCCCGCTGGTGGTCTGCGGGGGTGTCTTCGTAGTCACGGGGGGGGTGCCCTTGGGACTGACCCTCGAGGTGGGCGCAACGGGCGGTGAGGCCGCTGATCCTGCCCTGGACGTTGACAGGAAGGCTGCGAGGGTCCTTGTAGTGCCGCCGCTCGTGGTGGTGGTGGCGGCGGCCCTCCTTCCTGTCACGGTTGTGGTGGTAGTGCTGCGGGTGGCGGCCCTGGTGGTCCTGGCGACGGTGGTCCTCGTGGTGGTCCTTGTAGAGGTGCGGGAGGAGGCGGCCGATGTCGTCCTTCTCACCAGATTAAGCCCCGTCGTCCCTGTGGTCGTCGCCGAAGTGGTTGTTGTCGCTGTGGTTGTGGTGGTGGTGACAGGTGGAGCGCTGAGTCTCCCCTCTGCGGTGCTGGTGGTCGATGGTGCGGCTAGTGCACTCGCGTTTGCACTCTTATTCGCGCTCGTGTTTGCAGGGCTACCTGCCGACTGTCGCGATGTCGTCGCCGCGGCCGGCGCGACGACAGGACACCGCACTAAACTCACGCGAACATTGTTTCTGCATGCGGCCGCACCGGTTAAGCGACCCGAACCACTCGCCGGCGAAATACGCTCCTCGGCCCTACTATTTTGCTGCACTGTGCGGGCCTGTGAGCGAGTGCTCGTACGTGTCCCCGGTGCAGTGCTATTATTAATAACAGTATTAGTGGAGTGTGCCGCCGCGTAGTGCGACGCCACCGACTTTCGAGGATAACTACCCGTGCCGGCGACACCGCACACGCGACAACGCCACTCCACTACCACGCCCGGGTGCACCTTTTTGAGGTGCTTACTCAAATCCTCTACTCTTTTGTAACAATACCGGGCGTGGATTTTGTCCGAGAGACCTTCTACATAGCACCAGGGACAGCGGAGGTCGACTTCGGTGATAGGGAATCGAAGTATAACACTTTGGTTCCCTACTCCCTCGCCAGAAACTCGCCCCGAGCTATCCGTCATCGCCGGGTGTTATTAGGCCGCGACGCTAAGATAAAGGCGTCGCGCCTGCGCTCGATGTCAAAGTGGGCACTTAGGATTTCCCGAACAAGGCGAAGTGCAGAAGTGCGAAAAATTTCTAACACTTTTCGCCCTGCGCGAGAAATCTCAAGGCCACTCGTCGAGCGACACCCGGTGTGACGGAGTCGCAAGAGTCGGGCCTCCGGCTCTCGACGAGCTCCGCGCGCACAAACACTCACTCACTACACTTCACTATCACGGAACTTAGCACCGCACAGCACAGCACTGACTGTAATTGCACGTCGTTACACTCCCGAGTGCGGACGGCCCGCCACGCAGAGTCCGAATTTCGCGATCACGCTCGCCGCACGCTCGCACCGAATTTCGCCGTCCGCACCGAAACCGATTTGTGGAGAATACTCTCCTCAATTTCTGGGAATAGCACTCGTTTAATCGACCCTTGTAGGGTGTGAGCCAGTCCCGGAGGCACTGCAATACCAGGCCGACTCACGACGCGGAGGGAGCAAGCTCCGAAACCACGTCTATTCCCAGAAATTGAGGTTAATATTCTGACTCCACATGGGAGGAGTACCAGATATTAAGCTGATAAGAACAGATAAAAGTCGTTTATTGAAAAATTTCCAATACATGTTTCCCCTGGGAGCGGACCCCCAGGGGATGCGGAAATACAACATAGCGCGAGAAGACTTCTCGTCAGTAAAAATAAAAATAATCTCGTCCCGGGCCCGCTTACATTCCCTGCGGGCCCCGGGGAGTCAGAACATATCGGTAAAACTGCCATCAGGCAGATGCCGCCGATCGCCGGAGCGAATGGGTCGATTAATAAATATATAAATAAATAAGGAGTAAAAAAAAGGAGAAAAAACATAATAACAATAATAAAAAAAAAGAGATAAAATAAACGAAAAAATAAGTAAAAATAAATAAATAAATAAAGAGATAAGTAAATATACAGATAAACAAATGAATACATAAATAAATAGACAGCCAATTAAATAAATAGATAAATAAATACATAAATCAATAAATACAAAACTAAATAAATAGGAACGATAACAACAAAAGAAAAAAGAACAGAAGAGGCAACACGACTCGACTAAACGATCGGCGGGTGGGGGACTGCCGCCAACGCGTCTGCAGCCCCCCATTATAACTAAACTCGGCGCACCGCACCAGCCACCCGGTGTAAAAGGCCGAGTGACTGGGCCTCGGTAGATCCGCGCAACGCCGCGTCAATAGATGATTTAAGGCCCGGGAGCGCCTGAGGCCGCTGCCTCTTGTTCGGGAGCCCCAGCCGCGGGGGGCGCATCGCCGAGCGCCTGCGGAACATCCCCCTGAGGGATACCAGATACGTGCTCGACGTAGATGTTGCGCGACCACGCCAGGGTCTCCGAGACCATGAGTCGCCTCATCAGCATTGCGTATCTTGGGGAGACACGCAATACGTCGAGGACAGCCTCATTGCCCGGATCCCAGCCGCCCAGTGCACCGACGAGGAATGCGTCGACTAAGACTCTGTAGCCGCGCCCACGAAGCGATTCGGCGAGGGGGGCATACTTGAGGAGTTTACCCATCCTCGCCTCCTCAATCGCTTCAAAACGGTTTTCGAATGGCACGGCTACGTCGACGATCACAATGGTCTTCGAAGGCTCGTGCGTCACGACCAGGTCGGGACGCAGAGCCACAAAATCCCCTTCGGCGCCCGGAACACGCTGGTTGACCCTCACGGTCCCTGGGAGACGGCAACCCCTCACTAACCTCCGGAGAACGCCATCGTGGCGTTTTTGTCGCGCCGCCGAATGCACGGTGCAGTGCTGAAGCACGTGGGGAAGGGACTCGAGGGCGTCCCCGCATTTGCGACAGCGCCTATCACCGGCGCCCCAGCGCCTTGCTCCGTTAAGGGGCAAGACGTCGAGGCGGGCGCGGTGCATGAACCGCCAGTCTGCAAACCGGGTGAAACTCCCCGAGCTCATGAAGTGATTGCTCACCGGAGCCCGGGAAGTGACCCCGAGCACCTTACCCTGGTCCCTCTTGGCCAAGACGGTCGTGAGGTAGTGCCCCGACACCGCACCACGCACTCGGCGGATTACCTGCTTTTTAGCGGAACCTGGTATAATTGTTCGCCTTCCGGAGGCCGCGGTGAGTTCCATCGACAGTCCGTCCGAGACTTCATCCCACCGCCACCGAACACCAAACCTCTCTCCAACCCTGCGACACGCCTCACGCGCTTTCGACCAGAATGACGAAAGGGTCGTGGAGGGCCTCGCGAAATCCCCGAGCAAAGACCCCGACAGGTATTCCGCGAGGTCATTCCCTGAAGGAGGTCGACCGATCTTTTTACGAACAGCCTCCCGCAGAGATGATCCCGCTATTCGTGTCAGGACCCCATCCCCCGCATTTAACATTCTAAATGCGTGGGATATGGTCAAGGCATCAGCGAGATCTGCCAGCGGGAGCAGTCCACAGCCCCCCCGAGAGGGAGGGATGTAGACTAACTCCGCGCTGGCTCTCTGAGGGAGGTGTAACCACGATTTGGCAAAGCGCCTAATGGCTTTGTCGGCCTCCTTCAGTGGCCCCTTCTCCATCCCGGTCCCACGTAGCAGGAAATCAAGACGGGTGAGGATGAAAGTCCTCACCGTCTCAATCTTCTGCCACGGGCAAAGCAGCGACTCATCAACGCGTCTCAGGTCGTCGAGCATGGCCCCGATGGCGGTGTACGGAGTCTGTCCCGCCCGGACCCCCGTTGGAACCCCAAGATGTACGGAATGGTCCCCGTCTCCCAAGGATCGCAGCGGCGTATCCTGGAGTTGGTAGGTTCGCGCTGGATCGACTTTCCCCCTGGAAATGTGCAGAGTTGCACACTTACCAGGGTTGAAAGCCAGCCCTAGGCGCTTCGCTACCCCCTCCACTGCCAAGAGCAGATCGCCCATGCTGTCTGGGGAGCCCGTCACTAATGCGACATCGTCCGCGTAAGCCAGGGATGGCACGCTGTGTCCGAACAGGTCATACCCGCGGCCTATGGTGGTAACGGCGCGCAACAATGGCTCAATGGCCAAGTTAAACAAAATCGGACTCAGCGGACATCCCTGTCTTACTCCAGACAGCATGGGGATGGGGTCTGTGTACCCCTCCGAGGTACGAACACGAGTCGTGCAGCCGGTGTACATACTCCTGACGATACCAATCAGGAGCGGCGGAACGCCGGCGCGCTCCAGGGCTGCATATATGGTCGCATGGGGGACAGAGCCGAACGCATTCGACAAGTCCAGCCATGCCACCGCAACGCTTTTACGACCGCGGCGGGCGTCGCTAAGAACCTCCTGCAGAACGAAGTTGTGCTCAAGACACCCCTCGTACGGCAGGAAGCCCTTCTGCTCCGGCGAAAGCCGCTCATTCGTTACCGCCCAGTGGGTGAGGCGATCCGCCAGGACAGCTGCGAACAGCTTAGGCGCGACGTCTCCCATTGCCAAGGGTCTCCAGTTGGAGAGATCCGACTCGTCCCCCTTCTTGTGCATAAGCACAGTAAGGGAGCGCCCCCAGCAGGCGGGAATCTGCCCAACTCTACGGCACGCATTAAATACGGCCGTAAGGAGAATGGCACCCCGATCGCCGGACTTCAGATCACTGTAAGATATGCCGTCGGGTCCAGGAGATGAGTTAGACATCCTCTGGAGCCGCCGCCATACCTCACTCTCCGAGAATTCAGCGATCAGGGCGTCATTACTGCCCAGCAGCAACTCCCTGAGTTCAGGCAGTTGCGGATACGCCAACCCTTCATCAGACCGGGGGGCGTACAGTTCGCTAAAATACCGGTGGACTTCCTCCACCGGTATTCCGCAACGCGGAGAGACCCCTTGCAGGATCTCGCGAACTGCACGCTTCCGGTCCGAGCGGAAGAGGCGCTGAATGCGCGTGGCCTCCGCAACCCGATCCCTACCTGCTGGTGGCGGCCGAATCCCCCCAGACTGGCCACCCCGACGAGAAACGCCACGTCCGCCGGTTTCACGCCCTCCTCCACCGGACGGCCCTTCACGAGCACGCGAACCGTTGCCACCCGCCGTCCGACGACCCTCGAAGAACGTCGCCACTCGCGCAGCTAGTTCTTCGAGGGCCTCGGGGGTCTCGACCTGAGCAGCTCGCCTGACAAGATCCTCGCGCAAGCGGGCCCGGCTTACGCCGTCCGTTTCGCGCTCACTTCGTACAGGCTGCTGCACCGATCGATTCCCCCGCGGACGACGAGTTTCACGGCCGCTGACCTCCGCCGAAACAGGACGCCCCCGCGGCCCCCCTGGAACGCGCCGACGGCCCACCCCGGCTGCCCCAACCCGTGCTCCCTCTCGTAGGGATACGGACGCAACATGATTATGTCGAGCACCTACCTGGAAAGATGTTGCTCCGGCTGCTCGACGTACGCCCCTCCCGGCTGCTGCTCCCTCGTCGTAGTTCGCTGTTGACGCTCCCGAGCCAGTCAACGCGTTAAATCGATTAAAACTATGGGGGCCCCAGTCCCGGATTGGACTGGTGCCCCGGTCAACAAATAAACTATCACAGTCCGCGCGCCCCGCGCGCGCGAGCGACCCGGCACGGTCGCCGGTGTGGCCGCTCGATCGGCAGGTAGCCCTTTGCACTATCTCCCCCGGTGTCCTCGGCGACCTCGTTGTTGCAGCGGCTGCTCCACCTGTCACTTCTGCTGCTGCTCCGGGGGTGGGGGTCTCCGGTGAGGATTGGAGTACCCTCGGCCGCGTCCCTCTCGCTCGCCGCCTGCTGCCAACCCCTGCTGGCCGCCAGCCGTCGTCCTCCTCGTCCGTCGATGCAGGACTGCGGGCCACTGCAGTCCTGGCTGGAGACCGGTCCTCTTCTCGGGCAGGCTCGACCTCCGGCGACGATGTTTCTTGGATTGTTGGGAGTCCGTGCAATGAAGACAACGGAGTTGTCCTCATGGACTCCCCTGACGACAGAGACGGGGTGCAAACCGTGCCGCATAACGACACAGTCACCGTCTCCGTCGTCAGCGTCGCCGCCGCACTGCAGGCCAGAGGCGAGCCATTGACTACTCGCCTCAGAGGGGGAAAAGATTCCCCCCCCAGACCCGGGACCAGAAGATCGGGCGGAAGAGACACCGCCCGACCCCCCACTCGCGGACCCAAACCTGCAGCCGGAACCTGAGATGTCCGTGGTTCCGCCGTTGTCCCGCGGGTGGCCTCTAAATAAGTCGTAGTAGGGCTCACCCTCCTCGAGTTGAAGACCCGGCTAGTTGGAGTTGCCGGGGTCTTCTCCTTCTTCTCCTCGCCAGTCCCCGCCTTCTTCTTGTCCAGGGAGTTCCTCTTCGAGGGCACCCCCGCTGGCGGCTCCGATGCTGCCCGACGCACGGAACTCCTCGTCACTCTTCTCAATGGTGCGCCGGGCGGTGTTGGATTCTTGGTGGGTCCCCTCGGAGATGGTGTTGAGGGGCCCTTGGAGCCGCCAGAAATCCTTCTGCCCCCGCTGGTGGTCTGCGGGGCGCTTCCTCTTCTTGCTGGGGGGGTGCCCTGGGGACTGGCCCTCGAGGTGGGCACAACGGGCGGTGAAGTCGATTTTCCTGCCCTGGTTGCCGTCAGGAAGGATGAGAGGGTCCTGGTGCCGCAGCTCGTGGTGGTGGTCGCCGCGGCCTTCCTTCCCCTGACGGCAGTCGTGGTGGTGGTGGGACGGGTGGCAGCCTTGGTGGTCGTCCTCGTCGTTTTGGCGGCGGTGGTCCTCGTAGTTGTGTTGCGAGAGGGGGCGGCCGATGTCGTCCGCCTCACCAGAGGCAACCCCGTCGTCGCCCTCGTCGTGGTTGTGGTGGTGGTGGTGGTGGCCGTCGTTGATGCTGTGCTGGCGACGGTGACAGGTGGAGCCTTCGAACCTTTGTCACCGCTGCTGGTCCTCGTCGCGGTCCTCGGTCGCACTCTCTCGTTCTCGAAAACTGGGCTACCTGCCGACCGATCCGCGACTGTCGTCGCGACCGGCGCACAGTGGGGCATTTCGCCCGAATATGCGGTAAAAAGTCACTTTTCAAAAATGTTTCGATAGTGGCAAATTTTTTTTACTAGCAGTTAATTGAACATTTGAGCCACGATTTACCGTAATTATTGTTACCATTTGTTCATTCTGGGTCTCGTTACGCGATTTCAAAGTGACGTATCTGTGAACGGTCAAAAATTTTAATTACTGATTATAACTAATTCGTTGTTTTCAACAAACATATGAGTAATGGTATTCAAACTACATAGTACCTAGATGAATTATACAAAAGCGCATTGTTGTGTTGCTTATATACTTTGAGTTATTTATTTTTGTAAATGTTAAATAGTTAAATCATGTTTTAATTTGAGTCCTGCTAGGTACCGCTTTCGGCAAGGTCGCATTTGAAAAGGGAGAACATTACCTTTATTTAAAAAAAAAAATTAGCTGCCTCAACGTGCATCTGACAAAGTTATTGTAAAAAATTCGTTATCGCATTTATTATTTCGGCCGACTTTCATGTTCCAGTACACAAGATAATTAGTTTTTACAGCAATTTATAAACTTTTCAACTGTATTAACAGTACACATTTTTGAAATCACGGTCTCGAAGAATATACAACGTATAATGTTCTATGATGAAACTGTTGCGTGGTTGTTATTCACGGAACGAACGATACATGGGAACGATACAACGTGCATCGTTCTTGAAGTAAGGTATTCAGAAACATGATCTCGAAATACACATACATACAGTGTTTCAACTTGTCATCGATGGAGAAGAGAAGAGAGGAGAGACCCTTATCTTTTGTATATTTTACGTCGCGACGCACTTGTTTAAAACTGTGTAGTACTAAGCATGAAGCGAAGGCCAGTTTGAACCATTCGTCGTTCTGTGATCGTGACAGTTGTTCAGTACGAAGGCACCGAACTTATCACGCACTATTTAGAATCCTCGAGCTATTGTAAAGAGCTTAACTGGCAATCGGCGAATATTTTACGAATATTTTTCTCGTTACTTTATATTTTGTTATCTTATATATACATTAAAAATTTTGTGAAGTGTCTTTGTGAATCTAATTTGTGAATAAAGGGAAAAGTTTTGCAGAAATGGAATCTAGTGAAGCTGGTAAGTACTTTTAAAAGTTCTACGGGTTTTTATGATATTGTGTTTGTGCGTTTGTTATTGCTTGTGTTACATTCTGAGTACCCCGAAATATCATAGGTTTTCTATCGAATAATAAGCGTGTATATAAATTACTAGGTGCGTCTGGGGTAAAAGTAATGACTAGGATGCAAATGTACACATTAATGCAGCAGCATAAAGGCACCATTGTGGAAAAATTAAATTTTTTGAAGGAGACTCTGTTAAATGAAGAGACTTATACAGGCAATGAGCGGTCGTTGATACAAACAAAATTAAAGTCTTTTAAATCGCATTTTAGGGCACGGTGGAATAAAGCAAATAGGCTTGAACGCACGTTTTTAAACCAAAACCGCGAATGGTTGAACCATACGGAAAATATTCCGAAATCATGCAGCAAGCAGGGTCGCCCAAAAAAATCATTTACAGAGCTCACAGAACGCGGCAAACGTAGGAGAACCGAAGATTTGCGTAAAAGTTGCGAGGTAGAAGAATTGAGATTTGCGACAGAGTCGAAATTGCGAGAAGTGAACCAAGCAGATGCAGCGAAAATAGTCCACGACATTACAATATCCCCAGAGAGAGCAAAGAAAATCAGAGCAGCATATTATGCAACCACAAACCAGCAAACGCATCAATATAATATTGAGAAAGTATTAGCAGTATATATTGATGCTGAGTTATCGCGGCAGCAATATGAAACAATAAGAGAGTTGGATAAAAAACAATTCCCATCATACAAATTATTGCAAAACGCCAAATCCGACTGTTACCCACAAGAGGAAGCATTCTCCATAACTGCCACTTCCGCAACAGTTAATTTACAAGAATTGCTCAACCATACTTCAAGACGATTACTCATATATTTAGAAAATGTCATTGCAACATTATCTGACGAAGAATGTGCCCGTTTAGAACTAATCGTGAAATGGGGATGTGACGGTTCTCAACAGCATTCATACAAACAAAAGTTTGACAATGAAACAGATTCCGACCACTATTTATTACAGAGCTCTTTGGTGCCATTACAATTACTTACGGAAAAACAATCATCTGGCAAAACCCGCAACCGTCCTCACCCCGTTTTTGTCGACCAATCCGTTTTCAATTTATTCAAGAAACAGTAAACACCATCCGACAGGAAACTACTTTCATTCAGGACCAAATTAATAATTTACATAGTACTACAATTGAGGGCACAACAGTCTCCGTAAAATATTCTATGGTTCTAACCATGGTGGACGGTAAAACCTGCAATGCCATGACTGGTACCACATCGACCATGAGATGTTACATTTGTGGACTTACATCTAAAGATTTTAATAAATTATCGGAAGCAATAGATTCTGAACCGATCAATCCTGAAGCCATCAAATTTGGTATCTCCACCTTGCATGCCAGAATAAAATTTTTTGAAAATTTATTGCATATATCATACAGACTCCCAATAAAAAAATGGATAATAAAATCTCCAGAAGAAAAGTACATATTAAAGACTAGAAAATTATTTTTACAAGATGAGTTCAAGAAACAAATGGGTTTGCTAGTTGATATGCCGAAGCAAGGATACGGTAAAGTTTTTACAAATTCTGATTACTATTAGTACTTTTGCAAAAATTCTGTTTCAAAATGCTTTGCAATTCAATGTTTTAGGAAATACGAACGATGGGAACACCAGCCGACGATTTTTCGATGACCCAGAGTTATCGGCTACCATAACTGGTCTAGACAAACAATTAATATTCAGGTATTACGTAAGAAATAAATGCTCAACAGTTAATGGGAATATAATTTCCAATTTCCAACTTCTAATTGAACATTTACACTGTTTATGAAAAGGTTCAAAGTCATATTAGAAGCGATGTCAAGTGGATTTAAAATTGATTTAAAGAAATTTGAAATTTATAATATGGATACTGCCAAATTATACATTGATTTATATCCATGGTATCCAATGAGCCCAACGATACACAAAGTCCTGATACACAGTACAATTATAATTGAACACGCTCTCCTGCCCATTGGGCAATTATCAGAAGATGCAATAGAAACACAAAATAAACATTTCAAATTATACCGTTTGCACCACGCCAGAAAGTGTTCTAGAGAGAAATGCAATAGAGATGTAATAAACAGGTAATATAAAATTACGTTATTACAATTTATGGCAATAAGGTTCTATTATTTTAAAAAATGTCAAATTGCCCTACTAATGACTTGTTTTTATGTTTGAACAGACTACTACTTAAATCGGATCCCCTGATATCCAGTACAAGGAAAAAACCCAGTAGGCGATCAAAACCCTTTTTAAAGGAAACTCTGGAGTTATTAGTACCAAGTACGGCATCTGAGGACGAAGAGGATGCAAATGATGCCAATAATAATCATTAATATAATAACTATGAAATAAATTAAATATAATTTATTTAAAAAATTATTTTATTATTAATATTTTTGTTCTTCAATCCCATTAAGGTCCTTCATATGTAAACTAATACTGTGACATCGCATTATAGGGTATAAGTATGCGATTTCAGTCAAAAAATGTTTTTTACCGCATTTTGGGGCCAAACGCCCCACTGTGCGGCGCGACGACAGAACACTCCGAAACACTATTTACACTAATAGCGGCCACACCACTCACTCGCGCCGAATCGCCCGCCGGCGATAATCGCTCCTCGGCCCCTACGTTGTGCTGTACCGTGCGGGCCTGTGAGTGGGTGTCTGCACTATCCCCTGGTGCTACCCTGCTAATTTCTGCCCCATAACTACAATCCGTGGTGTGGGCCGCCGCGTAGTGCGTTGCCACCGACTTCCGGGGATACTTCCCAGTGCCGGCGACATCGCACACGCGGCAACGCCACACCACCACCACACCCGGATGATCTTTCTTTAAATGTTTGGATAAATCCTCCACTCTCTTGTAATTAAAACGGGTGTGGCGCCTATCTTCTCTACCCTCTCTGTAGCACCAGGGGCAGCGGAGGTCGCCTTCGGCAGTAGGGAATCTAAGAATTAGATTCCGAACCGCCTCACCAGAAACTCGCCCCAAGCTATCCGTCATCGCCGAGTGTTGTTAGGCCGCGACGCTAAGATAAAGGCGTCGCGCCTGCGCCCGATGTCAAAGTGGGCACTTAGGATTTCTCGAACAAGGCGAAGTGCAAAAGTGCGAAAAATTTCTAACACTTTTCGCCCTGCGCGAGAAATCTCAAGGCCACTCGTCGAGCGACACCCGGTGTGACGGAGTCGCAAGAGTCGGGCCTCCGGCTCTCGACGAACTCCGCGCGCACAGACACTCACTCACTACACTTTACAAACTATCACAGCACTTAATGGCACCGCACAGCACAGCACTCTATCGCTAACACTCCCGAATTGTGCGGACGGCCCGCCACGCACAAAGTCCCGAAACTCGCGATCCGCTCGCCGCACGCTCGCTATTTCGCCGTCCGCACCGCACCGAAACTGAGTTGTGGAGAATACTCTCCTCAATTTCTGGGAATAGCACAATTTTATAGTCCCTTGTAGGGTGTGAGCCAGTCCTGGAGGCACTGCAATACCAGGCCGACTCACGACGCGGAGGGAGCAAGCTCCGAAACCACGTCTATTCCCAGAAATTGAGGTTAATATTCTGACTCCACATGGGAGGAGTACCAGATATTAAGCTGATAAGAACAGATTAAAGTCGTTTATTGAAAAATTTCCAATACATGTTTCCCCTGGGGGCGGACCCCCAGGGGATGCGGAAATACAACGTAGTGTGCGAGGACTTCTCGTCAATTATATAAAAGATAATCTCGTCCCGGGCCCGCGTACATTCCCTGCGAGCTCCGGGGAGTCCAGGAGTATTAATAGATCTGCCATCGGGCAGATGCGGCCGATCGCCGGAGCGGGTGAATAAATAAACAATGAGCGCGTAAGTAGCCAAATAAATAAAAAATAAAAACGGATAAATAAATAAACAAATAAATAAGCACATAGGTGAATAAACAAACAGATAACCAGATAAATAAACAAATACATGATTGAAAATATAAATAAATAAACAAATCGGTAAATAAATAGGTCAACAAAATAACTAAAATAAATAAAATAAATAAAATAAGTAAAATAAATAAAACAAGTAAATGTACGCGTCAACAACAACAAAAAAAGAAGAAATGGGGAGACAATAGGCCCGAAGAAGCGATCGGCGGGTGGGGGGCTGCCGCCTACGTGTGTGCAGCCCCCCAATTACGGCTAAGCTCGGCGCATAGCGCCAGCCACCCGGTGTAAAAGGCCGGGTGACTGGGCCTCGGTGGGTCTAGGCACGCCGCGTCAATAAATACAATTAAGGCCCGAGAGCGCCTGAGGCCGCTGCCTCTTGTTCGGGAGCCCCAGCCGCGGGGGGCGCATCGTCGAGCGCCTGCGGAACATCCCCCTGAGGGATACCAGATACGTGCTCGACGTAGATGTTGCGCGACCACGCCAGGGTCTCCGAGACCATGAGTCGCCTCATCAGCATTGCGTATCTTGGAGAGACACGCAATACATCAAGGACAGCCTCATTGCCCGGATCCCAGCCGCCCAGTGCACCGACGAGGAATGCGTCGACTAAGACTCTGTAGCCGCGCCCACGAAGCGATTCGGCGAGGGGGGTATACTTGAGGAGTTTACCCATCCTCGCCTCCTCAATCGCCTCGAAACGGTTTTCGAATGGCACGGCTACGTCGACGATCACAATAGTTTTTGAAGGCTCGTGCGTCACGACCAGGTCGGGACGCAGAGCCACAAATTCCCCTTCGGCGCCCGGAACACGCTGATTGACCCTCACGGTCCCCGGGAGACGGCAACCCCTCACTAACCTCCGGAGAACGCCATCGTGGCGTTTTTGTCGCGCCGCCGAATGCACGGTGCAGTGCTGAAGCACGTGGGGAAGGGACTCGAGGGCGTCCCCGCATTTGCGACAGCGCCTATCACCGGCGCCCCAGCGCCTTGCTCCGTTAAGGGGCAAGACGTCGAGGCGGGCGCGGTGCATGAACCGCCAGTCTGCAAACCGGGTGAAACTCCCCGAGCTCATGAAGTGATTGCTCACCGGAGCCCGGGAAGTGACCTCGAGCACCTTACCCTGGTCCCTCTTGGCCAAGACGGTCGCGAGGTAGTGCCCCGACACCGCACCACGCACTCGGCGGATTACCTGCTTTTTAGCGGAACCTGGTATAATTGTTCGCCTTCCGGAGGCCGCGGTGAGTTCCATCGACAGTCCGTCCGAGACTTCATCCCACCGCCACCGAACACCAAACCTCTCTCCAACCCTGCGACACGCCTCACGCGCTTTCGACCAGAATGACGAAAGGGTCGTGGAGGGCCTCGCGAAATCCCCGAGCAAAGACCCCGACAGGTATTCCGCGAGGTCATTCCCTGAAGGAGGTCGACCGATCTTTTTACGAACAGCCTCCCGCAGAGATGATCCCGCTATTCGTGTCAGGACCCCATCCCCCGCATTTAACATTCTAAATGCGTGGGATATGGTCAAGGCATCAGCGAGATCTGCCAGCGGGAGCAGTCCACAGCCCCCTCGAGAGGGAGGGATGTAGACTAACTCCGCGCTGGCTCTCTGAGGGAGGTGCAGCCACGATTTAGCAAAGCGCCTAACGGCTTTGTCGGCCTCCTTCAGTGGCCCCTTCTCCATTCCGGTCCCACGTAGCAGGAAATCAAGACGGGTCAGGATGAAGGTCCTTACCGTCTCAATCTTCTGCCACGGGCAAAGCAGCGACTCATCGACGCGCCGCAGGTCGTCGAGCATGGCCCCGATGGTGGTGTACGGAGTCTGTCCCGCCCGGACCCCCGTTGGAACCCCAAGATGGACATAGTGGTCCCCGTCTCCCATGGATCGAAGTGGCGTATCCTGGAGTTGGTAGGTTCGCGCTGGATCGACCTTCCCCCTGGAAATGTGCAGAGTTGCACACTTGCCAGGGTTGAAGGCCAACCCTAGGCGCTTCGCTACCCCCTCCACTGCCAGAAGCAGATCGCCCATGCTGTCTGGGGAGCCCGTCACTAATGCGACATCGTCCGCGTAAGCCAGGGATGTCACGCTGTGTCCAAACAAATCATATCCGCGAGCAAAGGTGGAAACCGCGCGTATTAAAGGTTCAATCGCCAGATTAAACAGTATTGGACTCAGCGGACATCCCTGTCTTACTCCAGACCGCATGGGGATGGGGTCTGTGTACCCCTCCGAGGTACGAACACGAGTCGTGCAGCCGGTGTACATACTCCTGACGATACCAATCAGGAGCGGCGGGACGCCGGCGCGCTCCAGGGCTGCATATATGGTCGCGTGGGGGACAGAGCCGAACGCATTCGACAAGTCCAGCCACGCCACCGCAACGCTTTTGCGACCGCGGCGGGCGTCGCTAAGGACCTCCTGCAGAACGAAGTTGTGCTCGAGGCACCCCTCGTACGGCAGGAAGCCCTTCTGCTCCGGCGAAAGCCGCCCATTCGTTACCGCCCAGTGGGTGAGGCGATCCGCCAGGACAGCTGCGAACAGCTTAGGCGCGACGTCTCCCATTGCCAAAGGCCTCCAGTTAGAAAGATCCGACTCGTCCCCCTTCTTGTGCATAAGCACAGTAAGGGAGTGCCCCCAGCAGGCGGGAATCTGCCCAACTCTACGGCACGCGTTAAACACGGCCGTAAGGAGAATGGCACCCCGATCGCCGGACTTCAGATCACTGTAAGATATGCCGTCGGGTCCAGGGGATGAGTTAGACATCCTCTGGAGCCGCCGCCATACCTCACTCTCCGAGAATTCAGCGATCAGGGCGTCATTACTGCCCAGCAGCAACTCCCTGAGTTCAGGCAGTTGCGGATACGCCAACCCTTCATCAGACCGGGGGGCGTACAGTTCGCTAAAATACCGGTGGACTTCCTCCACCGGTATTCCGCAACGCGGAGAGACCCCTTGCAGGATCTCGCGAACTGCACGCTTCCGGTCCGAGCGGAAGAGGCGCTGAATGCGCGTGGCCTCCGCAACCCGATCCCTACCTGCTGGTGGCGGCCGAATCCCTCCAGACTGGCCACCCCGACGAGAAACGCCACGTCCCCCGGTTTCACGCCCTCCTCCACCGGACGGCCCTTCACGAGCACGCGAACCGTTGCCACCCGCCGTCCGACGACCCTCGAAGAACGTCGCCACTCGCGCAGCTAATTCTTCGAGGGCCTCGGGGGTCTCGACCTGAGCAGCTCGCCTGACAAGATCCTCGCGCAAGCGGGCCCGGCTTACGCCGTCCGTTTCGCGCTCACTTCGTACAGGCTGCTGCACCGATCGATTCCCCCGCGGACGACGAGCTTCACGGCCGCTGACCTCCGCCGAAACAGGACGCCCCCGCGGCCCCCCCGGAACGCGCCGACGACCCACCCCGGCTGCCCCAACCCGTGCTCCCTCTCGTAGAGATACGGACGCAACATGATTATGTCGAGCACCTACCTGGAGAGATGTTGCTCCGGCCGCTCGACGTGCGCCCCTCCCGGCTGCTGCTCCCTCGTCGTAATTCGTTGTTGACGCTCCCGGGCCAGTCAACAAGTTAAAACGATTAACACTATAGGGGCCCCAGTCCCGGATTGGACTGGTGCCCCGGTCAACAAATAAATTAACATTGTTCGCGCGCCCCGCGCGCGTGAGCGACCCGGCACGGTCGTCGGTGTGGCCGCTCGATCGGCAGGTAGCCCTCTGCCCTGAGTCCCCCGGTGTCCTCTGCGACCTAGTTGCTGCAGCAGCTGCTCCACCTGTCACTTCTGCTGCTGCTCCGGGGGTGGGGGTCTCCGGTGAGGATTGGAGTACCCTCGGCCGCGTCCCTCTCGCTCGCCGCCTGCTGCCAACTCCTGCTGGCCTCCAGCCGTCGTCCTCCTCGTCAGATGTTGCAGGACTGCGGGCCACTGCAGTCCTGGCTGGAGACCGGTCCTCTTCTCGGGCAGGCTCGACCTCCGGCGACGAATCCTCTTGAATTGGAGGGAGCACGTGCAATGAGGACAGTGGTGTTGTCCTCGTGTGCTCCCCTGACGACAGAGACGGGGTGCAAACCGTGCCGCATAACGACACAGTCACCGTCTCCGTCGTCAGCGTCGCCGCCGCACTGCAGGCCAGAGGCGAGCCATTGACTACTCGCCTCAGAGGGGGAAAAGATTCCCCCCCCAGACCCGCGACCAGAAGATCGGGCGGAAGAGACACCGCCCGACCCCCCACTCGCGGACCCAAACCTGCAGCCGGAACCTGAGATGTCCGTGGTTCCGCCGTTGTCCCTCGGGTGGCCTCTAAGTAAGTTGTGGTGGGGCTCACCCTCCTCGAGTTGAAGGCCCGGCGAGATGGTGTTGCCGGTGCCTTCCCCTTCTCCTCGCCAGTCCCCGACTTCTTCTTTTCAATGGAGTTCCTCTTTAAGGGCACCCCCGCTGGCGGCTCCGATGCTGCCCGACGCACAGAACTCCGTGTCAATCTTCTCAGTGGTGCGCCGGGCGGTGTTGGATCCTTGGTGGGGCCCCTCGGAGATGGTGTTGAGGGGCCCTTGGAGCCGCCAGAAATCCTTCTGCCCCCGCTGGTGGTCTGCGGGGGGTTCTCTCTTCTCGCTTGGGGGGTGCCCTGGGGGCTGGCCCTCGAGGTGGGCACAACGGGCGGTGAAGTCGATTTCCCTGCCCTGGATGCCGTCAGGAAGGATGTGAGCGTCCTTGTGCCGCTGCTCGTGGTGGTGGGTGCAGCGGCCTTCCTCCCTCTGACGGCAGTCGTGGTGGTGGTGGGACGGGTGGCAGCCTTCGTCGTCCTCGTCCTTGTGGCGGCGGTGGTCCTCGTAGTTGTGGTGCGAGAGGGGGCGGCCGATGTCGTCCGCCTCACCAGAGGTAACCCCGTCGTCGCCCTCGTCGTTGTTGTGGTGGTGGTGGTGGCCGTCGTCGGTGCTGTACTGGCGACGGTGACAGGTGGAGCCTTCGAACCCTTGTCACCGCTGCTGGTCCTCGTCGCGGTCCTCGGTCGCACTCTCTCGCTTTCGAAGACTGGGCTACCTGCCGACCGATCCGCGACAGTCGTCGCGACCGGCGCGACGACTGAGCACTCCGACACACTAATTGCACTAACCGCGGCCACACCACTCACTCGCGCCGAATCGCCCGCCGGCGATACTCGCTCCTCGGCCTCTGCATTGTGCTGTACCGTGCGGGCCTGTGAGTGAGTGTCAGTACTCACCCCTGGTGCTACCCTGCTACTTTCACCCCCGTAACTACAATCCGTGGTGTGGGCCGCCGCGTAGTGTGTTGCCACCGACTTCCGGGGATACTTCCCAGTGCCGGCGACATCACACACGCGACAACGCCACACCACCACCACACCCGGATGATCTTTCTTTAAATGTTTGGAGAGGTCCTCCACTCTCTTATAGTTAAACCGGGTGTGGCGCCTATCTTCTCTACCCTCCTTGTAACACCAGGGGCAGCGGAGATCGCCTTCGGCAGTAGGGAATCTAAGAATTAGATTCCTAACTGCCTCCCCAGAGACTCGCCTCGAGCTATCCGTCATCGCCGAGTGTTATTAGGCCGCGACGCTAAGATAAAGGCGTCGCGCCTGCGCTCGATGTCAAAGTGGGCACTTAGGATTTCCCGAACAAGGCGAAGTGCAAAAGTGCGAAAAATTTCTAACACTTTTCGCCTTGCGCGAGAAATCTCAAGGCCACTCGTCGAGCGACACCCGGTGTGACGGAGTCGCAAGAGTCGGGCCTCCGGCTCTCAGCGAACTCCGCGCGCACAGACACTCACTCACTACACTTTACAAACTATCACAGCACTTAACGGCACCGCACAGCACAGCACTGACTAACTATTGCACTCCCGTAGTGCGGACGGCCCGCCACGCACTAAGTCCCGAAACCGCTGTTTCGCTCGCCGCACCGAAACGCTCGAAGTTTCGCCGTCCGCACCGCACCGAAATCGACTTGTGGAGAATATTCTCCTCAATTTCTGGGAATAGCTCTATTTTACAAACCCTTGTAGGGTGTGAGCCAATCCTGGAGGCACTGCAATACCAGGCCGACTCACGACGCGGAGGGAGCAAGCTCCGAAACCACGTCTATTCCCAGAAATTGAGGTTAATATTCTGACTCCACATGGGAGGAGTACCAGATATTAAGCTGATAAGAACAGATTAAAGTCGTTTATTGAAAAATTTCCAATACATGTTTCCCCTGGGGGCGGACCCCCAGGGGATGCGGAAATACAACGTAGTGTGCGAGGACTTCTCGTCAATTATATAAAAGATAATCTCGTCCCGGGCCCGCGTACATTCCCTGCGAGCTCCGGGGAGTCCAGGAGTATTAATAGATCTGCCATCGGGCAGATGCGGCCGATCGCCGGAGCGGGTGAATAAATAAACAATGAGCGCGTAAGTAGCCAAATAAATAAAAAATAAAAACGGATAAATAAATAAACAAATAAATAAGCACATAGGTGAATAAACAAACAGATAACCAGATAAATAAACAAATACATGATTGAAAATATAAATAAATAAACAAATCGGTAAATAAATAGGTCAACAAAATAACTAAAATAAATAAAATAAATAAAATAAGTAAAATAAATAAAACAAGTAAATGTACGCGTCAACAACAACAAAAAAAGAAGAAAAGGGGAGACAATAGGCCCGAAGAAGCGATCGGCGGGTGGGGGGCTGCCGCCTACGTGTGTGCAGCCCCCCAATTACGGCTAAGCTCGGCGCATAGCGCCAGCCACCCGGTGTAAAAGGCCGGGTGACTGGGCCTCGGTGGGTCTAGGCACGCCGCGTCAATAAATACAATTAAGGCCGGAGAGCGCCTGAGGCCGCTGCCTCTTGTTCGGGAGCCCCAGCCGCGGGGGGCGCATCGTCGAGCGCCTGCGGAACATCCCCCTGAGGGATACCAGATACGTGCTCGACGTAGATGTTGCGCGACCACGCCAGGGTCTCCGAGACCATGAGTCGCCTCATCAGCATTGCGTATCTTGGAGAGACACGCAATACATCAAGGACAGCCTCATTGCCCGGATCCCAGCCGCCCAGTGCACCGACGAGGAATGCGTCGACTAAGACTCTGTAGCCGCGCCCACGAAGCGATTCGGCGAGGGGGGTATACTTGAGGAGTTTACCCATCCTCGCCTCCTCAATCGCCTCGAAACGGTTTTCGAATGGCACGGCTACGTCGACGATCACAATAGTTTTTGAAGGCTCGTGCGTCACGACCAGGTCGGGACGCAGAGCCACAAATTCCCCTTCGGCGCCCGGAACACGCTGATTGACCCTCACGGTCCCCGGGAGACGGCAACCCCTCACTAACCTCCGGAGAACGCCATCGTGGCGTTTTTGTCGCGCCGCCGAATGCACGGTGCAGTGCTGAAGCACGTGGGGAAGGGACTCGAGGGCGTCCCCGCATTTGCGACAGCGCCTATCACCGGCGCCCCAGCGCCTTGCTCCGTTAAGGGGCAAGACGTCGAGGCGGGCGCGGTGCATGAACCGCCAGTCTGCAAACCGGGTGAAACTCCCCGAGCTCATGAAGTGATTGCTCACCGGAGCCCGGGAAGTGACCTCGAGCACCTTACCCTGGTCCCTCTTGGCCAAGACGGTCGCGAGGTAGTGCCCCGACACCGCACCACGCACTCGGCGGATTACCTGCTTTTTAGCGGAACCTGGTATAATTGTTCGCCTTCCGGAGGCCGCGGTGAGTTCCATCGACAGTCCGTCCGAGACTTCATCCCACCGCCACCGAACACCAAACCTCTCTCCAACCCTGCGACACGCCTCACGCGCTTTCGACCAGAATGACGAAAGGGTCGTGGAGGGCCTCGCGAAATCCCCGAGCAAAGACCCCGACAGGTATTCCGCGAGGTCATTCCCTGAAGGAGGTCGACCGATCTTTTTACGAACAGCCTCCCGCAGAGATGATCCCGCTATTCGTGTCAGGACCCCATCCCCCGCATTTAACATTCTAAATGCGTGGGATATGGTCAAGGCATCAGCGAGATCTGCCAGCGGGAGCAGTCCACAGCCCCCTCGAGAGGGAGGGATGTAGACTAACTCCGCGCTGGCTCTCTGAGGGAGGTGCAGCCACGATTTAGCAAAGCGCCTAACGGCTTTGTCGGCCTCCTTCAGTGGCCCCTTCTCCATTCCGGTCCCACGTAGCAGGAAATCAAGACGGGTCAGGATGAAGGTCCTTACCGTCTCAATCTTCTGCCACGGGCAAAGCAGC
Organism: Trypoxylon attenuatum; assembly: GCA_963989405.1. NCBI lineage: Eukaryota > Metazoa > Arthropoda > Insecta > Hymenoptera > Crabronidae > Trypoxylon > Trypoxylon attenuatum. Next base: position 6,502,465 of record OZ022492.1, on the reverse strand, counting down.
GACTCATCGACGCGCCGCAGGTCGTCGAGCATGGCCCCGATGGTGGTGTACGGAGTCTGTCCCGCCCGGACCCCCGTTGGAACCCCAAGATGGACATAGTGGTCCCCGTCTCCCATGGATCGAAGTGGCGTATCCTGGAGTTGGTAGGTTCGCGCTGGATCGACCTTCCCCCTGGAAATGTGCAGAGTTGCACACTTGCCAGGGTTGAAGGCCAACCCTAGGCGCTTCGCTACCCCCTCCACTGCCAGAAGCAGATCGCCCATGCTGTCTGGGGAGCCCGTCACTAATGCGACATCGTCCGCGTAAGCCAGGGATGTCACGCTGTGTCCAAACAAATCATATCCGCGAGCAAAGGTGGAAACCGCGCGTATTAAAGGTTCAATCGCCAGATTAAACAGTATTGGACTCAGCGGACATCCCTGTCTTACTCCAGACCGCATGGGGATGGGGTCTGTGTACCCCTCCGAGGTACGAACACGAGTCGTGCAGCCGGTGTACATACTCCTGACGATACCAATCAGGAGCGGCGGGACGCCGGCGCGCTCCAGGGCTGCATATATGGTCGCGTGGGGGACAGAGCCGAACGCATTCGACAAGTCCAGCCACGCCACCGCAACGCTTTTGCGACCGCGGCGGGCGTCGCTAAGGACCTCCTGCAGAACGAAGTTGTGCTCGAGGCACCCCTCGTACGGCAGGAAGCCCTTCTGCTCCGGCGAAAGCCGCCCATTCGTTACCGCCCAGTGGGTGAGGCGATCCGCCAGGACAGCTGCGAACAGCTTAGGCGCGACGTCTCCCATTGCCAAAGGCCTCCAGTTAGAAAGATCCGACTCGTCCCCCTTCTTGTGCATAAGCACAGTAAGGGAGTGCCCCCAGCAGGCGGGAATCTGCCCAACTCTACGGCACGCGTTAAACACGGCCGTAAGGAGAATGGCACCCCGATCGCCGGACTTCAGATCACTGTAAGATATGCCGTCGGGTCCAGGGGATGAGTTAGACATCCTCTGGAGCCGCCGCCATACCTCACTCTCCGAGAATTCAGCGATCAGGGCGTCATTACTGCCCAGCAGCAACTCCCTGAGTTCAGGCAGTTGCGGATACGCCAACCCTTCATCAGACCGGGGGGCGTACAGTTCGCTAAAATACCGGTGGACTTCCTCCACCGGTATTCCGCAACGCGGAGAGACCCCTTGCAGGATCTCGCGAACTGCACGCTTCCGGTCCGAGCGGAAGAGGCGCTGAATGCGCGTGGCCTCCGCAACCCGATCCCTACCTGCTGGTGGCGGCCGAATCCCTCCAGACTGGCCACCCCGACGAGAAACGCCACGTCCCCCGGTTTCACGCCCTCCTCCACCGGACGGCCCTTCACGAGCACGCGAACCGTTGCCACCCGCCGTCCGACGACCCTCGAAGAACGTCGCCACTCGCGCAGCTAATTCTTCGAGGGCCTCGGGGGTCTCGACCTGAGCAGCTCGCCTGACAAGATCCTCGCGCAAGCGGGCCCGGCTTACGCCGTCCGTTTCGCGCTCACTTCGTACAGGCTGCTGCACCGATCGATTCCCCCGCGGACGACGAGCTTCACGGCCGCTGACCTCCGCCGAAACAGGACGCCCCCGCGGCCCCCCCGGAACGCGCCGACGACCCACCCCGGCTGCCCCAACCCGTGCTCCCTCTCGTAGAGATACGGACGCAACATGATTATGTCGAGCACCTACCTGGAGAGATGTTGCTCCGGCCGCTCGACGTGCGCCCCTCCCGGCTGCTGCTCCCTCGTCGTAATTCGTTGTTGACGCTCCCGGGCCAGTCAACAAGTTAAAACGATTAACACTATAGGGGCCCCAGTCCCGGATTGGACTGGTGCCCCGGTCAACAAATAAATTAACATTGTTCGCGCGCCCCGCGCGCGTGAGCGACCCGGCACGGTCGTCGGTGTGGCCGCTCGATCGGCAGGTAGCCCTCTGCCCTGAGTCCCCCGGTGTCCTCTGCGACCTAGTTGCTGCAGCAGCTGCTCCACCTATCACTTCTGCTGCTGCTCCGGGGGTGGGGGTCTCCGGTGAGGATTGGAGTACCCTCGGCCGCGTCCCTCTCGCTCGCCGCCTGCTGCCAACTCCTGCTGGCCTCCAGCCGTCGTCCTCCTCGTCAGATGTTGCAGGACTGCGGGCCACTGCAGTCCTGGCTGGAGACCGGTCCTCTTCTCGGGCAGGCTCGACCTCCGGCGACGAATCCTCTTGAATTGGAGGGAGCACGTGCAATGAGGACAGTGGTGTTGTCCTCGTGTGCTCCCCTGACGACAGAGACGGGGTGCAAACCGTGCCGCATAACGACACAGTCACCGTCTCCGTCGTCAGCGTCGCCGCCGCACTGCAGGCCAGAGGCGAGCCATTGACTACTCGCCTCAGAGGGGGAAAAGATTCCCCCCCCAGACCCGCGACCAGAAGATCGGGCGGAAGAGACACCGCCCGACCCCCCACTCGCGGACCCAAACCTGCAGCCGGAACCTGAGATGTCCGTGGTTCCGCCGTTGTCCCTCGGGTGGCCTCTAAGTAAGTTGTGGTGGGGCTCACCCTCCTCGAGTTGAAGGCCCGGCGAGATGGTGTTGCCGGTGCCTTCCCCTTCTCCTCGCCAGTCCCCGACTTCTTCTTTTCAATGGAGTTCCTCTTTAAGGGCACCCCCGCTGGCGGCTCCGATGCTGCCCGACGCACAGAACTCCGTGTCAATCTTCTCAGTGGTGCGCCGGGCGGTGTTGGATCCTTGGTGGGGCCCCTCGGAGATGGTGTTGAGGGGCCCTTGGAGCCGCCAGAAATCCTTCTGCCCCCGCTGGTGGTCTGCGGGGGGTTCTCTCTTCTCGCTTGGGGGGTGCCCTGGGGGCTGGCCCTCGAGGTGGGCACAACGGGCGGTGAAGTCGATTTCCCTGCCCTGGATGCCGTCAGGAAGGATGTGAGCGTCCTTGTGCCGCTGCTCGTGGTGGTGGGTGCAGCGGCCTTCCTCCCTCTGACGGCAGTCGTGGTGGTGGTGGGACGGGTGGCAGCCTTCGTCGTCCTCGTCCTTGTGGCGGCGGTGGTCCTCGTAGTTGTGGTGCGAGAGGGGGCGGCCGATGTCGTCCGCCTCACCAGAGGTAACCCCGTCGTCGCCCTCGTCGTTGTTGTGGTGGTGGTGGTGGCCGTCGTCGGTGCTGTACTGGCGACGGTGACAGGTGGAGCCTTCGAACCCTTGTCACCGCTGCTGGTCCTCGTCGCGGTCCTCGGTCGCACTCTCTCGCTTTCGAACACTGGGCTACCTGCCGACCGATCCGCGACAGTCGTCGCGACCGGCGCGACGACTGAGCACTCCGACACACTAATTGCACTAACCGCGGCCACACCACTCACTCGCGCCGAATCGCCCGCCGGCGATACTCGCTCCTCGGCCTCTGCATTGTGCTGTACCGTGCGGGCCTGTGAGTGAGTGTCAGTACTCACCCCTGGTGCTACCCTGCTACTTTCACCCCCGTAACTACAATCCGTGGTGTGGGCCGCCGCGTAGTGTGTTGCCACCGACTTCCGGGGATACTTCCCAGTGCCGGCGACATCACACACGCGACAACGCCACACCACCACCACACCCGGATGATCTTTCTTTAAATGTTTGGAGAGGTCCTCCACTCTCTTATAGTTAAACCGGGTGTGGCGCCTATCTTCTCTACCCTCCTTGTAACACCAGGGGCAGCGGAGATCGCCTTCGGCAGTAGGGAATCTAAGAATTAGATTCCTAACTGCCTCCCCAGAGACTCGCCTCGAGCTATCCGTCATCGCCGAGTGTTATTAGGCCGCGACGCTAAGATAAAGGCGTCGCGCCTGCGCTCGATGTCAAAGTGGGCACTTAGGATTTCCCGAACAAGGCGAAGTGCAAAAGTGCGAAAAATTTCTAACACTTTTCGCCTTGCGCGAGAAATCTCAAGGCCACTCGTCGAGCGACACCCGGTGTGACGGAGTCGCAAGAGTCGGGCCTCCGGCTCTCAGCGAACTCCGCGCGCACAGACACTCACTCACTACACTTTACAAACTATCACAGCACTTAACGGCACCGCACAGCACAGCACTGACTAACTATTGCACTCCCGTAGTGCGGACGGCCCGCCACGCACTAAGTCCCGAAACCGCTGTTTCGCTCGCCGCACCGAAACGCTCGAAGTTTCGCCGTCCGCACCGCACCGAAATCGACTTGTGGAGAATATTCTCCTCAATTTCTGGGAATAGCTCTATTTTACAAACCCTTGTAGGGTGTGAGCCAGTCCTGGAGGCACTGCAATACCAGGCCGACTCACGACGCGGAGGGAGCAAGCTCCGAAACCACGTCTATTCCCAGAAATTGAGGTTAATATTCTGACTCCACATGGGAGGAGTACCAGATATTAAGCTGATAAGAACAGATTAAAGTCGTTTATTGAAAAATTTCCAATACATGTTTCCCCTGGGGGCGGACCCCCAGGGGATGCGGAAATACAACGTAGTGTGCGAGGACTTCTCGTCAATTATATAAAAGATAATCTCGTCCCGGGCCCGCGTACATTCCCTGCGAGCTCCGGGGAGTCCAGGAGTATTAATAGATCTGCCATCGGGCAGATGCGGCCGATCGCCGGAGCGGGTGAATAAATAAACAATGAGCGCGTAAGTAGCCAAATAAATAAAAAATAAAAACGGATAAATAAATAAACAAATAAATAAGCACATAGGTGAATAAACAAACAGATAACCAGATAAATAAACAAATACATGATTGAAAATATAAATAAATAAACAAATCGGTAAATAAATAGGTCAACAAAATAACTAAAATAAATAAAATAAATAAAATAAGTAAAATAAATAAAACAAGTAAATGTACGCGTCAACAACAACAAAAAAAGAAGAAAAGGGGAGACAATAGGCCCGAAGAAGCGATCGGCGGGTGGGGGGCTGCCGCCTACGTGTGTGCAGCCCCCCAATTACGGCTAAGCTCGGCGCATAGCGCCAGCCACCCGGTGTAAAAGGCCGGGTGACTGGGCCTCGGTGGGTCTAGGCACGCCGCGTCAATAAATACAATTAAGGCCCGAGAGCGCCTGAGGCCGCTGCCTCTTGTTCGGGAGCCCCAGCCGCGGGGGGCGCATCGTCGAGCGCCTGCGGAACATCCCCCTGAGGGATACCAGATACGTGCTCGACGTAGATGTTGCGCGACCACGCCAGGGTCTCCGAGACCATGAGTCGCCTCATCAGCATTGCGTATCTTGGAGAGACACGCAATACATCAAGGACAGCCTCATTGCCCGGATCCCAGCCGCCCAGTGCACCGACGAGGAATGCGTCGACTAAGACTCTGTAGCCGCGCCCACGAAGCGATTCGGCGAGGGGGGTATACTTGAGGAGTTTACCCATCCTCGCCTCCTCAATCGCCTCGAAACGGTTTTCGAATGGCACGGCTACGTCGACGATCACAATAGTTTTTGAAGGCTCGTGCGTCACGACCAGGTCGGGACGCAGAGCCACAAATTCCCCTTCGGCGCCCGGAACACGCTGATTGACCCTCACGGTCCCCGGGAGACGGCAACCCCTCACTAACCTCCGGAGAACGCCATCGTGGCGTTTTTGTCGCGCCGCCGAATGCACGGTGCAGTGCTGAAGCACGTGGGGAAGGGACTCGAGGGCGTCCCCGCATTTGCGACAGCGCCTATCACCGGCGCCCCAGCGCCTTGCTCCGTTAAGGGGCAAGACGTCGAGGCGGGCGCGGTGCATGAACCGCCAGTCTGCAAACCGGGTGAAACTCCCCGAGCTCATGAAGTGATTGCTCACCGGAGCCCGGGAAGTGACCTCGAGCACCTTACCCTGGTCCCTCTTGGCCAAGACGGTCGCGAGGTAGTGCCCCGACACCGCACCACGCACTCGGCGGATTACCTGCTTTTTAGCGGAACCTGGTATAATTGTTCGCCTTCCGGAGGCCGCGGTGAGTTCCATCGACAGTCCGTCCGAGACTTCATCCCACCGCCACCGAACACCAAACCTCTCTCCAACCCTGCGACACGCCTCACGCGCTTTCGACCAGAATGACGAAAGGGTCGTGGAGGGCCTCGCGAAATCCCCGAGCAAAGACCCCGACAGGTATTCCGCGAGGTCATTCCCTGAAGGAGGTCGACCGATCTTTTTACGAACAGCCTCCCGCAGAGATGATCCCGCTATTCGTGTCAGGACCCCATCCCCCGCATTTAACATTCTAAATGCGTGGGATATGGTCAAGGCATCAGCGAGATCTGCCAGCGGGAGCAGTCCACAGCCCCCTCGAGAGGGAGGGATGTAGACTAACTCCGCGCTGGCTCTCTGAGGGAGGTGCAGCCACGATTTAGCAAAGCGCCTAACGGCTTTGTCGGCCTCCTTCAGTGGCCCCTTCTCCATTCCGGTCCCACGTAGCAGGAAATCAAGACGGGTCAGGATGAAGGTCCTTACCGTCTCAATCTTCTGCCACGGGCAAAGCAGCGACTCATCGACGCGCCGCAGGTCGTCGAGCATGGCCCCGATGGTGGTGTACGGAGTCTGTCCCGCCCGGACCCCCGTTGGAACCCCAAGATGGACATAGTGGTCCCCGTCTCCCATGGATCGAAGTGGCGTATCCTGGAGTTGGTAGGTTCGCGCTGGATCGACCTTCCCCCTGGAAATGTGCAGAGTTGCACACTTGCCAGGGTTGAAGGCCAACCCTAGGCGCTTCGCTACCCCCTCCACTGCCAGAAGCAGATCGCCCATGCTGTCTGGGGAGCCCGTCACTAATGCGACATCGTCCGCGTAAGCCAGGGATGTCACGCTGTGTCCAAACAAATCATATCCGCGAGCAAAGGTGGAAACCGCGCGTATTAAAGGTTCAATCGCCAGATTAAACAGTATTGGACTCAGCGGACATCCCTGTCTTACTCCAGACCGCATGGGGATGGGGTCTGTGTACCCCTCCGAGGTACGAACACGAGTCGTGCAGCCGGTGTACATACTCCTGACGATATCAGTCAGGAGCGGCGGAACGCCGGCGCGCTCCAGGGCTGCATATATGGTCGCATGGGGGACAGAGCCGAACGCATTCGACAAGTCCAGCCATGCCACCGCAACGCTTTTACGACCGCGGCGGGCGTCGCTAAGAACCTCCTGCAGAACGAAGTTGTGCTCAAGACACCCCTCGTACGGCAGGAAGCCCTTCTGCTCCGGCGAAAGCCGCTCATTCGTTACCGCCCAGTGGGTGAGGCGATCCGCCAGGACAGCTGCGAACAGCTTAGGCGCGACGTCTCCCATTGCCAAGGGTCTCCAGTTGGAGAGATCCGACTCGTCCCCCTTCTTGTGCATAAGCACAGTAAGGGAGCGCCCCCAGCAGGCGGGAATCTGCCCAACTCTACGGCACGCATTAAATACGGCCGTAAGGAGAATGGCACCCCGATCGCCGGACTTCAGATCACTGTAAGATATGCCGTCGGGTCCAGGGGATGAGTTAGACATCCTCTGGAGCCGCCGCCATACCTCACTCTCCGAGAATTCAGCGATCAGGGCGTCATTACTGCCCAGCAGCAACTCCCTGAGTTCAGGCAGTTGCGGATACGCCAACCCTTCATCAGACCGGGGGGCGTACAGTTCGCTAAAATATCGGTGGACTTCCTCCACCGGTATTCCGCAACGCGGAGAGACCCCTTGCAGGATCTCGCGAACTGCACGCTTCCGGTCCGAGCGGAAGAGGCGCTGAATGCGCGTGGCCTCCGCAACCCGATCCCTACCTGCTGGTGGCGGCCGAATCCCTCCAGACTGGCCACCCCGACGAGAAACGCCACGTCCCCCGGTTTCACGCCCTCCTCCACCGGACGGCCCCTCACGAGCGCGCGAACCGTTGCCACCCGCCGTCCGACGACCCTCGAAGAACGTCGCCACTCGCGCAGCTAATTCTTCGAGGGCCTCGGGGGTCTCGACCTGAGCAGCTCGCCTGACAAGATCCTCGCGCAAGCGGGCCCGGCTTACGCCGTCCGTTTCGCGCTCACTTCGTACAGGCTGCTGCACCGATCGATTCCCCCACGGACGACGAGTTTCACGGCCGCTGACCTCCGCCGAAACAGGACGCCCCCGCGGCCCCCCTGGAACGCGCCGACGGCCCACCCCGGCTGCCCCAACCCGTGCTCCCTCTCGTAGAGATACGGACGCAACATGATTATGTCGAGCACCTACCTGGAAAGATGTTGCTCCGGCTGCTCGACGTGCGCCCCTCCCGGCTGCTGCTCCCTCGTCGTAGTTCGTTGTTGACGCTCCCGGGCCAGTCAACACGTTAAACCGATTAAAGCTATAGGGGCCCCAGTCCCGGATTGGACTGGTGCCCCGGTCAACAAATAAATTACTATTGTTCGCGCGCCCCGCGCGCGCGGGCGACCCGGCACAGTCGCCGGTGTGGCCGCTCAATCGGCAGGTAGCCCTTCCTAATAACTCCCCCGGTGTCCTCGGCGACCTCGTTGCTGCAGCGGCTGCTCCACCTGTCACTTCTGCTGCTGCTCCGGGGGTGGGGGTCTCTCGTGAGGATTGGAGTACCCTCGGCCGCGTCCCTCTCGCTCGCCGCCTGCTGCCAACCCCTGCTGGCCTCCAGCCGTCGTCCTCCTCGTCAGTCGTTGCAGGACTGCGGGCCACTGCAGTCCTGGCTGGAGACCGGTCCTCTTCTCGGGCAGGCTCGACCTCCGGCGACGATGTTTCTTGGATTGTTGGGAGTCCGTGCAATGAAGACAACGGAGTTGTCCTCGTGGACTCCCCTGACGACAGAGACGGGGTGCAAACCGTGCCGCATAACGACACAGTCACCGTCTCCGTCGTCAGCGTCGCCGCCGCACTGCAGGCCAGAGGCGAGCCATTGACTACTCGCCTCAGAGGGGGAAAATATTCCCCCCCCAGACCCGCGACCAGAAGATCGGGCGGAAGAGACACCGCCCGACCCCCCACTCGCGGACCCAAACCTGCAGCCGGAACCAGAGATGTTGTTGGTTCCGCCGTTGTCCCGCGGGTGGCCTCCAAGTATGTTGTTGTGGGGCTCACCCTCCTCGAGTTGAAGACCCGGCTCGGTGTTGTTGCCGGCGTCTTCTCCTCCTCCTTGCCAGTCCCCGACTTCTTCTTTCCAGTGGAGTTCCTTCTTAAGGGCACCCCCGCTGGCGGCTCCGATGCTGCCCGACGCACAGAACTCCGTGTCAGTCTTCTCAGTGGTGCGCCGGGCGGTGTTGGGTCCTTGGTGGGGCCCCTCGGAGATGGTGTTGAGGGGCCCTTGGAGCCGCCAGAAATCCTTCTGCCCCCGCTGGTGGTCTGCGGGGGGTTCTCTCTTCTCGCTGGGGGGGTGCCCTGGGGACTGGCCCTCGAGGTGGGCACAACGGGCGGTGAGGTCGATTTACCTGCCCTGGATGCCGTCAGGAAGGATGTGAGCGTCCTTGTGCCGCTGCTCGTGGTGGTGGGTGCAGCGGCCTTCCTCCCTCTGACGGCAGTCGTGGTGGTGGTGGGACGGGTGGCAGCCTTCGTCGTCCTCGTCCTGGTGGCGGCGGTGGTCCTCGATGTTGTATTGCGAGAGGGGGCGGCCGATGTCGTCCGCCTCACCAGAGGTAACCCCGTCGTCGCCCTCGTCGTTGTCGTGGTGGTGGTGGTGGTGGTCGCTGTCCTGGCGACGGTGACAGGTGGAGCATTCGGGCCCTTGTCACCGCTGCTGGTCCTCGAAACGGTCCTCGGTCGCTCGCGATCTTGCACGAAAACTGGGCTACCTGCCGACCGATCCGCGACAGTCGTCGCGACTGGCGCGACGACTGAGCACTCCGACACACTAATTGCACTATTAGCGGCCACACCATCCACTCGCGCCGAATCACTCGCCGGCGATAATCGCTCCTCGGCCCCTACGTTGTGCTGTACCGTGCGGGCCTGTGAGTGGGTGTCTGCACTATCCCCTGGTGCTACCCTACTATTTGCAGCCCCGTAACTACAATCCGTGGTGTGGGCCGCCGCGTAGTGTGTTGCCACCGACTTCCGGGGATATTTCCCGGTGCCGGCGACATCACACACGCGACAACGCCACACCACCACCACACCCGGATGCTCTCTTTTCAAATGTTTTGAGAGGTCTTCAATTCTTTTATAGCTAAACCGGGTGTGGCGCCTCTCGTCTCTACCCTCCTTGTAACACCAGGGGCAGCGGAGATCGCCTTCGGCAGTAGGGAATCTAAGAATTAGATTCCTAACTGCCTCCCCAGAAACCCGCCTCGAGCTATCAGTCATCGCCGCGTGTTATTAGGCCGCGACGCTAAGATAAAGGCGTCGCGCCTGCGCTCGATGTCAAAGTGGGCACTTAGGATTTCCCGAACAAGGCGAAGTGCAAAAGTGCGAAAAATTTCTAACACTTTTCGCCTTGCGCGAGAAATCTCAAGGCCACTCGTCGAGCGACACCCGGTGTGACGGAGTCGCAAGAGTCGGGCCTCCGGCTCTCAGCGAACTCCGCGCGTACAAACACTCACTCACTACACTTCACTATCACAGAACTTAGCACCGCACAGCACAGCACTGACTAGACTATCACTCCCGATGTGCGGACGGCCCGCACGCAAAGTCCGAATACGCGATTCGCTCGCCGCGACGCACCGCTCGAAGTTTTGCCGTCCGCACCGCACCGAAGTTAAACTGTGGAGAATATTCTCCTCAATTTCTGGGAATAGCTCTAGTTTAAAAGACCCTTGTAGGGTGTGAGCCAGTCCCGGAGGCACTGCAATACCAGGCCGACTCACGACGCGGAGGGAGCAAGCTCCGAAACCACGTCTATTCCCAGAAATTGAGGTTAATATTCTGACTCCACATGGGAGGAGTACCAGATATTAAGCTGATAAGAACAGATAAAAGTCGTTTATTGAAAAATTTCCAATACATGTTTCCCCTGGGAGCGGACCCCCAGGGGATGCGGAAATACAACATAGCGCGAGAAGACTTCTCGTCAGTAAAAATAAAAATAATCTCGTCCCGGGCCCGCTTACATTCCCTGCGGGCCCCGGGGAGTCAGAACATATCGGTAAAACTGCCATCAGGCAGATGCCGCCGATCGCCGGAGCGAATGGGTCGATTAATAAATATATAAATAAATAAGGAGTAAAAAAAAGGAGAAAAAACATAATAACAATAATAAAAAAAAAGAGATAAAATAAACGAAAAAATAAGTAAAAATAAATAAATAAATAAAGAGATAAGTAAATATACAGATAAACAAATGAATACATAAATAAATAGACAGCCAATTAAATAAATAGATAAATAAATACATAAATCAATAAATACAAAACTAAATAAATAGGAACGATAACAACAAAAGAAAAAAGAACAGAAGAGGCAACACGACTCGACAAAACGATCGGCGGGTGGGGGACTGCCGCCAACGCGTCTGCAGCCCCCCATTATAACTAAACTCGGCGCACCGCACCAGCCACCCGGTGTAAAAGGCCGAGTGACTGGGCCTCGGTAGATCCGCGCAACGCCGCGTCAATAGATGATTTAAGGCCCGGGAGCGCCTGAGGCCGCTGCCTCTTGTTCGGGAGCCCCAGCCGCGGGGGGCGCATCGCCGAGCGCCTGCGGAACATCCCCCTGAGGGATACCAGATACGTGCTCGACGTAGATGTTGCGCGACCACGCCAGGGTCTCCGAGACCATGAGTCGCCTCATCAGCATTGCGTATCTTGGGGAGACACGCAATACGTCGAGGACAGCCTCATTGCCCGGATCCCAGCCGCCCAGTGCACCGACGAGGAATGCGTCGACTAAGACTCTGTAGCCGCGCCCACGAAGCGATTCGGCGAGGGGGGCATACTTGAGGAGTTTACCCATCCTCGCCTCCTCAATCGCTTCAAAACGGTTTTCGAATGGCACGGCTACGTCGACGATCACAATGGTCTTCGAAGGCTCGTGCGTCACGACCAGGTCGGGACGCAGAGCCACAAAATCCCCTTCGGCGCCCGGAACACGCTGGTTGACCCTCACGGTCCCTGGGAGACGGCAACCCCTCACTAACCTCCGGAGAACGCCATCGTGGCGTTTTTGTCGCGCCGCCGAATGCACGGTGCAGTGCTGAAGCACGTGGGGAAGGGACTCGAGGGCGTCCCCGCATTTGCGACAGCGCCTATCACCGGCGCCCCAGCGCCTTGCTCCGTTAAGGGGCAAGACGTCGAGGCGGGCGCGGTGCATGAACCGCCAGTCTGCAAACCGGGTGAAACTCCCCGAGCTCATGAAGTGATTGCTCACCGGAGCCCGGGAAGTGACCCCGAGCACCTTACCCTGGTCCCTCTTGGCCAAGACGGTCGCGAGGTAGTGCCCCGACACCGCACCACGCACTCGGCGGATTACCTGCTTTTTAGCGGAACCTGGTATAATTGTTCGCCTTCCGGAGGCCGCGGTGAGTTCCATCGACAGTCCGTCCGAGACTTCATCCCACCGCCACCGAACACCAAACCTCTCTCCAACCCTGCGACACGCCTCACGCGCTTTCGACCAGAATGACGAAAGGGTCGTGGAGGGCCTCGCGAAATCCCCGAGCAAAGACCCCGACAGGTATTCCGCGAGGTCATTCCCTGAAGGAGGTCGACCGATCTTTTGACGAACAGCCTCCCGCAGAGATGATCCCGCTATTCGTGTCAGGACCCCATCCCCCGCATTTAACATTCTAAATGCGTGGGATATGGTCAAGGCATCAGCGAGATCTGCCAGCGGGAGCAGTCCACAGCCCCCCCGAGAGGGAGGGATGTAGACTAACTCCGCGCTGGCTCTCTGAGGGAGGTGTAACCACGATTTGGCAAAGCGCCTAATGGCTTTGTCGGCCTCCTTCAGTGGCCCCTTCTCCATCCCGGTCCCACGTAGCAGGAAATCAAGACGGGTGAGGATGAAAGTCCTCACCGTCTCAATCTTCTGCCACGGGCAAAGCAGCGACTCATCAACGCGTCGCAGGTCGTCGAGCATGGCCCCGATGGCGGTGTACGGAGTCTGTCCCGCCCGGACCCCCGTTGGAACCCCAAGATGTACGTAATGGTCCCCGTCTCCCAAGGATCGCAGCGGCGTATCCTGGAGTTGGTAGGTTCGCGCTGGATCGACTTTCCCCCTGGAAATGTGCAGAGTTGCACACTTACCAGGGTTGAAAGCCAGCCCTAGGCGCTTCGCTACCCCCTCCACTGCCAAGAGCAGATCGCCCATGCTGTCTGGGGAGCCCGTCACTAATGCGACATCGTCCGCGTAAGCCAGGGATGTCACGCTGTGTCCGAACAGGTCATACCCGCGGCCTATGGTGGTAACGGCGCGCAACAATGGCTCAATGGCCAAGTTAAACAAAATCGGACTCAGCGGACATCCCTGTCTTACTCCAGACAGCATGGGGATGGGGTCTGTGTACCCCTCCGAGGTACGAACACGAGTCGTGCAGCCGGTGTACATACTCCTGACGATACCAATCAGGAGCGGCGGAACGCCGGCGCGCTCCAGGGCTGCATATATGGTCGCATGGGGGACAGAGCCGAACGCATTCGACAAGTCCAGCCATGCCACCGCAACGCTTTTACGACCGCGGCGGGCGTCGCTAAGAACCTCCTGCAGAACGAAGTTGTGCTCAAGACACCCCTCGTACGGCAGGAAGCCCTTCTGCTCCGGCGAAAGCCGCTCATTCGTTACCGCCCAGTGGGTGAGGCGATCCGCCAGGACAGCTGCGAACAGCTTAGGCGCGACGTCTCCCATTGCCAAGGGTCTCCAGTTGGAGAGATCCGACTCGTCCCCCTTCTTGTGCATAAGCACAGTAAGGGAGCGCCCCCAGCAGGCGGGAATCTGCCCAACTCTACGGCACGCATTAAATACGGCCGTAAGGAGAATGGCACCCCGATCGCCGGACTTCAGATCACTGTAAGATATGCCGTCGGGTCCAGGGGATGAGTTAGACATCCTCTGGAGCCGCCGCCATACCTCACTCTCCGAGAATTCAGCGATCAGGGCGTCATTACTGCCCAGCAGCAACTCCCTGAGTTCAGGCAGTTGCGGATACGCCAACCCTTCATCAGACCGGGGGGCGTACAGTTCGCTAAAATACCGGTGGACTTCCTCCACCGGTATTCCGCAACGCGGAGAGACCCCTTGCAGGATCTCGCGAACTGCACGCTTCCGGTCCGAGCGGAAGAGGCGCTGAATGCGCGTGGCCTCCGCAACCCGATCCCTACCTGCTGGTGGCGGCCGAATCCCCCCAGACTGGCCACCCCGACGAGAAACGCCACGTCCGCGGGTTTCACGCCCTCCTCCACCGGACGGCCCTTCACGAGCACGCGAACCGTTGCCACCCGCCGTCCGACGACCCTCGAAGAACGTCGCCACTCGCGCAGCTAGTTCTTCGAGGGCCTCGGGGGTCTCGACCTGAGCAGCTCGCCTGACAAGATCCTCGCGCAAGCGGGCCCGGCTTACGCCGTCCGTTTCGCGCTCACTTCGTACAGGCTGCTGCACCGATCGATTCCCCCGCGGACGACGAGTTTCACGGCCGCTGACCTCCGCCGAAACAGGACGCCCCCGCGGCCCCCCTGGAACGCGCCGACGGCCCACCCCGGCTGCCCCAACCCGTGCTCCCTCTCGTAGGGATACGGACGCAACATGATTATGTCGAGCACCTACCTGGAAAGATGTTGCTCCGGCTGCTCGACGTACGCCCCTCCCGGCTGCTGCTCCCTCGTCGTAGTTCGCTGTTGACGCTCCCGAGCCAGTCAACGCGTTAAATCGATTAAAACTATGGGGGCCCCAGTCCCGGATTGGACTGGTGCCCCGGTCAACAAATAAACTATCACAGTCCGCGCGCCCCGCGCGCGCGAGCGACCCGGCACGGTCGCCGGTGTGGCCGCTCGATCGGCAGGTAGCCCTTTGCACTATCTCCCCCGGTGTCCTCGGCGACCTCGTTGTTGCAGCGGCTGCTCCACCTGTCACTTCTGCTGCTGCTCCGGGGGTGGGGGTCTCCGGTGAGGATTGGAGTACCCTCGGCCGCGTCCCTCTCGCTCGCCGCCTGCTGCCAACCCCTGCTGGCCGCCAGCCGTCGTCCTCCTCGTCCGTCGATGCAGGACTGCGGGCCACTGCAGTCCTGGCTGGAGACCGGTCCTCTTCTCGGGCAGGCTCGACCTCCGGCGACGATGTTTCTTGGATTGTTGGGAGTCCGTGCAATGAAGACAACGGAGTTGTCCTCATGGACTCCCCTGACGACAGAGACGGGGTGCAAACCGTGCCGCATAACGACACAGTCACCGTCTCCGTCGTCAGCGTCGCCGCCGCACTGCAGGCCAGAGGCGAGCCATTGACTACTCGCCTCAGAGGGGGAAAAGATTCCCCCCCCAGACCCGGGACCAGAAGATCGGGCGGAAGAGACACCGCCCGACCCCCCACTCGCGGACCCAAACCTGCAGCCGGAACCTGAGATGTCCGTGGTTCCGCCGTTGTCCCGCGGGTGGCCTCTAAATAAGTCGTAGTAGGGCTCACCCTCCTCGAGTTGAAGACCCGGCTAGTTGGAGTTGCCGGGGTCTTCTCCTTCTTCTCCTCGCCAGTCCCCGCCTTCTTCTTGTCCAGGGAGTTCCTCTTCGAGGGCACCCCCGCTGGCGGCTCCGATGCTGCCCGACGCACGGAACTCCTCGTCACTCTTCTCAATGGTGCGCCGGGCGGTGTTGGATTCTTGGTGGGTCCCCTCGGAGATGGTGTTGAGGGGCCCTTGGAGCCGCCAGAAATCCTTCTGCCCCCGCTGGTGGTCTGCGGGGCGCTTCCTCTTCTTGCTGGGGGGGGTGCCCTGGGGACTGGCCCTCGAGGTGGGCACAACGGGCGGTGAAGTCGATTTTCCTGCCCTGGTTGCCGTCAGGAAGGATGAGAGGGTCCTGGTGCCGCAGCTCGTGGTGGTGGTCGCCGCGGCCTTCCTTCCCCTGACGGCAGTCGTGGTGGTGGTGGGACGGGTGGCAGCCTTGGTGGTCGTCCTCGTCGTTTTGGCGGCGGTGGTCCTCGTAGTTGTGTTGCGAGAGGGGGCGGCCGATGTCGTCCGCCTCACCAGAGGCAACCCCGTCGTCGCCCTCGTCGTGGTTGTGGTGGTGGTGGTGGTGGCCGTCGTTGATGCTGTGCTGGCGACGGTGACAGGTGGAGCCTTCGAACCTTTGTCACCGCTGCTGGTCCTCGTCGCGGTCCTCGGTCGCACTCTCTCGTTCTCGAAAACTGGGCTACCTGCCGACCGATCCGCGACTGTCGTCGCGACCGGCGCACAGTGGGGCATTTCGCCCGAATATGCGGTAAAAAGTCACTTTTCAAAAATGTTTCGATAGTGGCAAATTTTTTTTACTAGCAGTTAATTGAACATTTGAGCCACGATTTACCGTAATTATTGTTACCATTTGTTCATTCTGGGTCTCGTTACGCGATTTCAAAGTGACGTATCTGTGAACGGTCAAAAATTTTAATTACTGATTATAACTAATTCGTTGTTTTCAACAAACATATGAGTAATGGTATTCAAACTACATAGTACCTAGATGAATTATACAAAAGCGCATTGTTGTGTTGCTTATATACTTTGAGTTATTTATTTTTGTAAATGTTAAATAGTTAAATCATGTTTTAATTTGAGTCCTGCTAGGTACCGCTTTCGGCAAGGTCGCATTTGAAAAGGGAGAACATTACCTTTATTTAAAAAAAAAAATTAGCTGCCTCAACGTGCATCTGACAAAGTTATTGTAAAAAATTCGTTATCGCATTTATTATTTCGGCCGACTTTCATGTTCCAGTACACAAGATAATTAGTTTTTACAGCAATTTATAAACTTTTCAACTGTATTAACAGTACACATTTTTGAAATCACGGTCTCGAAGAATATACAACGTATAATGTTCTATGATGAAACTGTTGCGTGGTTGTTATTCACGGAACGAACGATACATGGGAACGATACAACGTGCATCGTTCTTGAAGTAAGGTATTCAGAAACATGATCTCGAAATACACATACATACAGTGTTTCAACTTGTCATCGATGGAGAAGAGAAGAGAGGAGAGACCCTTATCTTTTGTATATTTTACGTCGCGACGCACTTGTTTAAAACTGTGTAGTACTAAGCATGAAGCGAAGGCCAGTTTGAACCATTCGTCGTTCTGTGATCGTGACAGTTGTTCAGTACGAAGGCACCGAACTTATCACGCACTATTTAGAATCCTCGAGCTATTGTAAAGAGCTTAACTGGCAATCGGCGAATATTTTACGAACATTTTTCTCGTTACTTTATATTTTGTTATCTTATATATACATTAAAAATTTTGTGAAGTGTCTTTGTGAATCTAATTTGTGAATAAAGGGAAAAGTTTTGCAGAAATGGAATCTAGTGAAGCTGGTAAGTACTTTTAAAAGTTCTACGGGTTTTTATGATATTGTGTTTGTGCGTTTGTTATTGCTTGTGTTACATTCTGAGTACCCCGAAATATCATAGGTTTTCTATCGAATAATAAGCGTGTATATAAATTACTAGGTGCGTCTGGGGTAAAAGTAATGACTAGGATGCAAATGTACACATTAATGCAGCAGCATAAAGGCACCATTGTGGAAAAATTAAATTTTTTGAAGGAGACTCTGTTAAATGAAGAGACTTATACAGGCAATGAGCGGTCGTTGATACAAACAAAATTAAAGTCTTTTAAATCGCATTTTAGGGCACGGTGGAATAAAGCAAATAGGCTTGAACGCACGTTTTTAAACCAAAACCGCGAATGGTTGAACCATACGGAAAATATTCCGAAATCATGCAGCAAGCAGGGTCGCCCAAAAAAATCATTTACAGAGCTCACAGAACGCGGCAAACGTAGGAGAACCGAAGATTTGCGTAAAAGTTGCGAGGTAGAAGAATTGAGATTTGCGACAGAGTCGAAATTGCGAGAAGTGAACCAAGCAGATGCAGCGAAAATAGTCCACGACATTACAATATCCCCAGAGAGAGCAAAGAAAATCAGAGCAGCATATTATGCAACCACAAACCAGCAAACGCATCAATATAATATTGAGAAAGTATTAGCAGTATATATTGATGCTGAGTTATCGCGGCAGCAATATGAAACAATAAGAGAGTTGGATAAAAAACAATTCCCATCATACAAATTATTGCAAAACGCCAAATCCGACTGTTACCCACAAGAGGAAGCATTCTCCATAACTGCCACTTCCGCAACAGTTAATTTACAAGAATTGCTCAACCATACTTCAAGACGATTACTCATATATTTAGAAAATGTCATTGCAACATTATCTGACGAAGAATGTGCCCGTTTAGAACTAATCGTGAAATGGGGATGTGACGGTTCTCAACAGCATTCATACAAACAAAAGTTTGACAATGAAACAGATTCCGACCACTATTTATTACAGAGCTCTTTGGTGCCATTACAATTACTTACGGAAAAACAATCATCTGGCAAAACCCGCAACCGTCCTCACCCCGTTTTTGTCGACCAATCCGTTTTCAATTTATTCAAGAAACAGTAAACACCATCCGACAGGAAACTACTTTCATTCAGGACCAAATTAATAATTTACATAGTACTACAATTGAGGGCACAACAGTCTCCGTAAAATATTCTATGGTTCTAACCATGGTGGACGGTAAAACCTGCAATGCCATGACTGGTACCACATCGACCATGAGATGTTACATTTGTGGACTTACATCTAAAGATTTTAATAAATTATCGGAAGCAATAGATTCTGAACCGATCAATCCTGAAGCCATCAAATTTGGTATCTCCACCTTGCATGCCAGAATAAAATTTTTTGAAAATTTATTGCATATATCATACAGACTCCCAATAAAAAAATGGATAATAAAATCTCCAGAAGAAAAGTACATATTAAAGACTAGAAAATTATTTTTACAAGATGAGTTCAAGAAACAAATGGGTTTGCTAGTTGATATGCCGAAGCAAGGATACGGTAAAGTTTTTACAAATTCTGATTACTATTAGTACTTTTGCAAAAATTCTGTTTCAAAATGCTTTGCAATTCAATGTTTTAGGAAATACGAACGATGGGAACACCAGCCGACGATTTTTCGATGACCCAGAGTTATCGGCTACCATAACTGGTCTAGACAAACAATTAATATTCAGGTATTACGTAAGAAATAAATGCTCAACAGTTAATGGGAATATAATTTCCAATTTCCAACTTCTAATTGAACATTTACACTGTTTATGAAAAGGTTCAAAGTCATATTAGAAGCGATGTCAAGTGGATTTAAAATTGATTTAAAGAAATTTGAAATTTATAATATGGATACTGCCAAATTATACATTGATTTATATCCATGGTATCCAATGAGCCCAACGATACACAAAGTCCTGATACACAGTACAATTATAATTGAACACGCTCTCCTGCCCATTGGGCAATTATCAGAAGATGCAATAGAAACACAAAATAAACATTTCAAATTATACCGTTTGCACCACGCCAGAAAGTGTTCTAGAGAGAAATGCAATAGAGATGTAATAAACAGGTAATATAAAATTACGTTATTACAATTTATGGCAATAAGGTTCTATTATTTTAAAAAATGTCAAATTGCCCTACTAATGACTTGTTTTTATGTTTGAACAGACTACTACTTAAATCGGATCCCCTGATATCCAGTACAAGGAAAAAACCCAGTAGGCGATCAAAACCCTTTTTAAAGGAAACTCTGGAGTTATTAGTACCAAGTACGGCATCTGAGGACGAAGAGGATGCAAATGATGCCAATAATAATCATTAATATAATAACTATGAAATAAATTAAATATAATTTATTTAAAAAATTATTTTATTATTAATATTTTTGTTCTTCAATCCCATTAAGGTCCTTCATATGTAAACTAATACTGTGACATCGCATTATAGGGTATAAGTATGCGATTTCAGTCAAAAAATGTTTTTTACCGCATTTTGGGGCCAAACGCCCCACTGTGCGGCGCGACGACAGAACACTCCGAAACACTATTTACACTAATAGCGGCCACACCACTCACTCGCGCCGAATCGCCCGCCGGCGATAATCGCTCCTCGGCCCCTATGTTGTGCTGTACCGTGCGGGCCTGTGAGTGGGTGTCTGCACTATCCCCTGGTGCTACCCTGCTAATTTCTGCCCCATAACTACAATCCGTGGTGTGGGCCGCCGCGTAGTGCGTTGCCACCGACTTCCGGGGATACTTCCCAGTGCCGGCGACATCGCACACGCGGCAACGCCACACCACCACCACACCCGGATGATCTTTCTTTAAATGTTTGGATAAATCCTCCACTCTCTTGTAATTAAAACGGGTGTGGCGCCTATCTTCTCTACCCTCTCTGTAGCACCAGGGGCAGCGGAGGTCGCCTTCGGCAGTAGGGAATCTAAGAATTAGATTCCGAACCGCCTCACCAGAAACTCGCCCCAAGCTATCCGTCATCGCCGAGTGTTGTTAGGCCGCGACGCTAAGATAAAGGCGTCGCGCCTGCGCCCGATGTCAAAGTGGGCACTTAGGATTTCTCGAACAAGGCGAAGTGCAAAAGTGCGAAAAATTTCTAACACTTTTCGCCCTGCGCGAGAAATCTCAAGGCCACTCGTCGAGCGACACCCGGTGTGACGGAGTCGCAAGAGTCGGGCCTCCGGCTCTCGACGAACTCCGCGCGCACAGACACTCACTCACTACACTTTACAAACTATCACAGCACTTAATGGCACCGCACAGCACAGCACTCTATCGCTAACACTCCCGAATTGTGCGGACGGCCCGCCACGCACAAAGTCCCGAAACTCGCGATCCGCTCGCCGCACGCTCGCTATTTCGCCGTCCGCACCGCACCGAAACTGAGTTGTGGAGAATACTCTCCTCAATTTCTGGGAATAGCACAATTTTATAGTCCCTTGTAGGGTGTGAGCCAGTCCTGGAGGCACTGCAATACCAGGCCGACTCACGACGCGGAGGGAGCAAGCTCCGAAACCACGTCTATTCCCAGAAATTGAGGTTAATATTCTGACTCCACATGGGAGGAGTACCAGATATTAAGCTGATAAGAACAGATTAAAGTCGTTTATTGAAAAATTTCCAATACATGTTTCCCCTGGGGGCGGACCCCCAGGGGATGCGGAAATACAACGTAGTGTGCGAGGACTTCTCGTCAATTATATAAAAGATAATCTCGTCCCGGGCCCGCGTACATTCCCTGCGAGCTCCGGGGAGTCCAGGAGTATTAATAGATCTGCCATCGGGCAGATGCGGCCGATCGCCGGAGCGGGTGAATAAATAAACAATGAGCGCGTAAGTAGCCAAATAAATAAAAAATAAAAACGGATAAATAAATAAACAAATAAATAAGCACATAGGTGAATAAACAAACAGATAACCAGATAAATAAACAAATACATGATTGAAAATATAAATAAATAAACAAATCGGTAAATAAATAGGTCAACAAAATAACTAAAATAAATAAAATAAATAAAATAAGTAAAATAAATAAAACAAGTAAATGTACGCGTCAACAACAACAAAAAAAGAAGAAATGGGGAGACAATAGGCCCGAAGAAGCGATCGGCGGGTGGGGGGCTGCCGCCTACGTGTGTGCAGCCCCCCAATTACGGCTAAGCTCGGCGCATAGCGCCAGCCACCCGGTGTAAAAGGCCGGGTGACTGGGCCTCGGTGGGTCTAGGCACGCCGCGTCAATAAATACAATTAAGGCCCGAGAGCGCCTGAGGCCGCTGCCTCTTGTTCGGGAGCCCCAGCCGCGGGGGGCGCATCGTCGAGCGCCTGCGGAACATCCCCCTGAGGGATACCAGATACGTGCTCGACGTAGATGTTGCGCGACCACGCCAGGGTCTCCGAGACCATGAGTCGCCTCATCAGCATTGCGTATCTTGGAGAGACACGCAATACATCAAGGACAGCCTCATTGCCCGGATCCCAGCCGCCCAGTGCACCGACGAGGAATGCGTCGACTAAGACTCTGTAGCCGCGCCCACGAAGCGATTCGGCGAGGGGGGTATACTTGAGGAGTTTACCCATCCTCGCCTCCTCAATCGCCTCGAAACGGTTTTCGAATGGCACGGCTACGTCGACGATCACAATAGTTTTTGAAGGCTCGTGCGTCACGACCAGGTCGGGACGCAGAGCCACAAATTCCCCTTCGGCGCCCGGAACACGCTGATTGACCCTCACGGTCCCCGGGAGACGGCAACCCCTCACTAACCTCCGGAGAACGCCATCGTGGCGTTTTTGTCGCGCCGCCGAATGCACGGTGCAGTGCTGAAGCACGTGGGGAAGGGACTCGAGGGCGTCCCCGCATTTGCGACAGCGCCTATCACCGGCGCCCCAGCGCCTTGCTCCGTTAAGGGGCAAGACGTCGAGGCGGGCGCGGTGCATGAACCGCCAGTCTGCAAACCGGGTGAAACTCCCCGAGCTCATGAAGTGATTGCTCACCGGAGCCCGGGAAGTGACCTCGAGCACCTTACCCTGGTCCCTCTTGGCCAAGACGGTCGCGAGGTAGTGCCCCGACACCGCACCACGCACTCGGCGGATTACCTGCTTTTTAGCGGAACCTGGTATAATTGTTCGCCTTCCGGAGGCCGCGGTGAGTTCCATCGACAGTCCGTCCGAGACTTCATCCCACCGCCACCGAACACCAAACCTCTCTCCAACCCTGCGACACGCCTCACGCGCTTTCGACCAGAATGACGAAAGGGTCGTGGAGGGCCTCGCGAAATCCCCGAGCAAAGACCCCGACAGGTATTCCGCGAGGTCATTCCCTGAAGGAGGTCGACCGATCTTTTTACGAACAGCCTCCCGCAGAGATGATCCCGCTATTCGTGTCAGGACCCCATCCCCCGCATTTAACATTCTAAATGCGTGGGATATGGTCAAGGCATCAGCGAGATCTGCCAGCGGGAGCAGTCCACAGCCCCCTCGAGAGGGAGGGATGTAGACTAACTCCGCGCTGGCTCTCTGAGGGAGGTGCAGCCACGATTTAGCAAAGCGCCTAACGGCTTTGTCGGCCTCCTTCAGTGGCCCCTTCTCCATTCCGGTCCCACGTAGCAGGAAATCAAGACGGGTCAGGATGAAGGTCCTTACCGTCTCAATCTTCTGCCACGGGCAAAGCAGCGACTCATCGACGCACCGCAGGTCGTCGAGCATGGCCCCGATGGTGGTGTACGGAGTCTGTCCCGCCCGGACCCCCGTTGGAACCCCAAGATGGACATAGTGGTCCCCGTCTCCCATGGATCGAAGTGGCGTATCCTGGAGTTGGTAGGTTCGCGCTGGATCGACCTTCCCCCTGGAAATGTGCAGAGTTGCACACTTGCCAGGGTTGAAGGCCAACCCTAGGCGCTTCGCTACCCCCTCCACTGCCAGAAGCAGATCGCCCATGCTGTCTGGGGAGCCCGTCACTAATGCGACATCGTCCGCGTAAGCCAGGGATGTCACGCTGTGTCCAAACAAATCATATCCGCGAGCAAAGGTGGAAACCGCGCGTATTAAAGGTTCAATCGCCAGATTAAACAGTATTGGACTCAGCGGACATCCCTGTCTTACTCCAGACCGCATGGGGATGGGGTCTGTGTACCCCTCCGAGGTACGAACACGAGTCGTGCAGCCGGTGTACATACTCCTGACGATACCAATCAGGAGCGGCGGGACGCCGGCGCGCTCCAGGGCTGCATATATGGTCGCGTGGGGGACAGAGCCGAACGCATTCGACAAGTCCAGCCACGCCACCGCAACGCTTTTGCGACCGCGGCGGGCGTCGCTAAGGACCTCCTGCAGAACGAAGTTGTGCTCGAGGCACCCCTCGTACGGCAGGAAGCCCTTCTGCTCCGGCGAAAGCCGCCCATTCGTTACCGCCCAGTGGGTGAGGCGATCCGCCAGGACAGCTGCGAACAGCTTAGGCGCGACGTCTCCCATTGCCAAAGGCCTCCAGTTAGAAAGATCCGACTCGTCCCCCTTCTTGTGCATAAGCACAGTAAGGGAGTGCCCCCAGCAGGCGGGAATCTGCCCAACTCTACGGCACGCGTTAAACACGGCCGTAAGGAGAATGGCACCCCGATCGCCGGACTTCAGATCACTGTAAGATATGCCGTCGGGTCCAGGGGATGAGTTAGACATCCTCTGGAGCCGCCGCCATACCTCACTCTCCGAGAATTCAGCGATCAGGGCGTCATTACTGCCCAGCAGCAACTCCCTGAGTTCAGGCAGTTGCGGATACGCCAACCCTTCATCAGACCGGGGGGCGTACAGTTCGCTAAAATACCGGTGGACTTCCTCCACCGGTATTCCGCAACGCGGAGAGACCCCTTGCAGGATCTCGCGAACTGCACGCTTCCGGTCCGAGCGGAAGAGGCGCTGAATGCGCGTGGCCTCCGCAACCCGATCCCTACCTGCTGGTGGCGGCCGAATCCCTCCAGACTGGCCACCCCGACGAGAAACGCCACGTCCCCCGGTTTCACGCCCTCCTCCACCGGACGGCCCCTCACGAGCGCGCGAACCGTTGCCACCCGCCGTCCGACGACCCTCGAAGAACGTCGCCACTCGCGCAGCTAATTCTTCGAGGGCCTCGGGGGTCTCGACCTGAGCAGCTCGCCTGACAAGATCCTCGCGCAAGCGGGCCCGGCTTACGCCGTCCGTTTCGCGCTCACTTCGTACAGGCTGCTGCACCGATCGATTCCCCCGCGGACGACGAGTTTCACGGCCGCTGACCTCCGCCGAAACAGGACGCCCCCGCGGCCCCCCTGGAACGCGCCGACGGCCCACCCCGGCTGCCCCAACCCGTGCTCCCTCTCGTAGAGATACGGACGCAACATGATTATGTCGAGCACCTACCTGGAAAGATGTTGCTCCGGCTGCTCGACGTGCGCCCCTCCCGGCTGCTGCTCCCTCGTCGTAGTTCGTTGTTGACGCTCCCGGGCCAGTCAACACGTTAAACCGATTAAAGCTATAGGGGCCCCAGTCCCGGATTGGACTGGTGCCCCGGTCAACAAATAAATTACTATTGTTCGCGCGCCCCGCGCGCGCGGGCGACCCGGCACAGTCGCCGGTGTGGCCGCTCAATCGGCAGGTAGCCCTTCCTAATAACTCCCCCGGTGTCCTCGGCGACCTCGTTGCTGCAGCGGCTGCTCCACCTGTCACTTCTGCTGCTGCTCCGGGGGTGGGGGTCTCTGGTGAGGATTGGAGTACCCTCGGCCGCGTCCCTCTCGCTCGCCGCCTGCTGCCAACCCCTGCTGGCCTCCAGCCGTCGTCCTCCTCGTCAGTCGTTGCAGGACTGCGGGCCACTGCAGTCCTGGCTGGAGACCGGTCCTCTTCTCGGGCAGGCTCGACCTCCGGCGACGATGTTTCTTGGATTGTTGGGAGTCCGTGCAATGAAGACAACGGAGTTGTCCTCGTGGACTCCCCTGACGACAGAGACGGGGTGCAAACCGTGCCGCATAACGACACAGTCACCGTCTCCGTCGTCAGCGTCGCCGCCGCACTGCAGGCCAGAGGCGAGCCATTGACTACTCGCCTCAGAGGGGGAAAATATTCCCCCCCCAGACCCGCGACCAGAAGATCGGGCGGAAGAGACACCGCCCGACCCCCCACTCGCGGACCCAAACCTGCAGCCGGAACCAGAGATGTTGTTGGTTCCGCCGTTGTCCCGCGGGTGGCCTCCAAGTATGTTGTTGTGGGGCTCACCCTCCTCGAGTTGAAGACCCGGCTCGGTGTTGTTGCCGGCGTCTTCTCCTCCTCCTTGCCAGTCCCCGACTTCTTCTTTCCAGTGGAGTTCCTTCTTAAGGGCACCCCCGCTGGCGGCTCCGATGCTGCCCGACGCACAGAACTCCGTGTCAGTCTTCTCAGTGGTGCGCCGGGCGGTGTTGGGTCCTTGGTGGGGCCCCTCGGAGATGGTGTTGAGGGGCCCTTGGAGCCGCCAGAAATCCTTCTGCCCCCGCTGGTGGTCTGCGGGGGGTTCTCTCTTCTCGCTGGGGGGGTGCCCTGGGGACTGGCCCTCGAGGTGGGCACAACGGGCGGTGAGGTCGATTTACCTGCCCTGGATGCCGTCAGGAAGGATGTGAGCGTCTTTGTGCCGCTGCTCGTGGTGGTGGGTGCAGCGGCCTTCCTCCCTCTGACGGCAGTCGTGGTGGTGGTGGGACGGGTGGCAGCCTTCGTCGTCCTCGTCCTGGTGGCGGCGGTGGTCCTCGTTGTTGTGTTGCGAGAGGGGGCGGCCGATGTCGTCCGCCTCACCAGAGGTAACCCCGTCGTCGCCCTCGTCGTTGTCGTGGTGGTGGTGGTGGTGGTAGTCACTGTCCTGGCGACGGTGACAGGTGGAGCATTCGGGCCCTTGTCACCGCTGCTGGTCCTCGACGCGGTCCTCGGTCGCTCGCGATCTTGCACGAAAATTGGGCTACCTGCCGACCGATCCGCGTCTGCCGTCACGACCGGCGCGACGGCAGGACACTCCGCGACACTATTTTCACTAACAGCGGCCACACCACTCACTCGCGCCGAATCGTCCGCCGGCGAATTTCGCTCCTCGGCCCCTACGTTTTGCTGTGCCGTGCGGGCCTGTGAGTGGGTGTCTGTACTATCCCCTGGTGTTACCCTATCATTTTGGGCCCCATAACTACAATCCGTGGTGTGGGCCGCCGCGTAGTGTGTTGCCACCGACTTCCGGGGATACTTCCCAGTGCCGGCGACATCACACACGCGACAACGCCACACCACCACCACACCCGGATGATCTTTCTTTAAATGTTTGGATAAATCCTCTACTCTTTTGTAATTGAACCGGGTGTGGCGCCTATCTTCTCTACCCTCCTTGTAACACCAGGGGCAGCGGAGGTCGCCTTCGGCAGTAGGGAATCTAAGAATTAGATTCCTAACTGCCTCCCCAGAGACTCGCCTCGAGCTATCCGTCATCCCCGAGTGTTATTAGGCCGCGACGCTAAGATAAAGGCGTCGCGCCTGCGCTCGATGTCAAAGTGGGCACTTAGGATTTCTCGAACAAGGCGAAGTGCAAAAGTGCGAAAAATTTCTAACACTTTTCGCCTTGCGCGAGAAATCTCAAGGCCACTCGTCGAGCGACACCCGGTGTGACGGAATCGCAAGAGTCGGGCCTCCGGCTCTCAGCGAACTCCGCGCGCACAGACACTCACTCACTACACTTTACAGCACTTAGCACTTAGCACCGCACAGCACAGCACTCTAACTTATTGCACTCCCGTTGTGCGGACGGCCCGCAACGCAAAGTTCGAATACCGCGATTCGCT
Source organism: Trypoxylon attenuatum (assembly GCA_963989405.1). Classification (NCBI taxonomy): domain Eukaryota; kingdom Metazoa; phylum Arthropoda; class Insecta; order Hymenoptera; family Crabronidae; genus Trypoxylon; species Trypoxylon attenuatum. The sequence goes on along the minus strand of OZ022492.1, from coordinate 6,475,184 downwards.
CGCCGCGACGCACCGCTCGCACTTGTTGCCGTCCGCACCGCACCGAAATCGAACTGTGGAGAATACTCTCCTCAATTTCTGGGAATAGCACTCTAATTTGTAAACCCTTGTAGGGTGTGAGCCAGTCCTGGAGGCACTGCAATACCAGGCCGACTCACGACGCGGAGGGAGCAAGCTCCGAAACCACGTCTATTCCCAGAAATTGAGGTTAATATTCTGACTCCACATGGGAGGAGTACCAGATATTAAGCTGATAAGAACAGATTAAAGTCATTTATTGAAAAATTTCCAATACATGTTTCCCCTGGGGGCGGACCCCCAGGGGATGCGGAAATACAACGTAGAGCGAGAAGACTTCTCGTCAAAAGGTTAAAAAAATAAAGCTAATCTCTTCCCGGGCCCGCTTACAGTCCCTGCGGGCCCCGGGGCGTCCAAATAACTCAGTAAATCTGCCATCGGGCAGATACCGCCGATCGCCCGAGCGGAAGAATAAATAAGTAAATAACTAGTTAAAGAATAATAAAAAGAAAAGAAATAAATGAACAAACAATAAGCAAATAAATAAACAAATAAATAAAGAGAAAAATAAATAAATACATAAATAAGCAAATAAATAGGCACACAAACAAACAAAAAAAAACAAATAAGCAAACAAATAACAAGATAAATAAATAAATACATAAATGAAAATATAAATAAATGAAAAAAAAACAGGTAACAAAGTAAATAAATATATAAGTGAATGAAATAAATAAAATAAAATAACAAAATAAAGGCGACAACAACAAAAAAGGAAGAAGAGGGAAAACGACGAGTCCGGGGAAATGATCGGCGGGTGGGGGACTGCCGCCAACGCGTCTGCAGCCCCCCATTATGACTAAACTCGGCGCGCAGCACCAGCCACCCGGTGTAAAAGGCCGAGTGACTGGGCCTCGGTAGATCCGCGCAACGCCGCGTCAATAAATGATTTAAGGCCCAGGAGCGCCTGAGGCCGCTGCCTCATTTTCGGGGGCCTCAGCCGCGGGGGGCGCATCGCCGAGCGCCTGCGGAACATCCCCCTGAGGGATACCAGATACGTGCTCGACGTAGATGTTGCGCGACCACGCCAGGGTCTCCGAGACCATGAGTCGCCTCATCAGCGTTGCGTATCTTGGAGAGACACGCAATACATCGAGGACAGCCTCATTGCCCGGATCCCAGCCGCCCAGTGCACCGACGAGGAATGCGTCGACTAGAACTCTGTAGCCGCGCCCACGAAGCGATTCGGCGAGGGGGGTATACTTGAGGAGTTTACCCATCCTCGCCTCCTCAATCGCCTCGAAACGGTTTTCGAATGGCACGGCTACGTCGACGATCACAATAGTTTTTGAAGGCTCGTGCGTCACGACCAGGTCGGGACGCAGAGCCACAAATTCCCCCTCGGCGCCCGGAACACGCTGGTTGACCCTCACGGTCCCTGGGAGACGGCAACCCCTCACTAGCCTCCGTAGAACGCCATCGTGGCGTTTTTGTCGCGCCGCCGAATGCACGGCGCAGTGCTGAAGCACGTGGGGGAGGGACTCGAGGGCGTCCCCGCATTTGCGGCAGCGCCTATCACCGGCGCCCCAGCGCCTTGCTCCGTTAAGGGGCAAGACGTCGAGGCGAGCGCGGTGCATGAACCGCCAGTCCGCAAATCGAGTAAAACTCCCCGAGCTCATAAAGTGATTGCTCACTGGAGCCCGAGAAGTGACCTCGAGTACCTTCCCCTGGTCCCTCTTGGCCAGAACGGTCGCGAGGTAGTGCCCCGACACTGCACCACGCATCCGGCGTATAATCTGCTTCTTAGCGGAACCGGGTATTAACGTTCGCCTTCCGGAGGCCGCGGTGAGTTCCATCGACAGTCCGTCCGAGACTTCATCCCACCGCCACCGAACACCAAACCTCTCCCCAACCCTGCGACACGCCTCACGCGCTTTCGACCAGAATGACGAAAGGGTCGTGGAGGGCCTCGCGAAATCCCCGAGCAAAGACCCCGACAGGTATTCCGCGAGGTCATTCCCTGAAGGAGGTCGACCGATCTTTTTACGAACAGCCTCCCGCAGAGATGATCCCGCTATTCGTGTCAGGACCCCATCCCCCGCATTTAACATTCTAAATGCGTGGGATATGGTCAAGGCATCAGCGAGATCTGCCAGCGGGAGCAGTCCACAGCCCCCCCGAGAGGGAGGGATGTAGACTAACTCCGCGCTGGCTCTCTGGGGGAGGTGCAGCCACGATTTGGCAAAGCGCCTAACGGCTTTGTCAGCCTCCTTCAGTGGCCCCTTCTCCATTCCGGTCCCACGCAGCAGGAAATCAAGACGGGTCAGGATGAAAGTCCTTACCGTCTCAATCTTCTGCCACGGGCAAAGCAGCGACTCATCGACGCGCCGCAGGTCGTCGAGCATGGCCCCGATGGTGGTGTAGGGAGTCTGTCCCGCCCGGACCCCCGTTGGAACCCCAAGATGTACGTAGTGGTCCCCGTCTCCCAAGGATCGCAGCGGCGTATCCTGGAGTTGGTAGGTTCGCGCTGGATCGACTTTCCCCCTGGAAATGTGCAGAGTTGCACACTTACCAGGGTTGAAGGCCAACCCTAAGCGCTTCGCTACCCCCTCCACTGCCAAAAGCAGATCGCCCATGCTGTCTGGGGAGCCCGTCACTAATGCGACATCGTCCGCGTAAGCCAGGGATGTCACGCTGTGTCCGAAGAGATCATACCCGCGACCTAAGGTGGAGACGGCGCGTAATACGGGCTCAATGGCCAAGTTAAACAAAATCGGACTCAGCGGACATCCCTGTCTTACTCCAGACAGCATGGGGATGGGGTCTGTGTACCCCTCCGAGGTACGAACACGAGTCGTGCAGCCGGTGTACATACTCCTGACGATACCAATCAGGAGCGGTGGGACGCCGGCGCGCTCCAGGGCTGCATATATGGTCGCATGGGGGACAGAGCCGAACGCATTCGACAAGTCCAGCCATGCTACCGCAACGCTTTTACGACCGCGGCGGGCGTCGCTAAGAACCTCCTGCAGAACGAAGTTGTGCTCAAGACACCCCTCGTACGGCAGGAAGCCCTTCTGCTCCGGCGAAAGCCGCTCATTCGTTACCGCCCAGTGGGTGAGGCGATCCGCCAGGACAGCTGCGAACAGCTTAGGCGCGACGTCTCCCATTGCCAATGGTCTCCAGTTGGAGAGATCCGACTCATCCCCCTTCTTGTGCATAAGCACAGTAAGGGAGCGCCCCCAGCAGGCGGGAATCTGCCCAACTCTACGGCACGCATTAAATACGGCCGTAAGGAGAATGGCACCCCGATCGCCGGACTTCAGATCACTGTAAGATGTGCCGTCGGGTCCAGGGGATGAGTTAGACATCCTCTGGAGCCGCCGCCATACCTCACTCTCCGAAAATTCAGCGATCAGGGCGTCATTACTGCCCAGCAGCAACTCCCTGAGTTCAGGCAGTTGCGGATACGCCAACCCTTCATCAGACCGGGGGCCGTACAGTTCGCTAAAATACCGGTGGACTTCCTCCACTGGTATTCCGCAACGCGGAGAGACCCCTTGCAGGATCTCGCGAACTGCACGCTTCCGGTCCGAGCGGAAGAGGCGCTGAATGCGCGTGGCCTCCGCAACCCGATCCCTACCTGCTGGTGGCGGCCGAATCCCCCCAGACTGGCCACCCCGACGAGAAACGCCACGTCCCCCGGTTTCACGCCCTCCTCCACCGGACGGCCCCTCACGAGCACGCGAACCGTTGCCACCCGCCGTCCGACGACCCTCGAAGAACGTCGCCACTCGCGCGGCTAATTCTTCGAGGGCCTCGGGTGTCCCGACCTGAGCAGCTCGCCTGACAAGATCCTCGCGCAAGCGGGCCCGGCTTACGCCGTCCGTTTCGCGCTCACTTCGTACAGGCTGCTGCACCGATCGATTCCCCCGCGGACGACGAGTTTCACGGCCGCTGACCTCCGCCGAAACAGGACGCCCCCGCGGCCCCCCTGGAACGCGCCGACGGCCCACCCCGGCTGCCCCAAGCCGTGCTCCCTCTCGTAGGGATACGGACGCAACATGATTATGTCGAGCACCTACCTGGAAAGATGTTGCTCCGGCTGCTCGATGTACGCCCCTCCCGGCTGCTGCTCCCTCGTCGTTAAAGTCCTGCGCTGGCGCTCCCGGGCCAGTCAGGAGATCAAAACGATTAAGACTATGGGGGCCCCAGTCCCGGATTGGACTGGTGCCCCGGTCAACAAATAAATTACTATTGTTCGCGCGCCCCGCGCGCGCGAGCGACCCGGCACGGTCGCCGGTGTGGCCGCTCGATCGGCAGGTAGCCCTTCTTTCTCGCTCCCCCGGTGTCCTCGGCGACCTCGTTGCTGCAGCAGCTGCTCCACCTGTCACTTCTGCTGCTGCTCCGGGGGTGGGGGTCTCCGGTGAGGATAGGAGTACCCTCGGCCGCGTCCCTCTCGCTCGCCGCCTGCTGCCAACCCCTGCTGGCCTCCAGCCGTCGTCCTCCTCCTCTGTCGATGCAGGACTGCGGGCCACTGCAGTCCTGGCTGGAGACCGGTCCTCTTCTCGGGCAGGCTCGACCTCCGGCGACGAATCCTCTTGAATTGGAGGGAGCACGTGCAATGAGGACAGTGGTGTTGTCCTCGTGTGCTCCCCTGACGACAGAGACGGGGTGCAAACCGTGCCGCATAACGACACAGTCACCGTCTCCGTCGTCAGCGTCGCCGCCGCACTGCAGGCCAGAGGCGAGCCATTGGCTACTCGCCTCAGAGGAGGAAAAGATTCCCCCCCCAGACCCGCGACCAGGAGATCGGGCGGAAGAGACACCGCCCGACCCCCCACTCGCGGACCCAAACCTGCAGCCGGAACCAGAGATGTCGTTGGTTCCGCCGTTGTCCCGCGGGTGGCCTCTAAATAAGTTGTAGTGGGGCTCACCCTCCTCGAGTTGAAGACCCGGCTCGGTGTTATTGCCGGCGTCTTCTCCTCCTCCTTGCCAGTCCCCGTCTTCTTCTTTCCGATGGAGTTCTTCTTCAAGGGCACCCCCGCTGGCGGCTCCGATGCTGCCCGACGCACAGAACTCCGGGTAAGTCTTCTCAGTGGTGCGCCGGGCGGTGTTGGATTCTTGGTGGGGCCCCTCGGAGATGGTGTTGAGGGGCCCTTGGAGCCGCCAGAAATCCTCCTGCCCCCGCTGGTGGTCTGCGGGGCGCTTCCTCTTCTTGCTGGGGGGGTGCCCTGGGGACTGGCCCTCGAGGTGGGCACAACGGGCGGTGAAGTCGATTTTCCTGCCCTGGATGCCGTCAAGAAGGATGCTAGCGTCCTGGTACCGCTGCTCGTGGTGGTGGTGGCAGCGGTCCTCCTTCCCCTGACGGCAGTCGTGGTGGTGGTGGGACGGGTGGCAGCCTTGGTGGTCGTCCTCGTCCTTGTGGCGGCGGTGGTCCTCGATGTTGTATTGCGAGAGGAGGCGGCCGATGTCGTCCGCCTCACCAGAGGTAACCCCGTCATCGCCCTCGTCGTTGTCGTGGTGGTGGTGGTGGTAGTGGTCGCTGTCCTGGCGACGGTGACAGGTGGAGCATTCGTTCTCGTGTCACCGCTGCTGGTCCTCGACGCGGGAATCGGCCGCTCGCGATCTTGTACGAAAACCGGGCTACCTGCCGACCGATCCGCGACTGTCGCCGCGACCGGCGCGACGACAGAACACTCCGAAACACTATTCACACTAATAGCGGCCACACCACTCACTCGCGCCGAATCGCCCGCCGGCGATAATCGCTCCTCGGCCCTATCACTGTGCTGCACTGTGCGGGCCCGTGAGTTAGTGTCAGTACTCACCCCTGGTGCTACCCTACTATCTGCAGCCCCGTAACTACAATCTGTGGTGTGGGCCGCCGCGTAGTGCGTTGCCACCGACTTCCGGGGATACTTCCCAGTGCCGGCGACATCGCACACGCGACAACGCCACACCACCACCACACCCGGATGCTCTCTTTTCAGATGTTTGGAAAGGTCCTCTATTCTTTTATAACTGAACCGGGTGTGGCGCCTCTCGTCTCTACCCTCCTTGTAACACCAGGGGCAGCGGAGATCGCCTTCGGCAGTAGGGAATCTAAGAATTAGATTCCGAACCGCCTCACCAGAAACCCGCCCCAAGCTATCCGTCATCGCCGAGTGTTATTAGGCCGCGACGCTAAGATAAAGGCGTCGCGCCTGCGCCCGATGTCAAAGTGGGCACTTAGGATTTCCCGAACAAGGCGAAGTGCAAAAGTGCGAAAAATTTCTAACACTTTTCGCCTTGCGCGAGAAATCTCAAGGCCACTCGTCGAGCGACACCCGGTGTGACGGAATCGCAAGAGTCGGGCCTCCGGCTCTCAGCGAACTCCGCGCGCACAGACACTCACTCACTACACTTTACAAACTATCACAGCACTTAACGGCACCGCACAGCACAGCACTGACTTGACTTATTGCACCGAATCACTCCCGGTGTGCGGACGGCCCGCCACGCAAAGTTCGACACTCGCGATCCGCTGACCGCACGCTCGCTATCTCGCCGTCCGCACCGCACCGAAACTTGTGGAGAATATTCTCCTCAATTTCTGGGAATAGCGCACTACTTTAGTCGACCCTTGTAGGGTGTGAGCCAGTCCCGGAGGCACTGCAATACCAGGCCGACTCACGACGCGGAGGGAGCAAGCTCCGAAACCACGTCTATTCCCAGAAATTGAGGTTAATATTCTGACTCCACATGGGAGGAGTACCAGATATTAAGCTGATAAGAACAGATAAAAGTCGTTTATTGAAAAATTTCCAATACATGTTTCCCCTGGGAGCGGACCCCCAGGGGATGCGGAAATACAACATAGCGCGAGAAGACTTCTCGTCAGTAAAAATAAAAATAATCTCGTCCCGGGCCCGCTTACATTCCCTGCGGGCCCCGGGGAGTCAGAACATATCGGTAAAACTGCCATCAGGCAGATGCCGCCGATCGCCGGAGCGAATGGGTCGATTAATAAATATATAAATAAATAAGGAGTAAAAAAAAGGAGAAAAAACATAATAACAATAATAAAAAAAAAGAGATAAAATAAACGAAAAAATAAGTAAAAATAAATAAATAAATAAAGAGATAAGTAAATATACAGATAAACAAATGAATACATAAATAAATAGACAGCCAATTAAATAAATAGATAAATAAATACATAAATCAATAAATACAAAACTAAATAAATAGGAACGATAACAACAAAAGAAAAAAGAACAGAAGAGGCAACACGACTCGACTAAACGATCGGCGGGTGGGGGACTGCCGCCAACGCGTCTGCAGCCCCCCATTATAACTAAACTCGGCGCACCGCACCAGCCACCCGGTGTAAAAGGCCGAGTGACTGGGCCTCGGTAGATCCGCGCAACGCCGCGTCAATAGATGATTTAAGGCCCGGGAGCGCCTGAGGCCGCTGCCTCTTGTTCGGGAGCCCCAGCCGCGGGGGGCGCATCGCCGAGCGCCTGCGGAACATCCCCCTGAGGGATACCAGATACGTGCTCGACGTAAATGTTGCGCGACCACGCCAGGGTCTCCGAGACCATGAGTCGCCTCATCAGCGTTGCGTATCTTGGGGAGACACGCAACACGTCAAGGACAGCCTCATTGCCCGGATCCCAGCCGCCCAGTGCACCGACGAGGAATGCGTCGACTAAGACTCTGTAGCCGCGCCCACGAAGCGATTCGGCGAGGGGGGTATACTTGAGGAGTTTACCCATCCTCGCCTCCTCAATCGCTTCAAACCGGTTTTCAAATGGCACGGCTACGTCGACGATCACAATGGTCTTCGAAGGCTCGTGCGTCACGACCAGGTCGGGACGCAGAGCCACAAATTCCCCTTCGGCGCCCGGAACACGCTGGTTGACCCTTACGGTCCCTGGAAGACGGCAACCCCTCGCTAATCTCCGGAGAACGCCATCGTGGCGTTTTTGCCGCGCCGCCGAGTGCACGGTGCAGTGCTGAAGCACGTGGGGGAGGGACTCGAGGGCGTCCCCGCATTTGCGGCAGCGCCTGTCACCGGCGCCCCAGCGCCTTGCTCCGTTAAGGGGCAAGACGTCGAGGCGAGCGCGGTGCATGAACCGCCAATCCGCAAATCGGGTAAAACTCCCCGAGCTCATAAAGTGATTGCTCACCGGAGCCCGAGAAGTGACCTCGAGTACCTTCCCCTGGTCCCTCTTGGCCAGAACGGTCGCGAGGTAGCGCCCCGACACCGCACCACGCACCCGACGTATCACTTGCTTCTTAGCAGAACCCGGTATTATGGTTCGCCTTCCGGAGGCCGCGGTGAGTTCCATCGACAGTCCGTCCGAGACTTCATCCCACCGCCACCGAACACCAAACCTCTCTCCAACCCTGCGGCACGCCTCACGCGCTTTCGACCAGAATGACGAAAGGGTCGTGGAGGGCCTCGCGAAATCCCCGAGCAAAGACCCCGACAGGTATTCCGCGAGGTCATTCCCTGAAGGAGGTCGACCGATCTTCTTACGAACAGCCTCCCGCAGAGATGATCCCGCTATTTGTGTCAGGACCCCATCCCCCGCATTTAACATTCTAAATGCGTGGGATATGGTCAAGGCATCAGCGAGATCTGCCAGCGGGAGCAGTCCACAGCCCCCTCGAGAGGGAGGGATGTAGACTAACTCCGCGCTGGCTCTCTGAGGGAGGTGCAGCCACGATTTAGCAAAGCGCCTAACGGCTTTGTCGGCCTCCTTCAGTGGCCCCTTCTCCATCCCGGTCCCACGTAGCAGGAAATCAAGACGGGTCAGGATGAAAGTCCTTACCGTCTCAATCTTCTGCCACGGGCAAAGCAGCGACTCATCGACGCGCCGCAGGTCGTCGAGCATGGCCCCGATGGTGGTGTAGGGAGTCTGTCCCGCCCGGACCCCCGTTGGAACCCCAAGATGTACGTAATGGTCCCCGTCTCCCAAGGATCGCAGCGGCGTATCCTGGAGTTGGTAGGTTCGCGCTGGATCGACTTTCCCCCTGGAAATGTGCAGAGTTGCACACTTACCAGGGTTGAAAGCCAGCCCTAGGCGCTTCGCTACCCCCTCCACTGCCAAGAGCAGATCGCCCACGCTGTCTGGGGAGCCCGTCACTAATGCGACATCGTCCGCGTAAGCCAGGGATGTCACGCTGTGTCCGAACAGGTCATACCCGCGGCCTATGGTGGTAACGGCGCGCAACAGGGGCTCAATGGCCAAGTTAAACAAAATCGGACTCAGCGGACATCCCTGTCTTACTCCAGACAGCATGGGGATGGGGTCTGTGTACCCCTCCGAGGTACGAACACGAGTCGTGCAGCCGGTGTACATACTCCTGACGATACCAATCAGGAGCGGTGGAACGCCGGCGCGCTCAAGGGCTGCATATATGGTAGCGTGGGGAACAGAGCCGAACGCATTCGACAAGTCCAGCCACGCCACCGCAACGCTTTTACGACCGCGGCGGGCGTCGCTAAGTACCTCCTGCAGAACGAAGTTGTGTTCAAGACACCCCTCGTACGGCAGGAAGCCCTTCTGCTCCGGCGAAAGCCGCCCATTCGTTACCGCCCAGTGGGTGAGGCGATCCGCCAGGACAGCTGCGAACAGCTTAGGCGCGACGTCTCCCATTGCCAGAGGTCTCCAGTTGGAGAGATCCGACTCGTCCCCCTTCTTGTGCATAAGCACAGTAAGGGAGTGCCCCCAGCAGGCGGGAATCTGCCCAACTCTACGGCACGCATTAAATACGGCCGTAAGGAGAATGGCACCCCGATCGCCGGACTTCAGATCACTGTAAGATATGCCGTCGGGTCCAGGGGATGAGTTAGACATCCTCTGGAGCCGCCGCCATACCTCACTCTCCGAAAATTCAGCGATCAGGGCGTCATTACTGCCCAGCAGCAACTCCCTGAGTTCAGGCAGTTGCGGATACGCCAACCCTTCATCAGACCGGGGGGCGTACAGTTCGCTAAAATACCGGTGGACTTCCTCCACCGGTATTCCGCAACGCGGAGAGACCCCTTGCAGGATCTCGCGAACTGCACGCTTCCGGTACGAGCGGAAGAGGCGCTGAATGCGCGTGGCCTCCGCAACCCGATCCCTACCTGCTGGTGGCGGCCGAATCCCCCCAGACTGGCCACCCCGACGAGAAACGCCACGTCCGCCGGTTTCACGCCCTCCTCCACCGGACGGCCCCTCACGAGCGCGCGAACCGTTGCCACCCGCCGTCCGACGACCCGCGAAGAACGTCGCCACTCGCGCAGCTAATTCTTCGAGGGCCTCGGGGGTCTCGACCTGAGCAGCTCGCCTGACAAGATCCTCGCGCAAGCGGGCACGGCTTACGCCGTCCGTTTCGCGCTCACTTCGTACAGGCTGCTGCACCGATCGATTCCCTCGCGGACGACGAGCTTCACGGCCGCTGACCTCCGCCGAAACAGGACGCCCCCGCGGCCCCCCCGGAACGCGCCGACGGCCCACCCCGGCTGCCCCAACCCGTGCTCCCTCTCGTAGAGGTACGGACGCAACATGATTACGTCGAGCACCTACCTGGATAGATGCTGCTCCGGCTGCTCGACGTGCGCCCCTCCCGGCTGCTACTCCCTCGTCGTGGTCGGTTGTTGACGCTCCCGGGCCAGTCAACACGTCGAAACGATTAAAGCTATAGGGGCCCCAGTCCCGGATTGGACTGGTGCCCCGGTCAACAAATAAATCACTATTGTTCGCGCGCCCCGCGCGCGCGGGCGACCCGGCACAGTCGCCGGTGTGGCCGCTCAATCGGCAGGTAGCCCTTTCTAATAATTCCCCCGGTGTCCTCGGCGACCTCGTTGTTGCAGCGGCTGCTCCACCTGTCACTTCTGCTGCTGCTCCGGGGGTGGGGGTCTCCGGTGAGGATTGGAGTACCCTCGGCCGCGTCCCTCTCGCTCGCCGCCTGCTGCCAACCCCTGCTGGCCTCCAGCCGTCGTCCTCCTCGTCCGTCGATGCAGGACTGCGGGCCACTGCAGTCCTGGCTGGAGACCGGTCCTCTTCTCGGGCAGGCTCGACCTCCGGCGACGATGTTTCTTGGATTGTTGGGAGTCCGTGCAATGAAGACAACGGAGTTGTCCTCGTGGACTCCCCTGACGACAGAGACGGGGTGCAAACCGTGCCGCATAACGACACAGTCACCGTCTCCGTGGTCAGCGTCGCCGCCGCACTGCAGGCCAGAGGCGAGCCATTGACTACTCGCCTCAGAGGGGGAAAAGATTCCCCCCCCAGACCCGCGACCAGAAGATCGGGCGGAAGAGACACCGCCCGACCCCCCACTCGCGGACCCAAACCTGCAGCCGGAACCAGAGATGTTGTTGGTTCCGCCGTTGTCCCGCGGGTGGCCTCCAAGTATGTTGTTGTGGGGCTCACCCTCCTCGAGTTGAAGACCCGGCTCGGTGTTGTTGCCGGCGTCTTCTCCTCCTCCTTGCCAGTCCCCGACTTCTTCTTTCCAGTGGAGTTCCTTCTTAAGGGCACCCCCGCTGGCAGCTCCGATGCTGCCCGACGCACAGAACTCCGGGTAAGTCTTCTCAGTGGTGCGCCGGGCGGTGTTGGGTTCTTGGTGGGGCCCCTCGGAGATGGTGTTGAGGGGCCCTTGGAGCCGCCAGAAGTCCTTCTGACCCCGCTGGTGGTCTGCGGGGCGCTTCCTCTTCTTGCTGGGGGGGTGCCCTGGGGACTGGCCCTCGAGGTGGGCACAACGGGCGGTGAGGTCGATTTACCTGCCCTGGATGCCGTCAGGAAGGATGTGAGCGTCCTTGTACCGCCGCTCGTGGTGGTGGTGGCGGCGGTCCTCCTTCCCCTGACGGCAGTCGTGGTGGTGGTTGGACGGGTGGCAGCCTTCGTTGTCCTCGTCCTTGTGGCGGCGGTGGTCCTCGATGTTGTATTGCGAGAGGAGGCGGCCGATGTCGTCCGCCTCACCAGAGGTAACCCCGTCGTCGCCCTCGTCGTTGTCGTGGTGGTGGTGGTGGTGGTAGTCACTGTCCTGGCGACGGTGACAGGTGGAGCATTCGGGCCCTTGTCACCGCTGCTGGTCCTCGACGCGGTCCTCGGTCGCTCGCGATCTTGCACGAAAATTGGGCTACCTGCCGACCGATCCGCGTCTGCCGTCACGACCGGCGCGACGGCAGGACACTCCGCGACACTATTTTCACTAACAGCGGCCACACCACTCACTCGCGCCGAATCGTCCGCCGGCGAATTTCGCTCCTCGGTCCCTACGTTTTGCTGTGCCGTGCGGGCCTGTGAGTGGGTGTCTGTACTATCCCCTGGTGCTACCCTATTGTTTGCAGCCCCGTAGCTGCAATCCGTGGTGTGGGCCGCCGCGTAGTGTGTTGCCACCGACTTCCGGGGATACTTCCCAGTGCCGGCGACATCACACACGCGACAACGCCACACCACTGCCACACCCGGGTGATCTCTTTTCAAATGTTTTGACAGGTCTTCAATTCTTTTATAACTAAACCGGGTGTGGCGCCTGTCATCTCTACCCTCCTTGTAGCACCAGGGGCAGCGGAGATCGCCTTCGGCAGTAGGGAATCTAAGAATTAGATTCCGAACCGCCTCACCAGAAACTCGCCCCAAGCTATCCGTCATCGCCGAGTGTTATTAGGCCGCGACGCTAAAATAAAGGCGTCGCGCCTGCGCCCGATGTCAAAGTAGACACTTAGGATTTCTCGAACAAGGCGAAGTGCAAAAGTGCGAAAAATTTCTAACACTTTTCGCCTTGCGCGAGAAATCTCAAGGCCACTCGTCGAGCGACACCCGGTGTGACGGAATCGCAAGAGTCGGGCCTCCGGCTCTCAGCGAACTCCGCGCGCACAGACACTCACTCACTACACTTTACAAACTATCACAGCACTTAACGGCACCGCACAGCACAGCACTGACTAACTATTGCACTCCCGTAGTGCGGACGGCCCGCCACGCACTAAGTCCCGAAACCGCTGTTTCGCTCGCCGCACCGAAACGCTCGAAGTTTCGCCGTCCGCACCGCACCGAAATCGTCTTGTGGAGAATATTCTCCTCAATTTCTGGGAATAGCACAACTTTAAAAGACCCTTGTAGGGTGTGAGCCAGTCCCGGAGGCACTGCAATACCAGGCCGACTCACGACGCGGAGGGAGCAAGCTCCGAAACCACGTCTATTCCCAGAAATTGAGGTTAATATTCTGACTCCACATGGGAGGAGTACCAGATATTAAGCTGATAAGAACAGATAAAAGCTCTTTATTGAATATTTTCAATACATGTTTCCCCTGGGGGCGGACCCCCAGGGGATGCGAAAAACAACAAAATGCGGAAAGAAGCTTCTCGTCGGTATATATTAAAATAATTTCGTCCCGGGCCCGCTTACAGTCCCTGCGGGCTCCGGGGAGTCAGAATAAATCACTGAACTGCCATTGGGCAGGTGCCGCCGATCGCCGGAGCGGATTAAGGCACTAATAAATAAGTAAACAGAAAAAGAATAAATAGAAAGAAGTAAAAAATGAACAAATAAAAGAAAATAAAAAAATAAGATACAATAAAATGAAAAATAACAAAAAAACAAATAAAAATAAATAAAAAATAAATAAGTAAAAAATAAATAAATAGATAAATAGATAAAACAACGCATAAACAAACAAGTGCATACATAAATAAATAAACAGACAAGTAAATAAATAGATAAAATAAATACATAACTCAATAAATACAGAACTAAATAAATAGGCATGATAACAGAAAAGAGAAAGAACGAGGAAAAAGGCAACAAGGCTCTACAATAACGATCGGCGGTTGGGGGACTGCCACCTACGTGTGTACAGCCCCCCGTTAACACTAAGCTCGGCGCATGGCGCCAGCCACCCGGTGTAAAAGGCCGAGTGACTGGGCCTCGGTGGAACTGAGCAGCGCCGCGTCAATAAATAATTTAAGGCCCGGGAGCGCCTGAGGCCGCTGCCTCTTGTTCGGGAGCCCCAGCCGCGGGGGGCGCATCGCCGAGCGCCTGCGGAACATCCCCCTGAGGGATGCCAGATACGTGCTCGACGTAAACGTTGCGCGACCACGCCAGGGTCTCCGAGACCATGAGTCGCCTCATCAGCATTGCGTATCTTGGAGAGACACGCAATACATCGAGGACAGCCTCATTGCCCGGATCCCAGCCGCCCAGTGCACCGACGAGGAATGCGTCGACTAAGACTCTGTAGCCGCGCCCGCGAAGCGATTCGGCGAGGGGGGCATACTTGAGGAGTTTACCCATCCTCGCCTCCTCAATCGCTTCAAACCGGTTTTCGAATGGCACGGCTACGTCGACGATCACAATGGTTTTTGAAGGCTCGTGCGTCACGACCAGGTCGGGACGCAGAGCCACAAATTCCCCTTCGGCGCCCGGAACGCGCTGGTTGACCCTCACGGTCCCTGGGAGACGGCAACCCCTCACTAACCTCCGGAGAACGCCATCGTGGCGTTTTTGTCGCGCCGCCGAATGCACGGTGCAGTGCTGAAGCACGTGGGGAAGGGACTCGAGGGCGTCCCCGCATTTGCGACAGCGCCTATCACCGGCGCCCCAGCGCCTTGCTCCATTAAGGGGCAAGACGTCGAGGTGAGCGCGGTGCATAAACCGCCAGTCTGCAAACCGGGTAAAACTCCCCGAGCTCATGAAGTGATTGCTCACCGGAGCCCGGGAAGTGACCTCGAGCACCTTACCCTGGTCCCTCTTGGCCAGAACGGTCGCGAGGTAGTGCCCCGACACCGCACCACGCACTCGGCGGATTATCTGTTTCTTAGCAGAACCCGGTATTATGGTCCGCCTTCCGGAGGCCGCGGTGAGTTCCATCGACAGTCCGTCCGAGACTTCGTCCCACCGCCACCGAACACCAAACCTCTCTCCAACCCTGCGACACGCCTCACGCGCTTTCGACCAGAATGAGGAAAGGGTCGTGGAGGGCCTCGCGAAATCCCCGAGCAAAGACCCCGACAGGTATTCCGCGAGGTCATTCCCTGAAGGAGGTCGACCGATCTTCTTACGAACAGCCTCCCGCAGAGATGATCCCGCTATTTGTGTCAGGACCCCATCCCCCGCATTTAACATTCTAAATGCGTGGGATATGGTCAAGGCATCAGCGAGATCTGCCAGCGGGAGCAGTCCACAGCCCCCCCGAGAGGGAGGGATGTAGACTAACTCCGCGCTGGCTCTCTGGGGGAGGTGCAGCCACGATTTGGCAAAGCGCCTAACGGCTTTGTCAGCCTCCTTCAGTGGCCCCTTCTCCATTCCGGTCCCACGCAGCAGGAAATCAAGACGGGTCAGGATGAAAGTCCTTACCGTCTCAATCTTCTGCCACGGGCAAAGCAGCGACTCATCAACGCGTCGCAGGTCGTCGAGCATGGCCCCGATGGTGGTGTACGGAGTCTGTCCCGCCCGGACCCCCGTTGGAACCCCAAGATGGACATAGTGGTCCCCGTCTCCCATGGATCGAAGTGGCGTATCCTGGAGTTGGTAGGTTCGCGCTGGATCGACCTTCCCCCTGGAAATGTGCAGAGTTGCACACTTGCCAGGGTTGAAGGCCAACCCTAGGCGCTTCGCTACCCCCTCCACTGCCAGAAGCAGATCGCCCATGCTGTCTGGGGAGCCCGTCACTAATGCGACATCGTCCGCGTAAGCCAGGGATGTCACGCTGTGTCCAAACAAATCATATCCGCGAGCAAAGGTGGAAACCGCGCGTATTAAAGGTTCAATCGCCAGATTAAACAGTATTGGACTCAGCGGACATCCCTGTCTTACTCCAGACCGCATGGGGATGGGGTCTGTGTACCCCTCCGAGGTACGAACACGAGTCGTGCAGCCGGTGTACATACTCCTGACGATACCAATCAGGAGCGGCGGGACGCCGGCGCGCTCCAGGGCTGCATATATGGTCGCGTGGGGGACAGAGCCGAACGCATTCGACAAGTCCAGCCACGCCACCGCAACGCTTTTGCGACCGCGGCGGGCGTCGCTAAGGACCTCCTGCAGAACGAAGTTGTGCTCGAGGCACCCCTCGTACGGCAGGAAGCCCTTCTGCTCCGGCGAAAGCCGCCCATTCGTTACCGCCCAGTGGGTGAGGCGATCCGCCAGGACAGCTGCGAACAGCTTAGGCGCGACGTCTCCCATTGCCAAAGGCCTCCAGTTAGAGAGATCCGACTCGTCCCCCTTCTTGTGCATAAGCACAGTAAGGGAGTGCCCCCAGCAGGCGGGAATCTGCCCAACTCTACGGCACGCGTTAAACACGGCCGTAAGGAGAATGGCACCCCGATCGCCGGACTTCAGATCACTGTAAGATATGCCGTCGGGTCCAGGGGATGAGTTAGACATCCTCTGGAGCCGCCGCCATACCTCACTCTCCGAAAATTCAGCGATCAGGGCGTCATTACTCCCCAGCAGCAACTCCCTGAGTTCAGGCAGTTGCGGATACGCCAACCCTTCATCAGACCGGGGGGCGTACAGTTCGCTAAAATACCGGTGGACTTCCTCCACCGGTATTCCGCAACGCGGAGAGACCCCTTGCAGGATCTCGCGAACTGCACGCTTCCGGTCCGAGCGGAAGAGGCGCTGAATGCGCGTGGCCTCCGCAACCCGATCCCTACCTGCTGGTGGCGGCCGAATCCCCCCAGACTGGCCACCCCGACGAGAAACGCCACGTCCCCCGGTTTCACGCCCTCCTCCACCGGACGGCCCCTCACGAGCGCGCGAGCCGTTGCCACCCGCCGCCCGACGACCCTCGAAGAACCTCGCCACTCGCGCAGCTAATTCTTCGAGGGCCTCGGGGGTCTCGACCTGAGCAGCTCGCCTGACAAGATCCTCGCGCAAGCGGGCCCGGCTTGCGCCGTCCGTTTCGCGCTCACTTCGTACAGGCTGCTGCACCGATCGATTCCCCCGCGGACGACGAGTTTCACGGCCGCTGACCTCCGCCGAAGCAGGACGCCCCCGCGGCCCCCCTGGAACGCGCCGACGGCCCACCCCGGCTGCCCCAACCCGTGCTCCCTCTCGTAGGGATACGGACGCAACATGATTATGTCGAGCACCTACCTGGAAAGATGTTGCTCCGGCTGCTCGACGTAGGCCCCTCCCGGCTGCTGCTCCCTCGTCGTTAAAGTCCTGCGCTGGCGCTCCCGGGCCAGTCAGGAGATCAAAACGATTAAAACTATGGGGGCCCCAGTCCCGGATTGGACTGGTGCCCCGGTCAACAAATAAATTACCACTTTCCGCGCGCCCCGCGCGCGCGAGCGACCCGGCACGGTCGCCGGTGTGGCCGCTCAATCGGCAGGTAGCCCTTCGCGCTGGGTCCCCCGGTGTCCTCGGCGACCTCGTTGCTGCAGCAGCTGCTCCACCTGTCACTTCTGCTGCTGTTCCGGGGGTGGGGGTCTCTGGTGAGGATAAGAGTACCCTCGGCCGCGTCCCTCTCGCTCGCCGCCTGCTGCCAACCCCTGCTGGCCTCCAGCCGTCGTCCTCCTCGTCCGTCGTGGTGGGACTGCGGGCCACTGCAGTCCTGGCTGGAGACCGGTCCTCTTCTCGGGCAGGCTCGACCTCCGGCGACGAATCTTCTTGAATTGTTGGGAGTCCGTGCAATGAAGACAACGGAGTTGTCCTCGTGGACTCCCCTGACGACAGAGACGGGGTGCAAACCGTGCCGCATAACGACACAGTCACCGTCTCCGTCGTCAGCGTCGCCGCCGCACTGCAGGCCAGAGGCGAGCCATTGACTACTCGCCTCAGAGGGGGAAAAGATTCCCCCCCCAAGCCCGCGACCAGAAGATCGGGCGGAAGAGACACCGCCCGACCCCCCACTCGCGGACCCAAACCTGCAGCCGGAACCAAAGATGTCGTTGGTTCCGCCGTTGTCCCGCGGGTGGCCTCTAAATAAGTCGTAGTAGGGCTCACCCTCCTCGAGTTGAAGACCCGGCTAGTTGGAGTTGCCGGGGTCTTCTCCTTCTTCTCCTCGCCAGTCCCCGCCTTCTTCTTGTCCAGGGAGTTCCTCTTCGAGGGCACCCCCGCTGGCGGCTCCGATGCTGCCCGACGCACGGAACTCCTCGTCACTCTTCTCAATGGTGCGCCGGGCGGTGTTGGATTCTTGAGAGGGCCCCTCGGAGATGGTGTTGAGGGGCCCTTGGAGCCGCCAGAAATCCTTCTGCCCCCGCTGGTGGTCTGCGGGGCGCTTCCTCTTCTTGCTGGGGGGATGCCCTGGGGACTGGCCCTCGAGGTGGGCACAACGGGCGGTGAGGTCGAATTCCCTGCCCTGGATGCCGTCAGGAAGGATGCAATGGTCCGAGTGCCGCTGCTCGTGGTGGTGGGTGCAGCGGCCTTCCTCCCTCTGACGGCGGTCGTGGTGGTGGTGGGACGGGTGGCAGCCTTCGTCGTCCTCGTCCTGGTGGCGGCGGTGGTCCTCGCTGTTGTGTTGCGGGAGGGGGCGGCCGATGTCGTCCGCCTCACCAGAGGTAACCCCGTCGTCGCCCTCGTAGTCGTGGTCGTCGTGGTGGTGGCTGTGGCTGCTGCGGCGGTGGTGACAGGTGGAGCACTCGGTCGACTGTCACTGCTGCCGGTGGTGCCTGTCGCGGTCCTCGGTCGCACTCTCTCGTTCTCGAAAACTGGGCTACCTGCCGACCGATCCGCGACTGTCGTCGCGACCGGCGCGACGACAGAACACTCCGAAACACTATTTACACTAATAGCGGCCACACCACTCACTCGCGCCGAATCGCCCGCCGGCGAATTTCGCTCCTCGGCCCCTACGTTGTGCTGTGCCGTGCGGGCCTGCGAGTGGGTGTCTGTACTATCCCCTGGTGCTACCCTGCTAATTTCTGCCCCATAACTACAATCCGTGGTGTGGGCCGCCGCGTAGTGTGTTGCCACCGACTTCCGGGGATACTTCCCAGTGCCGGCGACATCACACACGCGACAACGCCACACCACCACCACACCCGGATGATCTTTCTTTAAATGTTTGGATAAATCCTCCACTCTCTTGTAATTAAAACGGGTGTGGCGCCTATCTTCTCTACCCTCTCTGTAGCACCAGGGGCAGCGGAGGTCGCCTTCGGCAGTAGGGAATCTAAGAATTAGATTCCGAACCGCCTCACCAGAAACTCGCCCCAAGCTATCCGTCATCCCCGAGTGTTATTAGGCCGCGACGCTAAGATAAAGGCGTCGCGCCTGCGCTCGATGTCAAAGTGGGCACTTAGGATTTCTCGAACAAGGCGAAGTGCAAAAGTGCGAAAAATTTCTAACACTTTTCGCCTTGCGCGAGAAATCTCAAGGCCACTCGTCGAGCGACACCCGGTGTGACGGAATCGCAAGAGTCGGGCCTCCGGCTCTCAGCGAACTCCGCGCGCACAGACACTCACTCACTACACTTTACAGCACTTAGCACGTAGCACCGCACAGCACAGCACTCTAACTTATTGCACTCCCGTTGTGCGGACGGCCCGCAACGCAAAGTTCGAATACCGCGATTCGCTCGCCGCGACGCACCGCTCGCACTTGTTGCCGTCCGCACCGCACCGAAATCGAACTGTGGAGAATACTCTCCTCAATTTCTGGGAATAGCACTCTAATTTGTAAACCCTTGTAGGGTGTGAGCCAGTCCTGGAGGCACTGCAATACCAGGCCGACTCACGACGCGGAGGGAGCAAGCTCCGAAACCACGTCTATTCCCAGAAATTGAGGTTAATATTCTGACTCCACATGGGAGGAGTACCAGATATTAAGCTGATAAGAACAGAAGTCGTTTATTGAAAAATTTCCAATACATGTTTCCCCTGGGGGCGGACCCCCAGGGGATGCGGAAATACAACATAACGCGAGAAGACTTCTCGTCAATAAAAATAAAAATAGTCTCGTCCCGGGCCCGCTTACATTCCCTGCGGGCCCCGGGGAGTCAGAACATATCGGTAAAACTGCCATCGGGCAGATGCCGCCGATCGCCGGAGCGAATAAATCGCTTAAAAAAGAAATACATAAATAAATAAGGAATAAAAAAGAGAAAAAACATGATAACAATAATAAAGAAAAAGACAAAATAACCGAAAAAATAAGTAAAAAAATAAATAAATAAATAAAGAGATAAATAAATGTATAGATAAACAAATGAATACATAAATAAATAAACAGACAAAATAAATAGATAAATAAATACATAAATCAATACATACAAAACTAAATAAATAGGAACGATAACAAAAGAAAAAGGGCAGAAAAGGCAACAAGACTGGACAAAACGATCGGCGGGTGGGGGACTGCCGCCACCGCGTCTGCAGCCCCCCGTTATGACTAGTCTCGGCGCACAGCACCAGCCACCCGGTGTAAAAGGCCGAGTGACTGGGCCTCGGCAGGTCCGTGCAACGCCGCGTCAATAAATGATTTAAGGCCCGGGAGCGCCTGAGGCCGCTGCCTCGTTTTCGGGAGCCTCAGCCGCGGGGGGCGCATCGCCGAGCGCCTGCGGAACATCCCCCTGAGGGATACCAGATACGTGCTCGACGTAAACGTTGCGCGACCACGCCAGGGTCTCCGAGACCATGAGTCGCCTCATTAGCATTGCGTATCTTGGAGAGACACGCAATACATCAAGGACAGCCTCATTGCCCGGATCCCAGCCGCCCAGTGCACCGACGAGGAATGCGTCGACTAAGACTCTGTAGCCGCGCCCACGAAGCGATTCGGCGAGGGGGGTATACTTGAGGAGTTTACCCATCCTCGCCTCCTCAATCGCTTCAAAACGGTTTTCGAATGGCACGGCTACGTCGACGATCACAATAGTTTTTGAAGGCTCGTGCGTCACGACCAGGTCGGGACGCAGAGCCACAAATTCCCCCTCGGCGCCCGGAACACGCTGGTTGACCCTCACGGTCCCCGGGAGACGGCAACCCCTCACTAGCCTCCGGAGAACGCCATCGTGGCGTTTTTGTCGCGCCGCCGAATGCACGGTGCAGTGCTGAAGCACGTGGGGAAGGGACTCGAGGGCGTCCCCGCATTTGCGGCAGCGCCTATCACCGGCGCCCCAGCGCCTTGCTCCGTTAAGGGGCAAGACGTCGAGGCGAGCGCGGTGCATGAACCGCCAATCCGCAAATCGAGTAAAACTCCCCGAGCTCATGAAGTGATTGCTCACTGGAGCCCGAGAAGTGACCTCGAGTACCTTCCCCTGGTCCCTCTTGGCCAGAACGGTCGCGAGGTAGTGCCCCGACACCGCACCACGCACCCGGCGTATCACTTGCTTCTTAGCGGAACCCGGTATTATGGTTCGCCTTCCGGAGGCCGCGGTGAGTTCCATCGACAGTCCGTCCGAGACTTCATCCCACCGCCACCGAACACCAAACCTCTCTCCAACCCTGCGACACGCCTCACGCGCTTTCGACCAGAATGACGAAAGGGTCGTGGAGGGCCTCGCGAAATCCCCGAGCAAAGACCCCGACAGGTATTCCGCGAGGTCATTCCCTGAAGGAGGTCGACCGATCTTCTTACGAACAGCCTCCCGCAGAGATGATCCCGCTATTTGTGTCAGGACCCCATCCCCCGCATTTAACATTCTAAATGCGTGGGACATGGTCAAGGCATCAGCGAGATCTGCCAGTGGGAGCAGTCCACAACCCCCCCGAGAGGGAGGGATGTAGACTAACTCCGCGCTGGCTCTCTGAGGGAGGTGTAACCACGATTTGGCAAAGCGCCTAATGGCTTTGTCGGCCTCCTTCAGTGGCCCCTTCTCCATCCCGGTCCCACGCAGCAGGAAATCAAGACGGGTCAGGATGAAAGTCCTTACCGTCTCAATCTTCTGCCACGGGCAGAGCAGCGATTCATCGACACGCCGCAGGTCGTCGAGCATGGCCCCGATGGCGGTGTAGGGAGTCTGTCCCGCCCGGACCCCCGTTGGAACCCCTAGATGTACGTAATGGTCCCCGTCTCCCAGGGATCGCAGCGGCGTATCCTGGAGTTGGTAGGTTTGCGCTGGATCGACTTTCCCCCTGGAAATGTGCAAAGTTGCACACTTACCAGGGTTGAAAGCCAGCCCTAAGCGCTTCGCTACCCCCTCCACTGCCAAAAGCAGATCGCCCATGCTGTCTGGGGAGCCCGTCACTAATGCGACATCGTCCGCGTAAGCCAGGGATGTCACGCTGTGTCCGAACAAGTCATAACCGCGAGCGAAGGTGGTAACCGCGCGTAAAAGTGGCTCTATCGCCAAGTTAAACAAAATCGGACTCAGCGGACATCCCTGTCTTACTCCAGACAGCATGGGGATGGGGTCTGTGTACCCCTCCGAGGTACGAACACGAGTCGTGCAGCCGGTGTACATACTCCTGACGATACCAATCAGGAGCGGTGGAACGCCGGCGCGCTCCAGGGCTGCATATATGGTCGCATGGGGGACAGAGCCGAACGCATTCGACAAGTCCAGCCATGCTACCGCAACGCTTTTACGACCGCGGCGGGCGTCGCTAAGAACCTCCTGCAGAACGAAGTTGTGCTCAAGACACCCCTCGTACGGCAGGAAGCCCTTCTGCTCCGGCGAAAGCCGCCCATTCGTTACCGCCCAGTGGGTGAGGCGATCCGCCAGGACAGCTGCGAACAGCTTAGGCGCGACGTCTCCCATTGCCAAGGGTCTCCAGTTGGAGAGATCCGACTCATCCCCCTTCTTGTGCATAAGCACAGTAAGGGAGCGCCCCCAGCAGGCGGGAATCTGCCCAACTCTACGGCACGCATTAAATACGGCCGTAAGGAGAATGGCACCCCGATCGCCGGACTTCAGATCACTGTAAGATATGCCGTCGGGTCCAGGGGATGAGTTAGACATCCTCTGGAGCCGCCGCCATACCTCACTCTCCGAAAATTCAGCGATCAGGGCGTCATTACTGCCCAGCAGCAACTCCCTGAGTTCAGGCAGTTGCGGATACGCCAACCCTTCATCAGACCGGGGGGCGTAGAGTTCGCTAAAATACCGGTGGACTTCCTCCACCGGTATTCCGCAACGCGGAGAGACCCCTTGCAGGATCTCGCGAACTGCACGCTTCCGGTCCGAGCGGAAGAGGCGCTGAATGCGCGTGGCCTCCGCAACCCGATCCCTACCTGCTGGTGGCGGCCGAATCCCCCCAGACTGGCCACCCCGACGAGAAACGCCACGTCCCCCGGTTTCACGCCCTCCTCCACCGGACGGCCCTTCACGAGCACGCGAACCGTTGCCACCCGCCGTCCGACGACCCTCGAAGAACGTCGCCACTCGCGCAGCTAATTCTTCGAGGGCCTCAGGGGTCTCGACCTGAGCAGCTCGCCTGACAAGATCCTCGCGCAAGCGGGCCCGGCTTACGCCGTCCGTTTCGCGCTCACTTCGTACAGGCTGCTGCACCGATCGATTCCCCCGCGGACGACGAGTTTCACGGCCGCTGACCTCCGCCGAAACAGGACGCCCCCGCGGCCCCCCCAGAACGCGCCGACGGCCCACCCCGGCTGCCCCAACCCGTGCTCCCTCTCGTAGGGATACGGACGCAACATGATTATGTCGAGCACCTACCTGGAAAGATGTTGCTCCGGCTGCTCGACGTACGCCCCTCCCGGCTGCTGCTCCCTCGTCGTTAAAGTCCTGCGCTGGCGCTCCCGGGCCAGTCAGGAGATCAAAACGATTAAAACTATGGGGGCCCCAGTCCCGGATTGGACTGGTGCCCCGGTCAACAAATAAATTACCACTTTCCGCGCGCCCCGCGCGCGCGAGCGACCCGGCACGGTCGCCGGTGTGGCCGCTCGATCGGCAGGTAGCCCCTCGCGCTGGGTCCCCCGGTGTCCTCGGCGACCTCGTTGCTGCAGCAGCTGCTCCACCTGTCACTTCTGCTGCTGTTCCGGGGGTGGGGGTCTCTGGTGAGGATAAGAGTACCCTCGGCCGCGTCCCTCTCGCTCGCCGCCTGCTGCCAACCCCTGCTGGCCTCCAGCCGTCGTCCTCCTCGTCCGTCGTGGTGGGACTGCGGGCCACTGCAGTCCTGGCTGGAGACCGGTCCTCTTCTCGGGCAGGCTCGACCTCCGGCGACGAATCTTCTTGAATTGTTGGGAGTCCGTGCAATGAAGACAACGGAGTTGTCCTCGTGGACTCCCCTGACGACAGAGACGGGGTGCAAACCGTGCCGCATAACGACACAGTCACCGTCTCCGTCGTCAGCGTCGCCGCCGCACTGCAGGCCAGAGGCGAGCCATTGACTACTCGCCTCAGAGGGGGAAAAGATTCCCCCCCCAGACCCGCGACCAGAAGATCGGGCGGAAGAGACACCGCCCGACCCCCCACTCGCGGACCCAAACCTGCAGCCGGAACCAAAGATGTCGTTGGTTCCGCCGTTGTCCCGCGGGTGGCCTCTAAATAAGTTGTAGTGGGGCTCACCCTCCTCGAGTTGAAGATCCGGCTCGGTGTTATTGCCGGCGTCTTCTCCTCCTCCTTGCCAGTCCCCGTCTTCTTCTTTCCTATGGAGTTCTTCTTCAAGGGCACCCCCACTGGCGGCTCCGATGCTGCCCGACGCACAGAACTCCGGGTAAGTCTTCTCAGTGGTGCGCCGGGCGGTGTTGGATTCTTGGTGGGGCCCCTCGGAGATGGTGTTGAGGGGCCCTTGGAGCCGCCAGAAATCCTTCTGCCCCCGCTGGTGGTCTGCGGGGCGCTTCCTCTTCTTGCTGGGGGGGTGCCCTGGGGACTGGCCCTCGAGGTGGGCACAACGGGCGGTGAGGTTGATTTACCTGCCCTGGATGCCGTCAGGAAGGATGCGAGGGTCCTGGTACCGCCGCTCGTGGTGGTGGTGGCGGCGGCCTTCCTTCCCCTGACGGCAGTCGTGGTGGTGGGACGGGTGGCAGCCTTCGTTGTCCTTGTCGTCTTGGCGGCGGTGGTCCTCGTTGTAGTAGTGCGAGAGGAGGCGGCCGATGTCGTCCGCCTCACCAGAGGTAACCCCG
The DNA here is from genome assembly GCA_963989405.1 of Trypoxylon attenuatum. NCBI lineage: Eukaryota > Metazoa > Arthropoda > Insecta > Hymenoptera > Crabronidae > Trypoxylon > Trypoxylon attenuatum. The sequence continues at coordinate 6,450,210 of OZ022492.1, read as the reverse complement.
TCGTCGCCCTCGTTGTGGTTGTGGTGGTGGTGGTGGTGGTGGTCACTGTCCTGGCGACGGTGACAGGTGGAGCATTCGTTCTCGTGTCACCGCTGCTGGTCCTCGACGCGGGAATCGGCCGCTCGCGATCTTGTACGAAAACCGGGCTACCTGCCGACCGATCCGCGACTGTCGCCGCGACCGGCGCGACGACAGAACACTCCGAAACACTATTTACACTAATAGCGGCCACACCACTCACTCGCGCCGAATCGCCCGCCGGCGAATTTCGCTCCTCGGCCCCTACGTTTTGCTGTGCCGTGCGGGCCTGTGAGTGGGTGTCTGTACTATCCCCTGGTGCTACCCTATTGTTTGCAGCCCCATAACTACAATCCGTGGTGTGGGCCGCCGCGTAGTGTGTTGCCACCGACTTCCGGGGATACTTCCCAGTGCCGGCGACATCACACACGCGACAACGCCACACCACCACCACACCCGGATGCTCTCTTTTCAGATGTTTAGAAAGATCTTCTATTCTTTTATAGCTAAACCGGGTGTGGCGCCTATCTTCTCTACCCTCTCTGTAGCACCAGGGGCAGCGGAGATCGCCTTCGGCAGTAGGGAATCTAAGAATTAGATTCCTAACTGCCTCCCCAGAGACTCGCCTCGAGCTATCCGTCATCGCCGAGTGTTATTAGGCCGCGACGCTAAGATAAAGGCGTCGCGCCTGCGCTCGATGTCAAAGTGGGCACTTAGGATTTCCCGAACAAGGCGAAGTGCAAAAGTGCGAAAAATTTCTAACACTTTTCGCCTTGCGCGAGAAATCTCAAGGCCACTCGTCGAGCGACACCCGGTGTGACGGAATCGCAAGAGTCGGGCCTCCGGCTCTCAGCGAACTCCGCGCGCACAGACACTCACTCACTACACTTTACAAACTATCACAGCACTTAACGGCACCGCACAGCACAGCACTGACTAACTATTGCACTCCCGTAGTGCGGACGGCCCGCCACGCACTAAGTCCCGAGACCGCTGTTTCGCTCGCCGCACCGAAACGCTCGAAGTTTCGCCGTCCGCACCGCACCGAAATCGACTTGTGGAGAATATTCTCCTCAATTTCTGGGAATAGCTCTATTTTACAAACCCTTGTAGGGTGTGAGCCAGTCCCGGAGGCACTGCAATACCAGGCCGACTCACGACGCGGAGGGAGCAAGCTCCGAAACCACGTCTATTCCCAGAAATTGAGGTTAATATTCTGACTCCACATGGGAGGAGTACCAGATATTAAGCTGATAAGAACAGATAAAAGTCGTTTATTGAAAAATTTCCCAATACATGTTTCCCCTGGGAGCGGACCCCCAGCGGATGCGGAAATACAACGTCACGCGAAAAGACTTCTCGTCGGTATGATAAAAATAATCTCGTCCCGGGCCCGCTTACAATCTCTGCGGGCTCCGGGGAGTCCAAATACATCAATGTAACTGCCATCAGGCAGATACCGCCGATCGCCGGAGCGTATAAACACATAAATAAATACGTAGATAAAGAAAAATAAAAAAAAAAAAAAAATAACAAAGAATAAATAAATCGATAAATAAAAAAGAATAAAAAAAAAAAAAAATAAGTAAACAAATAAACAGTCAACAAAGTAAATGTACAAATAAATAAATAGGTACATAAATAAATAAACAAAGAAATAAGTAAATAAATAAATAAACAAATACATAAATAAATAAATAGATAAATCGATACATAAAGAGACAAGTAGATAAATAAATGAACAGATAACTAAATAAATAACTAAATAAACGCAATAACAAAAGAAAAAGGAATTAACAAAGCTCGGAGAACCGATCGGCGGGTGGGGGACTGCCGCCTGCGTATGTGCAGCCCCCCGTTATGGCTGAACTCGGCGCATGGCACCAGCCACCCGGTGTAAAAGGCCGAGTGACTGGGCTTCGGTGGATCTAAACACGCCGCGTCAATAAAATGAATTAAGGCCCGAGAGCGCCTGAGGCCGCTGCCTCTTGTTCGGGAGCCCCAGCCGCGGGGGGCGCATCGCCGAGCACCTGCGGAACATCCCCCTGAGGGATACCAGATACGTGCTCGACGTAAATGTTGCGCGACCACGCCAGGGTCTCCGAGACCATGAGTCGCCTCATCAGCGTTGCGTATCTTGGGGAGACACGCAACACGTCAAGGACAGCCTCATTGCCCGGATCCCAGCCGCCCAGTGCACCGACGAGGAATGCGTCGACTAAGACTCTGTAGCCGCGCCCACGAAGCGATTCGGCGAGGGGGGTATACTTGAGGAGTTTACCCATCCTCGCCTCCTCAATCGCTTCAAACCGGTTTTCAAATGGCACGGCTACGTCGACGATCACAATGGTCTTCGAAGGCTCGTGCGTCACGACCAGGTCGGGACGCAGAGCCACAAATTCCCCTTCGGCGCCCGGAACACGCTGGTTGACCCTTACGGTCCCTGGGAGACGGCAACCCCTCGCTAATCTCCGGAGAACGCCATCGTGGCGTTTTTGCCGCGCCGCCGAGTGCACGGCGCAGTGCTGAAGCACGTGGGGGAGGGACTCGAGGGCGTCCCCGCATTTGCGGCAGCGCCTATCACCGGCGCCCCAGCGCCTTGCACCATTAAGGGGCAAGACGTCGAGGCGAGCGCGGTGCATGAACCGCCAATCCGCAAATCGAGTAAAACTCCCCGAGCTCATAAAGTGATTGCTCACTGGAGCTCGAGAAGTGACCTCGAGTACCTTCCCCTGGTCCCTCTTGGCCAGAACGGTCGCGAGGTAGTGCCCCGACACTGCACCACGCACCCGGCGTATCACCTGCTTCTTAGCAGAACCCGGTATTATGGTTCGCCTTCCGGAGGCCGCGGTGAGTTCCATCGACAGTCCGTCCGAGACTTCATCCCACCGCCACCGAACACCAAACCTCTCTCCAACCCTGCGACACGCCTCACGCGCTTTCGACCAGAATGACGAAAGGGTCGTGGAGGGCCTCGCGAAATCCCCGAGCAAAGACCCCGACAGGTATTCCGCGAGGTCGTTCCCTGAAGGAGGTCGACCGATCTTTTTACGAACAGCCTCCCGCAGAGATGATCCCGCTATTTGTGTCAAGACCCCATCCCCCGCATTTAACATTCTAAATGCGTGGGACATGGTCAAGGCATCAGCGAGATCTGCCAGCGGGAGCAGTCCACAGCCCCCCCGAGAGGGAGGAATGTAGACTAACTCCGCGCTGGCTCTCTGAGGGAGGTGTAACCACGATTTGGCAAAGCGCCTAATGGCTTTGTCGGCCTCCTTCAGTGGCCCCTTCTCCATCCCGGTCCCGCGTAGCAGGAAATCAAGACGGGTCAGGATGAAAGTCCTTACCGTCTCAATCTTCTGCCACGGGCAAAGCAGCGACTCATCGACACGCCGCAGGTCATCGAGCATGGCCCCGATGGTGGTGTAGGGAGTCTGTCCCGCCCGGACCCCCGTTGGAACCCCAAGATGTACATAATGGTCCCCGTCTCCCAGGGATCGAAGAGGCGTATCCTGGAGTTGGTAGGTTCGCGCCGGATCGACCTTCCCCCTGGAAATGTGCAGAGTTGCACACTTGCCAGGGTTGAAGGCCAACCCTAATCGCTTCGCTACCCCCTCCACTGCCAGAAGCAGATCGCCCATGCTGTCTGGGGAGCCCGTCACTAATGCGACATCGTCCGCGTAAGCCAGGGATGTCACGCTGTGTCCGAACAGGTCATACCCGCGGCCCATGGTGGTAACGGCGCGTAACAAGGGCTCAATGGCCAAGTTAAACAAAATCGGGCTCAGCGGACACCCCTGTCTTACTCCAGACAGCATGGGGATGGGGTCTGTGTACCCCTCCGAGGTACGAACACGAGTCGTGCAGCCGGTGTACATACTCCTGACGATACCAATCAGGAGCGGTGGGACGCCGGCGCGCTCCAGGGCTGCATATATGGTAGCGTGGGGGACAGAGCCGAACGCATTCGACAAGTCCAGCCACGCCACCGCAACGCTTTTGCGACCGCGGCGGGCGTCACTAAGGACCTCCTGCAGAACGAAGTTGTGCTCGAGGCACCCCTCGTACGGCAGGAAGCCCTTCTGCTCCGGCGAAAGCCGCCCATTCGTTACCGCCCAGTGGGTGAGGCGATCCGCCAGGACAGCTGCGAACAGCTTAGGCGCGACGTCTCCCATTGCCAAAGGCCTCCAGTTAGAGAGATCCGACTCGTCCCCCTTCTTGTGCATAAGCACAGTAAGGGAGTGCCCCCAGCAGGCGGGAATCTGCCCAACTCTACGGCACGCGTTAAACACGGCCGTAAGGAGAATGGCACCCCGATCGCCGGACTTCAGATCACTGTAAGATATGCCGTCGGGTCCAGGGGATGAGTTAGACATCCTCTGGAGCCGCCGCCATACCTCACTCTCCGAAAATTCAGCGATCAGGGCGTCATTACTGCCCAGCAGCAACTCCCTGAGTTCAGGCAGTTGCGGATACGCCAACCCTTCATCAGACCGGGGGGCGTACAGTTCGCTAAAATACCGGTGGACTTCCTCCACCGGTATTCCGCAACGCGGAGAGACCCCTTGCAGGATCTCGCGAACTGCACGCTTCCGGTCCGAGCGGAAGAGGCGCTGAATGCGCGTGGCCTCCGCAACCCGATCCCTACCTGCTGGTGGCGGCCGAATCCCTCCAGACTGGCCACCCCGACGAGAAACGCCGCGTCCCCCGGTTTCACGCCCTCCTCCACCGGACGGCCCTTCACGAGCACGCGAACCGTTGCCACCCGCCGTCCGACGACCCTCGAAGAACGTCGCCACTCGCGCAGCTAATTCTTCGAGGGCCTCGGGGGTCTCGACCTGAGCAGCTCGCCTGACAAGATCCTCGCGCAAGCGGGCCCGGCTTACGCCGTCCGTTTCGCGCTCACTTCGTACAGGCTGCTGCACCGATCGATTCCCCCGCGGACGACGAGTTTCACGGCCGCTGACCTCCGCCGAAACAGGACGCCCCCGCGGCCCCCCCGGAACGCGCCGACGGCCCACCCCGGCTGCCCCAACCCGTGCTCCCTCTCGTAGGGATACGGACGCAACATGATTATGTCGAGCACCTACCTGGAAAGATGTTGCTCCGGCCGCTCGACGTACGCCCCTCCCGGCTGCTGCTCCCTCGTCGTAGTTCGCTGTTGACGCTCCCGGGCCAGTCAACACATTAAAACGATTAGCACTATAGGGGCCCCAGTCCCGGATTGGACTGGTGCCCCGGTCAACAAATAAACTATTATTGTCCGCGCGCCACGCGCGCGCGAGCGACTCGGCACGGTCGCCGGTGTGGCCGCTCGATCGGCAGGTAGCCCTCTGCCCTGAGTCCCCCGGTGTCCTCTGCGACCTCGTTGATGCAGCAGCTGCTCCACCTGTCACTTCTGCTGCTGCTCCGGGGGTGGGGGTCTCCGGTGAGGATTGGAGTACCCTCGGCCGCGTCCCTCTCGCTCGCCGCCTGCTGCCAACCCCTGCTGGCCTCCAGCCGTCGTCCTCCTCGTCAGTCGTTGCAGGACTGCGGGCCACTGCAGTCCTGGCTGGAGACCGGTCCTCTTCTCGGGCAGGCTCGACCTCCGGCGACGATGTTTCTTGGATTGTTGGGAGTCCGTGCAATGAAGACAACGGAGTTGTCCTCGTGGACTCCCCTGACGACAGAGACGGGGTGCAAACCGTGCCGCATAACGACACAGTCACCGTCTCCGTCGTCAGCGTCGCCGCCGCACTGCAGGCCAGAGGCGAGCCATTGACTACTCGCCTCAGAGGGGGAAAAGATTCCCCCCCCAGACCCGCGACCAGAAGATCGGGCGGAAGAGACACCGCCCGACCCCCCACTCGCGGACCCAAACCTGCAGCCGGAACCAGAGATGTTGTTGGTTCCGCCGTTGTCCCGCGGGTGGCCTCCAAGTATGTTGTTGTGGGGCTCACCCTCCTCGAGTTGAAGACCCGGCTCGGTGTTGTTGCCGGCGTCTTCTCCTCCTCCTTGCCAGTCCCCGACTTCTTCTTTCCAGTGGAGTTCCTTCTTAAGGGCACCCCCGCTGGCGGCTCCGATGCTGCCCGACGCACAGAACTCCGTGTCAGTCTTCTCAGTGGTGCGCCGGGCGGTGTTGGGTCCTTGGTGGGGCCCCTCGGAGATGGTGTTGAGGGGCCCTTGGAGCCGCCAGAAATCCTTCTGCCCCCGCTGGTGGTCTGCGGGGGGTTCTCTCTTCTCGCTGGGGGGGTGCCCTGGGGACTGGCCCTCGAGGTGGGCACAACGGGCGGTGAGGTCGATTTACCTGCCCTGGATGCCGTCAGGAAGGATGTGAGCGTCTTTGTGCCGCTGCTCGTGGTGGTGGGTGCAGCGGCCTTCCTCCCTCTGACGGCAGTCGTGGTGGTGGTGGGACGGGTGGCAGCCTTCGTCGTCCTCGTCCTGGTGGCGTCGGTGGTCCTCGTTGTTGTGTTGCGAGAGGGGGCGGCCGATGTCGTCCGCCTCACCAGAGGTAACCCCGTCGTCGCCCTCGTCGTTGTCGTGGTGGTGGTGGTGGTGGTAGTCACTGTCCTGGCGACGGTGACAGGTGGAGCATTCGGGCCCTTGTCACCGCTGCTGGTCCTCGACGCGGTCCTCGGTCGCTCGCGATCTTGCACGAAAATTGGGCTACCTGCCGACCGATCCGCGTCTGCCGTCACGACCGGCGCGACGGCAGGACACTCCGCGACACTATTTTCACTAACAGCGGCCACACCACTCACTCGCGCCGAATCGTCCGCCGGCGAATTTCGCTCCTCGGCCCCTACGTTTTGCTGTGCCGTGCGGGCCTGTGAGTGGGTGTCTGTACTATCCCCTGGTGTTACCCTATCATTTTGGGCCCCATAACTACAATCCGTGGTGTGGGCCGCCGCGTAGTGTGTTGCCACCGACTTCCGGGGATACTTCCCAGTGCCGGCGACATCACACACGCGACAACGCCACACCACCACCACACCCGGATGATCTTTCTTTAAATGTTTGGATAAATCCTCTACCCTTTTGTAATTGAACCGGGTGTGGCGCCTATCTTCTCTACCCTCCTTGTAACACCAGGGGCAGCGGAGGTCGCCTTCGGCAGTAGGGAATCTAAGAATTAGATTCCTAACTGCCTCCCCAGAGACTCGCCTCGAGCTATCCGTCATCGCCGAGTGTTATTAGGCCGCGACGCTAAGATAAAGGCGTCGCGCCTGCGCTCGATGTCAAAGTGGGCACTTAGGATTTCTCGAACAAGGCGAAGTGCAAAAGTGCGAAAAATTTCTAACACTTTTCGCCTTGCGCGAGAAATCTCAAGGCCACTCGTCGAGCGACACCCGGTGTGACGGAATCGCAAGAGTCGGGCCTCCGGCTCTCAGCGAACTCCGCGCGCACAGACACTCACTCACTACACTTTATAAACTATCACAGCACTTAATGGCACCGCACAGCACAGCACTGACTCGACTTATTGCACCGAATCACTCCCGGTGTGCGGACGGCCCGCCACGCAAAGTTCGACACTCGCGATCCGCTCGCCGCACGCTCGCTATTTCGCCGTCCGCACCGATTTGTGGAGAATACTCTCCTCAATTTCTGGGAATAGCTCTCTATTTACAGTCCCTTGTAGGGTGTGAGCCAGTCCTGGAGGCACTGCAATACCAGGCCGACTCACGACGCGGAGGGAGCAAGCTCCGAAACCACGTCTATTCCCAGAAATTGAGGTTAATATTCTGACTCCACATGGGAGGAGTACCAGATATTAAGCTGATAAGAACAGATAAAAGTCATTTATTGAAAAATTTCCAATACATGTTTCCCCTGGGGGCGGACCCCCAGGGGATGCGGAAATACAACCAAGTGCGAGAAGACTTCTCGTCGAAAATGTAAAAATACTGTCGTCCCGGGCCCGCTTACAGTCCCTGCGGGCTCCGGGGAGTCAAAATGCACCAATATATCGGTGGCCAAATGAGTGCCGCCGATCGCCGAGAGAAATAAATAAATGTAAGCGTATACATAAATGAATAAATATATAAATAAACAAATAAATAAATAAATAAATAAATAGATAAATAAATAAATAAATAAATAAATAAATAAATAAATAAATAAATAAATAAATAAATAAATAAATAAATAAATAAACAAATAAATAAATAAATAAGTAAATAAATAAATAACTAAATAAATAAATAAATAAATAAATAAATAAATGAATAAATAAATAAATAGATAAATAAATACAAAGAAGAAATACACGAAATAACAGAGAGAAAAAAAAAAAAAAAAAAAAAAGAAAGAAAAGAAAGCAATGGACGGAACGATCGGCGGGCGGGGGGGCTGCCGCCTACGGATGTACAACCCCCCCGACTTGGTGTACTCGGCGCATGGTGCCAGCCACCCGGTGTACAGGGCCGAGTGACTGTGCTTCGATAAATCTGAGCAACGCCGCGTCAAGACAAATGATTTAAGGCCCGGAAGCGCCTGAGGCCGCTGCCTCTTGTTCGGAAGCCCCAGCCGCGGGGGGCGCATCGCCGAGCGCCTGAGGAACATCTCCCTGCGGGATACCAGAGACATGCTCGACATAAATGTTGCGCGACCACGCCAAGGTCTCCGAGACCATGAGTCGCCTCATCAGCATTGCGTATCTTGAAGAGACACGCAATACATCGAGGACGGCCTCATTGCCCGGATCCCAACCGCCCAGTGCACCGACGAGGAATGCGTCGACAATGACCCGGTAGCCGCGGCCGCGAAGCGATTCGGCGAGGGGGGCATACTTGGTGAGTTTGCCCATCCTCGCCTCCTCAATCGCCTCCATACGATTTTCAAACGGCACGGCCACGTCGACGATCACAATTGTTTTCGAAGGCTCGTGCGTCACGACCAGGTCGGGACGCAGAGCCACTAATTCCCCTTCGGCACCCGGGACACGCTGGTTGACCCTAACAGTCCCCGGAAGACGACAACCCCTAACCAACCTCCGGAGTACGCCATCGTGGCGTTTCTGACGCGCCGCCGAGTGCACGGTGCAGTGCTGGAGCACGTGGGGAAGGGACTCGAGGTCGTTCCCGCATTTGCGACAGCGCCTGTCACCGGCGCCCCAGCGCCTTGCTCCATTAAGGGGCAAGACGTCGAGGCGAGCGCGGTGCATAAAGCGCCAGTCGGCAAACCGAGTGAAACTCCCCGAGCTCATGAAGTGATTGCTCACCGGAGCCCGGGAAGTGACCTCCAGTACCTTCCCCTGGTCCCTCTTGGCCAAGACGGTCTCGAGGTAGTGCCCCGTCACCGCACCACGCACCCGGCGTATAACTTGGTTCTTCGCGGCCCCTGGTATTAACGTCCGCGATCCGGAGGTGGTGGTAAGTTCCATCGCGAGCCCGTCCGAAACTTCGTCCCAGCGCCACCGAATGCCAAACCTCTCTCCGATTCTACGGCATGCCTCCCGTGCTTTCGACCAGAATGACGAAAGGGCGTTGGAGGGCCTCGCGAAATCCCCGAGCAAAGACCCCGACAGGTATTCCGCGAGGTCGTTCCCTGAAGGCGGCCGACAGATCTTTTTACGAACAGCCTCCCTCAGAGATGATTCCGCAACTTGTGCCAGAACCCGATCCCCCGCATTTAGCATCCTAAATGCGTGGGATATGGTTAGGGCATCCGCGAGATCTGCCAGCGGAAGCAGTCCACAGCCCCCCCGGGAGGGAGGGATGTAGACGAGCTCCGCGCTGGCTCTCTGGGGGAGGTGCAGCCACGACTTGGCAAAACGCCTGACTATTTTGTCGGCCTCCCTCAGTGGCCCCTTCTCCATTCCGGTCCCACGTAGCAGAAAGTCGAGACGGGTGAGGATAAAAGTTCTCACCGTCTCCACCTTCTGCCACGGGCAAAGCAACGACTCATCGACACGCCGTAGGTCGTCGAGCATGGCCCCGATAGTCGCATAAGGAGTCTGTCCCGCCCGGACCCCCGTTGGAACCCCAAGATGAACATAATGGTCGCCGTCTCCCAACGACCGCAACGGCGTCTCCTGGAGTTGGTAGCTTCGGGCTGGATTGACTTTCCCCCGAGAAATGAGCAAAGTTGCACACTTACCCGGGTTGAAAGCCAACCCTAAGCTCTTCGCTACCCCCTCCACTGCCAAGAGCAGATCACCCATGCTGTCTGGGTCCTTCGTCACTAGCGCGACGTCGTCCGCGTAGGCCAGGGATGTCACGCTGTGTCCGAATAAATCATAACCGCAGCCAAAGGTGGAGACGGCGCGAAGCATTGGCTCAATTGCCAGGTTGAACAAAATCGGACTCAGCGGACATCCCTGTCTCACTCCAGAAAGCATGGGGATGGGGTCTGTGTACCCCTCCGAGGTACGAACACGTGTCGTGCAACCGGTGTACATACTCTTGACGATGCAAATCAGGAGCGGTGGGACACCGGCGCGCTCCAGGGCGGCATATATGGTCGCGTGGGGGACAGAGCCAAACGCATTGGACAAGTCCAGCCACGCCACCGCAACGCTCTTGCGACCACGACGGGCGTCGCTAAGCACCTCCTGCAGAACGAAGTTGTGCTCAAGGCACCCCTCGTACGGCAGGAAGCCCTTCTGCTCCGGCGAAAGCCGCTCGTTTGTTACCGCCCAGTGGGTGAGGCGATCCGCCAAGACAGCTGCGAACAGCTTAGGCGCGACGTCTCCCATTGCCAGGGGCCTCCAGTTCGTGAGGTCCGACTCATCCCCCTTCTTGTGCATAAGCACAGTAAGAGAGTGCCTCCAGCAGGAGGGAATCTGCCCAACTCTACGGCACGCGTTAAACACGGCCGTAAGGAGAATGGCACCCCGATCGCCGGACTTCAGATCACTGTAAGATATGCCGTCGGGTCCAGGGGATGAGTTAGACATCCTCTGGAGCCGCCGCCATACCTCACTCTCCGAGAATTCAGCGATCAGGGCGTCATTACTGCCCAGCAGCAACTCCCTGAGTTCAGGCAGTTGCGGATACGCCAACCCTTCATCAGACCGGGGGGCGTACAGTTCGCTAAAATACCGGTGGACTTCCTCCACCGGTATTCCGCAACGCGGAGAGACCCCTTGCAGGATCTCGCGAACTGCACGCTTCCGGTCCGAGCGGAAGAGGCGCTGAATGCGCGTGGCCTCCGCAACCCGATCCCTACCTGCTGGTGGCGGCCGAATCCCTCCAGACTGGCCACCCCGACGAGAAACGCCACGTCCCCCGGTTTCACGCCCTCCTCCACCGGACGGCCCTTCACGAGCACGCGAACCGTTGCCACCCGCCGTCCGACGACCCTCGAAGAACGTCGCCACTCGCGCAGCTAATTCTTCGAGGGCCTCGGGGGTCTCGACCTGAGCAGCTCGCCTGACAAGATCCTCGCGCAAGCGGGCCCGGCTTACGCCGTCCGTTTCGCGCTCACTTCGTACAGGCTGCTGCACCGATCGATTCCCCCGCGGACGACGAGTTTCACGGCCGCTGACCTCCGCCGAAACAGGACGCCCCCGCGGCCCCCCTGGAACGCGCCGACGGCCCACCCCGGCTGCCCCAACCCGTGCTCCCTCTCGTAGAGGTACGGACGCAATACGATTATGTCGAGCACCTACCTGGATAGATGTTGCTCCGGCCGCTCGACGTACGCCCCTCCCGGCTGCTGCTCCCTCGTCGTTAAAGTCCTGCGCTGGCGCTCCCGGGCCAGTCAGGAGATCAAAACGATTAAGACTATGGGGGCCCCAGTCCCGGATTGGACTGGTGCCCCGGTCAACAAATAAACTATCACAGTCCGCGCGCCCCGCGCGCGCGAGCGACCCGGCACGGTCGCCGGTGTGGCCGCTCGATCGGCAGGTAGCCCTTCTTTCTCGCTCCCCCGGTGTCCTCGGCGACCTCGTTGCTGCAGCAGCTGCTCCACCTGTCACTTCTGCTGCTGCTCCGGGGGTGGGGGTCTCCGGTGAGGATAGGAGTACCCTCGGCCGCGTCCCTCTCGCTCGCCGCCTGCTGCCAACCCCTGCTGGCCTCCAGCCGTCGTCCTCCTCCTCTGTCGATGCAGGACTGCGGGCCACTGCAGTCCTGGCTGGAGACCGGTCCTCTTCTCGGGCAGGCTCGACCTCCGGCGACGAATCTTCTTGAATTGTTGGGAGTCCGTGCAATGAAGACAACGGAGTTGTCCTCGTGGACTCCCCTGACGACAGAGACGGGGTGCAAACCGTGCCGCATAACGACACAGTCACCGTCTCCGTCGTCAGCGTCGCCGCCGCACTGCAGGCCAGAGGCGAGCCATTGACTACTCGCCTCAGAGGGGGAAAAGATTCCCCCCCCAGACCCGCGACCAGAAGATCGGGCGGAAGAGACACCGCCCGACCCCCCACTCGCGGACCCAAACCTGCAGCCGGAACCTGAGATGTCCGTGGTTCCGCCGTTGTCCCGCGGGTGGCCTCTAAATAAGTCGTAGTAGGGCTCACCCTCCTCGAGTTGAAGACCCGGCTAGTTGGAGTTGCCGGGGTCTTCTCCTTCTTCTCCTCGCCAGTCCCCGCCTTCTTCTTGTCCAGGGAGTTCCTCTTCGAGGGCACCCCCGCTGGCGGCTCCGATGCTGCCCGACGCACGGAACTCCTCGTCACTCTTCTCAATGGTGCGCCGGGCGGTGTTGGATTCTTGGTGGGTCCCCTCGGAGATGGTGTTGAGGGGCCCTTGGAGCCGCCAGAAATCCTTCTGCCCCCGCTGGTGGTCTGCGGGGCGCTTCCTCTTCTTGCTGGGGGGGTGCCCTGGGGACTGGCCCTCGAGGTGGGCACAACGGGCGGTGAAGTCGATTTTCCTGCCCTGGTTGCCGTCAGGAAGGATGAGAGGGTCCTGGTGCCGCAGCTCGTGGTGGTGGTCGCCGCGGCCTTCCTTCCCCTGACGGCAGTCGTGGTGGTGGTGGGACGGGTGGCAGCCTTGGTGGTCGTCCTCGTCGTTTTGGCGGCGGTGGTCCTCGTGGTTGTGTTGCGAGAGGGGGCGGCCGATGTCGTCCGCCTCACCAGAGGTAACCCCGTCGTCGCCCTCGTCGTTGTCGTGGTGGTGGTGGTGGTAGTGGTCGCTGTCCTGGCGACGGTGACAGGTGGAGCATTCGGGCCCTTGTCACCGCTGCTGGTCCTCGACGCTGGATTCGGCCGCTCGCGATCCTGCACGAATATCGGGCTACCTGCCGACCGATCCGCGACTGTCGTCGCGACCGGCGCGACGACAGAACACTCCGACACACTATTTACACTAATAGCGGCCACACCACTCACTCGCGCCGAATCGCCCGCCGGCGATAATCGCTCCTCGGCCCTATCACCGTGCTGCACTGTGCGGGCCTGTGAGTGAGTGTCAGTACTCACCCCTGGTGCTACCCTATTGCATTCAGCCCCGTAACTACAATCTGTGGTGTGGGCCGCCGCGTAGTGTGTTGCCACCGACTTCCGGGGATACTTCCCAGTGCCGGCGACATCACACACGCGGCAACGCCACACCACCGCCACACCCGGATGATCTCTTTTCAAATGTTTAGATAGATCTTCAACTCTTTTATAATTAAACCGGGTGTGGCGCCTCTCGTCTCTACCCTCCTTGTAACACCAGGGGCAGCGGAGATCGCCTTCGGCAGTAGGGAATCTAAGAATTAGATTCCGAACCGCCTCACCAGAAACCCGCCCCAAGCTATCCGTCATCGCCGAGTGTTATTAGGCCGCGACGCTAAGATAAAGGCGTCGCGCCTGCGCTCGATGTCAAAGTGGGCACTTAGGATTTCCCGAACAAGGCGAAGTGCAAAAGTGCGAAAAATTTCTAACACTTTTCGCCCTGCGCGAGAAATCTCAAGGCCACTCGTCGAGCGACACCCGGTGTGACGGAGTCGCAAGAGTCGGGCCTCCGGCTCTCGACGAACTCCGCGCGCACAGACACTCACTCACGACACTTTACAAACTATCACAGCACTTTAGCACCGCACAGCACAGCACTGACTAACTATTGCACGTGAATCACTCCCGAGTGCGGACGGCCCGCAACGCCAAGTCCCGGAATTCGCGATTCGCTCGCCGCGACGCACCGCTCGCTATTTCGCCGTCCGCACCGCACCGAAATCGAATTGTGGAGAATATTCTCCTCAATTTCTGGGAATAGCACAACTTTAAAAGACCCTTGTAGGGTGTGAGCCAGTCCCGGAGGCACTGCAATACCAGGCCGACTCACGACGCGGAGGGAGCAAGCTCCGAAACCACGTCTATTCCCAGAAATTGAGGTTAATATTCTGACTCCACATGGGAGGAGTACCAGATATTAAGCTGATAAGAACAGATAAAAGCTCTTTATTGAAAATTTTCAATACATGTTTCCCCTGGGGGCGGACCCCCAGGGGATGCGAAAAACAACAAAATGCGGGAAGGAGCTTCTCGTCAGTATAAATATAAAATAGTTTCGTCCCGGGCCCGCTTACAGTCCCTGCGGGCTCCGGGGAGTCAGAATATAACAGTACGACTGCCACCAGGCAGATGCCGCCGACCGCCGGAGCGGAAGAATACATATTTACGTAAAATAAAAAAAATAAAAAGATAACCAAATAAATAGATAAACAAACAAACAAAATAAATAAATAAACAGATACATAAATAAATAAAGTAAATCAATAAATAAATAAATAAATAAATGAGTAAATAAACATAAAAAGAAATAAAAAAACGCATAAATAAATAAGTAAAAAAAACTAAGTAAATGAATAAATTAGTAAATAAATAGGTAAGTAAATAATTAAGTAAACAAACAAATAAATAAACAATCGCAATGCCCGAAGAGGGACAAAACAATACGGCTCGGTAAAACAGTCGGCGGGTGGGGGGCTGCCGCCTACGTGTCTGCAGCCCCCCATTGTGTCTGAGTACGGCGCGTAGCGCCAGCCACCCGGTGTAAAAGGCCGAGTGACTGGGCCTCGGTGGATCTAGGCAATGCCGCGTCAACAAATAAATTAAGGCCCGAGAGCGCCTGAGGCCGCTGCCTCTTGTTCGGGAGCCCCAGCCGCGGGGGGCGCATCACCGAGCGCCTGCGGAACATCCCCCTGAGGGATTCCAGACACGTGCTCGACATAAATATTGCGCGACCACGCCAGGGTCTCCGAGACCATGAGTCGCCTCATCAGCATTGCGTATCTTGGGGAGACACGCAATACATCGAGGACAGCCTCATTGCCCGGATCCCAGCCGCCCAGTGCACCGACGAGGAATGCGTCGACTAAGACTCTGTAGCCGCGCCCGCGAAGCGATTCGGCGAGGGGGGCATACTTGAGGAGTTTACCCATCCTCGCCTCCTCAATCGCTTCAAACCGGTTTTCGAATGGCACGGCTACGTCGACGATCACAATGGTTTTTGAAGGCTCGTGCGTCACGACCAGGTCGGGACGCAGAGCCACAAATTCCCCTTCGGCGCCCGGAACGCGCTGGTTGACCCTCACGGTCCCTGGGAGACGGCAACCCCTCACTAACCTCCGGAGAACGCCATCGTGGCGTTTTTGTCGCGCCGCCGAATGCACGGTGCAGTGCTGAAGCACGTGGGGAAGGGACTCGAGGGCGTCCCCGCATTTGCGACAGCGCCTATCACCGGCGCCCCAGCGCCTTGCTCCATTAAGGGGCAAGACGTCGAGGCGAGCGCGGTGCATAAACCGCCAGTCTGCAAACCGGGTAAAACTCCCCGAGCTCATGAAGTGATTGCTCACTGGAGCCCGAGAAGTGACCTCGAGTACCTTCCCCTGGTCCCTCTTGGCCAGAACGGTCGCGAGGTAGTGCCCCGACACAGCACCACGCACCCGGCGTATCACTTGCTTCTTAGCAGAACCCGGTATTATGGTTCGCCTTCCGGAGGCCGCGGTGAGTTCCATCGAGAGTCCGTCCGAGACTTCATCCCACCGCCACCGAACACCAAACCTCTCCCCAACCCTGCGACACGCCTCACGCGCTTTCGACCAGAATGACGAAAGGGTCGTGGAGGGCCTCGCGAAATCCCCGAGCAAAGACCCCGACAGGTATTCCGCGAGGTCATTCCCTGAAGGAGGTCGACCGATCTTCTTACGAACAGCCTCCCGCAGAGATGATCCCGCTATTTGTGTCAGGACCCCATCCCCCGCATTTAACATTCTAAATGCGTGGGATATGGTCAAGGCATCAGCGAGATCTGCCAGCGGGAGCAGTCCACAGCCCCCCCGAGAGGGGGGAATGTAGACTAACTCCGCGCTGGCTCTCTGAGGGAGGTGCAGCCACGATTTGGCAAAGCGCCTAACGGCTTTGTCAGCCTCCTTCAGTGGCCCCTTCTCCATCCCGGTCCCACGTAGCAGGAAATCAAGACGGGTCAGGATGAAAGTCCTCACCGTCTCAATCTTCTGCCACGGGCAAAGCAGCGACTCATCGACGCGCCGCAGGTCGTCGAGCATGGCCCCGATGGTGGTGTAGGGAGTCTGTCCCGCCCGGACCCCCGTTGGAACCCCAAGATGTACGTAATGGTCCCCGTCTCCCAAGGATCGCAGCGGCGTATCCTGGAGTTGGTAGGTTCGCGCTGGATCGACTTTCCCCCTGAAAATGTGCAGAGTTGCACACTTACCAGGGTTGAAGGCCAACCCTAAGCGCTTCGCTACCCCCTCCACTGCCAAAAGCAGATCGCCCATGCTGTCTGGGGAGCCCGTCACTAATGCGACATCGTCCGCGTAAGCCAGGGATGTCACGCTGTGTCCGAAGAGATCATACCCGCGGCCTAAGGTGGTAACGGCGCGTAGCACGGGCTCAATTGCCAAGTTAAACAAAATCGGACTCAGCGGGCATCCCTGTCTTACTCCAGACAGCATGGGGATGGGGTCTGTGTACCCCTCCGAGGTACGAACACGAGTCGTGCAGCCGGTGTACATACTCCTGACGATACCAGTCAGGAGCGGCGGAACGCCGGCGCGCCCCAGGGCTGCATATATGGTCGCATGGGGGACAGAGCCGAACGCATTCGACAAGTCCAGCCATGCTACCGCAACGCTTTTACGACCGCGGCGGGCGTCGCTAAGAACCTCCTGCAGAACGAAGTTGTGCTCAAGACACCCCTCGTACGGCAGGAAGCCCTTCTGCTCCGGCGAAAGCCGCTCATTCGTTACCGCCCAGTGGGTGAGGCGATCCGCCAGGACAGCTGCGAACAGCTTAGGCGCGACGTCTCCCATTGCCAGAGGTCTCCAGTTGGAGAGATCCGACTCGTCCCCCTTCTTGTGCATAAGCACAGTAAGGGAGTGCCCCCAGCAGGCGGGAATCTGCCCAACTCTACGGCACGCATTAAATACGGCCGTAAGGAGAATGGCCCCCCGATCGCCGGACTTCAGATCACTGTAAGATATGCCGTCGGGTCCAGGGGATGAGTTGGACATCCTCTGGAGCCGCCGCCATACCTCACTCTCCGAAAATTCAGCGATCAGGGCGTCATTACTGCCCAGCAGCAACTCCCTGAGTTCAGGCAGTTGCGGATACGCCAACCCTTCATCAGACCGGGGGGCGTACAGTTCGCTAAAATACCGGTGGACTTCCTCCACCGGTATTCCGCAACGCGGAGAGACCCCTTGCAGGATCTCGCGAACTGCACGCTTCCGGTCCGAGCGGAAGAGGCGCTGAATGCGCGTGGCCTCCGCAACCCGATCCCTACCTGCTGGTGGCGGCCGAATCCCCCCAGACTGGCCACCCCGACGAGAAACGCCACGTCCCCCGGTTTCACGCCCTCCTCCACCGGACGGCCCCTCACGAGCGCGCGAACCGTTGCCACCCGCCGTCCGACGACCCGCGAAGAACGTCGCCACTCGCGCAGCTAATTCTTCGAGGGCCTCGGGGGTCTCGACCTGAGCAGCTCGCCTGACAAGATCCTCGCGCAAGCGGGCACGGCTTACGCCGTCCGTTTCACGCTCACTTCGTACAGGCTGCTGCACCGATCGATTCCCCCGCGGACGACGAGTTTCACGGCCGCTGACCTCCGCCGAAACAGGACGCCCCCACGGCCCCCCTGGAACGCGCCGACGGCCCACCCCGGCTGCCCCAACCCGTGCTCCCTCTCGTAGGGATACGGACGCAACATGATTATGTCGAGCACCTACCTGGAAAGATGTTGCTCCGGCTGCTCGACGTACGCCCCTCCCGGCTGCTGCTCCCTCGTCGTAGTTCGCTGTTGACGCTCCCGGGCCAGTCAACACATTAAAACGATTAGCACTATAGGGGCCCCAGTCCCGGATTGGACTGGTGCCCCGGTCAACAAATAAACTATTATTGTCCGCGCGCCCCGCGCGCGCGAGCGACTCGGCACGGTCGCCGGTGTGGCCGCTCGATCGGCAGGTAGCCCTCTGCCCTGTGTCCCCCGGTGTCCTCTGCGACCTCGTTGATGCAGCAGCTGCTCCACCTGTCACTTCTGCTGCTGCTCCGGGAGTGGGGGTCTCCGGTGAGGATTGGAGTACCCTCGGCCGCGTCCCTCTCGCTCGCCGCCTGCTGCCAACCCCTGCTGGCCTCCAGCCGTCGTCCTCCTCGTCAGTCGTTGCAGGACTGCGGGCCACTGCAGTCCTGGCTGGAGACCGGTCCTCTTCTCGGGCAGGCTCGACCTCCGGCGACGAATCCTCTTGAATTGGAGGGAGCACGTGCAATGAGGACAGTGGTGTTGTCCTCGTGTGCTCCCCTGACGACAGAGACGGGGTGCAAACCGTGCCGCATAACGACACAGTCACCGTCTCCGTCGTCAGCGTCGCCGCCGCACTGCAGGCCAGAGGCGAGCCATTGACTACTCGCCTCAGAGGGGGAAAAGATTCCCCCCCCAGACCCGCGACCAGAAGATCGGGCGGAAGAGACACCGCCCGACCCCCCACTCGCGGACCCAAACCTGCAGCCGGAACCAAAGATGTCGTTGGTTCCGCCGTTGTCCCGCGGGTGGCCTCTAAATAAGTTGTAGTGGGGCTCACCCTCCTCGAGTTGAAGACCCGGCTCGGTGTTATTGCCGGCGTCTTCTCCTCCTCCTTGCCAGTCCCTGTCATCTTCTTTCCTATGGAGTTCTTCTTCAAGGGCACCCCCACTGGCGGCTCCGATGCTGCCCGACGCACAGAACTCCGTGTCAATCTTCTCAGTGGTGCGCCGGGCGGTGTTGGATCCTTGGTGGGGCCCCTCGGAGATGGTGTTGAGGGGCCCTTGGAGCCGCCAGAAATCCTTCTGCCCCCGCTGGTGGTCTGCGGGGGGTTCTCTCTTCTCGCTTGGGGGGTGCCCTGGGGACTGGCCCTCGAGGTGGGCACAACGGGCGGTGAAGTCGATTTTCCTGCCCTGGTTGCCGTCAGGAAGGATGAGAGGGTCCTGGTGCCGCAGCTCGTGGTGGTGGTCGCCGCGGCCTTCCTTCCCCTGACGGCAGTCGTGGTGGTGGTGGGACGGGTGGCAGCCTTGGTGGTCGTCCTCGTCGTTTTGGCGGCGGTGGTCCTCGTAGTTGTGTTGCGAGAGGGGGCGGCCGATGTCGTCCGCCTCACCAGAGGCAACCCCGTCGTCGCCCTCGTCGTGGTTGTGGTGGTGGTGGTGGTGGCCGTCGTTGATGCTGTGCTGGCGACGGTGACAGGTGGAGCCTTCGAACCTTTGTCACCGCTGCTGGTCCTCGTCGCGGTCCTCGGTCGCACTCTCTCGTTCTCGAGAACTGGGCTACCTGCCGACCGATCCGCGACTGTCGTCGCGACCGGCGCGACGACAGAACACTCCGAAACACTATTTACACTAATGGCGGCCACACCACTCACTCGCGCCGAATCGCCCGCCGGCGATAATCGCTCCTCGGCCCCTACGTTGTGCTGTACCGTGCGGGCCTGTGAGTGGGTGTCTGCACTATCCCCTGGTGCTACCCTGCTAATTTCTGCCCCATAACTACAATCCGTGGTGTGGGCCGCCGCGTAGTACGTTGCCACCGACTTCCGGGGATACTTCCCAGTGCCGGCGACATCGCACACGCGGCAACGCCACACCACCACCACACCCGGATGATCTTTCTTTAAATGTTTGGATAAATCCTCCACTCTCTTGTAATTAAAACGGGTGTGGCGCCTATCTTCTCTACCCTCCTTGTAACACCAGGGGCAGCGGAGATCGCCTTCGGCAGTAGGGAATCTAAGAATTAGATTCCGAACCGCCTCACCAGAAACTCGCCCCAAGCTATCCGTCATCGCCGAGTGTTGTTAGGCCGCGACACTAAGATAAAGGCGTCGCGCCTGCGCTCGATGTCAAAGTGGGCACTTAGGATTTCTCGAACAAGGCGAAGTGCAAAAGTGCGAAAAATTTCTAACACTTTTCGCCTTGCGCGAGAAATCTCAAGGCCACTCGTCGAGCGACACCCGGTGTGACGGAATCGCAAGAGTCGGGCCTCCGGCTCTCAGCGAACTCCGCGCGCACAAACACTCACTCACTACACTTTACTTAACTATCACAGCACTTAAACGACACCGCACAGCACAGCACTGACTAGACTATCACTCCCGAGTGCGGACGGCCCGCAACGCCAAGTCCCGGAATTCGCGATTCGCTCGCCGCGACGCACCGCTCGCTATTTCGCCGTCCGCACCGCACCGAAATCGAATTGTGGAGAATATTCTCCTCAATTTCTGGGAATAGCACAACTTTAAAAGACCCTTGTAGGGTGTGAGCCAGTCCCGGAGGCACTGCAATACCAGGCCGACTCACGACGCGGAGGGAGCAAGCTCCGAAACCACGTCTATTCCCAGAAATTGAGGTTAATATTCTGACTCCACATGGGAGGAGTACCAGATATTAAGCTGATAAGAACAGATAAAAGCTCTTTATTGAAAATTTTCAATACATGTTTCCCCTGGGGGCGGACCCCCAGGGGATGCGAAAAACAACAAAATGCGGGAAGGAGCTTCTCGTCAGTATAAATATAAAATAGTTTCGTCCCGGGCCCGCTTACAGTCCCTGCGGGCTCCGGGGAGTCAGAATATAACAGTACGACTGCCACCAGGCAGATGCCGCCGACCGCCGGAGCGGAAGAATACATATTTACGTAAAAAAAATAAAAAAAATAAAAAGATAACCAAATAAATAGATAAACAAACAAACAAAATAAATAAATAAACAGATACATAAATAAATAAAGTAAATCAATAAATAAATAAATAAATAAATGAGTAAATAAACATAAAAAGAAATAAAAAAACGCATAAATAAATAAGTAAAAAAAACTAAGTAAATGAATAAATTAGTAAATAAATAGGTAAGTAAATAATTAAGTAAACAAACAAATAAATAAACAATCGCAATGCCCGAAGAGGGACAAAACAATACGGCTCGGTAAAACAGTCGGCGGGTGGGGGGCTGCCGCCTACGTGTCTGCAGCCCCCCATTGTGTCTGAGTACGGCGCGTAGCGCCAGCCACCCGGTGTAAAAGGCCGAGTGACTGGGCCTCGGTGGATCTAGGCAATGCCGCGTCAACAAATAAATTAAGGCCCGGGAGCGCCTGAGGCCGCTGCCTCTTGTTCGGGAGCCCCAGCCGCGGGGGGCGCATCACCGAGCGCCTGCGGAACATCCCCCTGAGGGATTCCAGACACGTGCTCGACATAAATATTGCGCGACCACGCCAGGGTCTCCGAGACCATGAGTCGCCTCATCAGCATTGCGTATCTTGGGGAGACACGCAATACATCGAGGACAGCCTCATTGCCCGGATCCCAGCCGCCCAGTGCACCGACGAGGAATGCGTCGACTAAGACTCTGTAGCCGCGCCCGCGAAGCGATTCGGCGAGGGGGGCATACTTGAGGAGTTTACCCATCCTCGCCTCCTCAATCGCTTCAAACCGGTTTTCGAATGGCACGGCTACGTCGACGATCACAATGGTTTTTGAAGGCTCGTGCGTCACGACCAGGTCGGGACGCAGAGCCACAAATTCCCCTTCGGCGCCCGGAACGCGCTGGTTGACCCTCACGGTCCCTGGGAGACGGCAACCCCTCACTAACCTCCGGAGAACGCCATCGTGGCGTTTTTGTCGCGCCGCCGAATGCACGGTGCAGTGCTGAAGCACGTGGGGAAGGGACTCGAGGGCGTCCCCGCATTTGCGACAGCGCCTATCACCGGCGCCCCAGCGCCTTGCTCCATTAAGGGGCAAGACGTCGAGGCGAGCGCGGTGCATAAACCGCCAGTCTGCAAACCGGGTAAAACTCCCCGAGCTCATGAAGTGATTGCTCACTGGAGCCCGAGAAGTGACCTCGAGTACCTTCCCCTGGTCCCTCTTGGCCAGAACGGTCGCGAGGTAGTGCCCCGACACAGCACCACGCACCCGGCGTATCACTTGCTTCTTAGCAGAACCCGGTATTATGGTTCGCCTTCCGGAGGCCGCGGTGAGTTCCATCGAGAGTCCGTCCGAGACTTCATCCCACCGCCACCGAACACCAAACCTCTCCCCAACCCTGCGACACGCCTCACGCGCTTTCGACCAGAATGACGAAAGGGTCGTGGAGGGCCTCGCGAAATCCCCGAGCAAAGACCCCGACAGGTATTCCGCGAGGTCATTCCCTGAAGGAGGTCGACCGATCTTCTTACGAACAGCCTCCCGCAGAGATGATCCCGCTATTTGTGTCAGGACCCCATCCCCCGCATTTAACATTCTAAATGCGTGGGATATGGTCAAGGCATCAGCGAGATCTGCCAGCGGGAGCAGTCCACAGCCCCCCCGAGAGGGGGGAATGTAGACTAACTCCGCGCTGGCTCTCTGAGGGAGGTGCAGCCACGATTTGGCAAAGCGCCTAACGGCTTTGTCAGCCTCCTTCAGTGGCCCCTTCTCCATCCCGGTCCCACGTAGCAGGAAATCAAGACGGGTCAGGATGAAAGTCCTCACCGTCTCAATCTTCTGCCACGGGCAAAGCAGCGACTCATCGACGCGCCGCAGGTCGTCGAGCATGGCCCCGATGGTGGTGTAGGGAGTCTGTCCCGCCCGGACCCCCGTTGGAACCCCAAGATGTACGTAATGGTCCCCGTCTCCCAAGGATCGCAGCGGCGTATCCTGGAGTTGGTAGGTTCGCGCTGGATCGACTTTCCCCCTGAAAATGTGCAGAGTTGCACACTTACCAGGGTTGAAGGCCAACCCTAAGCGCTTCGCTACCCCCTCCACTGCCAAAAGCAGATCGCCCATGCTGTCTGGGGAGCCCGTCACTAATGCGACATCGTCCGCGTAAGCCAGGGATGTCACGCTGTGTCCGAAGAGATCATACCCGCGGCCTAAGGTGGTAACGGCGCGTAGCACGGGCTCAATTGCCAAGTTAAACAAAATCGGACTCAGCGGGCATCTCTGTCTTACTCCAGACAGCATGGGGATGGGGTCTGTGTACCCCTCCGAGGTACGAACACGAGTCGTGCAGCCGGTGTACATACTCCTGACGATACCAGTCAGGAGCGGCGGAACGCCGGCGCGCCCCAGGGCTGCATATATGGTCGCATGGGGGACAGAGCCGAACGCATTCGACAAGTCCAGCCATGCTACCGCAACGCTTTTACGACCGCGGCGGGCGTCGCTAAGAACCTCCTGCAGAACGAAGTTGTGCTCAAGACACCCCTCGTACGGCAGGAAGCCCTTCTGCTCCGGCGAAAGCCGCTCATTCGTTACCGCCCAGTGGGTGAGGCGATCCGCCAGGACAGCTGCGAACAGCTTAGGCGCGACGTCTCCCATTGCCAGAGGTCTCCAGTTGGAGAGATCCGACTCGTCCCCCTTCTTGTGCATAAGCACAGTAAGGGAGTGCCCCCAGCAGGCGGGAATCTGCCCAACTCTACGGCACGCATTAAATACGGCCGTAAGGAGAATGGCCCCCCGATCGCCGGACTTCAGATCACTGTAAGATATGCCGTCGGGTCCAGGGGATGAGTTGGACATCCTCTGGAGCCGCCGCCATACCTCACTCTCCGAAAATTCAGCGATCAGGGCGTCATTACTGCCCAGCAGCAACTCCCTGAGTTCAGGCAGTTGCGGATACGCCAACCCTTCATCAGACCGGGGGGCGTACAGTTCGCTAAAATACCGGTGGACTTCCTCCACCGGTATTCCGCAACGCGGAGAGACCCCTTGCAGGATCTCGCGAACTGCACGCTTCCGGTCCGAGCGGAAGAGGCGCTGGATGCGCGTGGCCTCCGCAACCCGATCCCTACCTGCTGGTGGCGGCCGAATCCCCCCAGACTGGCCACCCCGACGAGAAACGCCACGTCCCCCGGTTTCACGCCCTCCTCCACCGGACGGCCCCTCACGAGCGCGCGAACCGTTGCCACCCGCCGTCCGACGACCCGCGAAGAACGTCGCCACTCGCGCAGCTAATTCTTCGAGGGCCTCGGGGGTCTCGACCTGAGCAGCTCGCCTGACAAGATCCTCGCGCAAGCGGGCACGGCTTACGCCGTCCGTTTCGCGCTCACTTCGTACAGGCTGCTGCACCGATCGATTCCCCCGCGGACGACGAGTTTCACGGCCGCTGACCTCCGCCGAAACAGGACGCCCCCGCGGCCCCCCTGGAACGCGCCGACGGCCCACCCCGGCTGCCCCAACCCGTGCTCCCTCTCGTAGGGATACGGACGCAACATGATTATGTCGAGCACCTACCTGGAAAGATGTTGCTCCGGCTGCTCGACGTACGCCCCTCCCGGCTGCTGCTCCCTCGTCGTAGTTCGCTGTTGACGCTCCCGGGCCAGTCAACACATTAAAACGATTAGCACTATAGGGGCCCCAGTCCCGGATTGGACTGGTGCCCCGGTCAACAAATAAACTATTATTGTCCGCGCGCCCCGCGCGCGCGAGCGACTCGGCACGGTCGCCGGTGTGGCCGCTCGATCGGCAGGTAGCCCTCTGCCCTGTGTCCCCCGGTGTCCTCTGCGACCTCGTTGATGCAGCAGCTGCTCCACCTGTCACTTCTGCTGCTGCTCCGGGAGTGGGGGTCTCCGGTGAGGATTGGAGTACCCTCGGCCGCGTCCCTCTCGCTCGCCGCCTGCTGCCAACCCCTGCTGGCCTCCAGCCGTCGTCCTCCTCGTCAGTCGTTGCAGGACTGCGGGCCACTGCAGTCCTGGCTGGAGACCGGCCCTCTTCTCGGGCAGGCTCGACCTCCGGCGACGAATCCTCTTGAATTGGAGGGAGCACGTGCAATGAGGACAGTGGTGTTGTCCTCGTGTGCTCCCCTGACGACAGAGACGGGGTGCAAACCGTGCCGCATAACGACACAGTCACCGTCTCCGTCGTCAGCGTCGCCGCCGCACTGCAGGCCAGAGGCGAGCCATTGACTACTCGCCTCAGAGGGGGAAAAGATTCCCCCCCCAGACCCGCGACCAGAAGATCGGGCGGAAGAGACACCGCCCGACCCCCCACTCGCGGACCCAAACCTGCAGCCGGAACCAAAGATGTCGTTGGTTCCGCCGTTGTCCCGCGGGTGGCCTCTAAATAAGTTGTAGTAGGGCTCACCCTCCTCGAGTTGAAGACCCGGCTCGGTGTTATTGCCGGCGTCTTCTCCTCCTCCTTGCCAGTCCCTGTCATCTTCTTTCCTATGGAGTTCTTCTTCAAGGGCACCCCCACTGGCGGCTCCGATGCTGCCCGACGCACAGAACTCCGTGTCAATCTTCTCAGTGGTGCGCCGGGCGGTGTTGGATCCTTGGTGGGGCCCCTCGGAGATGGTGTTGAGGGGCCCTTGGAGCCGCCAGAAATCCTTCTGCCCCCGCTGGTGGTCTGCGGGGGGTTCTCTCTTCTCGCTTGGGGGGTGCCCTGGGGACTGGCCCTCGAGGTGGGCACAACGGGCGGTGAAGTCGATTTTCCTGCCCTGGTTGCCGTCAGGAAGGATGAGAGGGTCCTGGTGCCGCAGCTCGTGGTGGTGGTCGCCGCGGCCTTCCTTCCCCTGACGGCAGTCGTGGTGGTGGTGGGACGGGTGGCAGCCTTGGTGGTCGTCCTCGTCGTTTTGGCGGCGGTGGTCCTCGTAGTTGTGTTGCGAGAGGGGGCGGCCGATGTCGTCCGCCTCACCAGAGGCAACCCCGTCGTCGCCCTCGTCGTGGTTGTGGTGGTGGTGGTGGTGGCCGTCGTTGATGCTGTGCTGGCGACGGTGACAGGTGGAGCCTTCGAACCTTTGTCACCGCTGCTGGTCCTCGTCGCGGTCCTCGGTCGCACTCTCTCGTTCTCGAGAACTGGGCTACCTGCCGACCGATCCGCGACTGTCGTCGCGACCGGCGCGACGACAGAACACTCCGAAACACTATTTACACT
Organism: Trypoxylon attenuatum; assembly: GCA_963989405.1. Lineage (NCBI taxonomy): Eukaryota > Metazoa > Arthropoda > Insecta > Hymenoptera > Crabronidae > Trypoxylon > Trypoxylon attenuatum. Next base: position 6,423,957 of record OZ022492.1, on the reverse strand, counting down.
AATGGCGGCCACACCACTCACTCGCGCCGAATCGCCCGCCGGCGATAATCGCTCCTCGGCCCCTACGTTGTGCTGTACCGTGCGGGCCTGTGAGTGGGTGTCTGCACTATCCCCTGGTGCTACCCTGCTAATTTCTGCCCCATAACTACAATCCGTGGTGTGGGCCGCCGCGTAGTGCGTTGCCACCGACTTCCGGGGATACTTCCCAGTGCCGGCGACATCGCACACGCGGCAACGCCACACCACCACCACACCCGGATGATCTTTCTTTAAATGTTTGGATAAATCCTCCACTCTCTTGTAATTAAAACGGGTGTGGCGCCTATCTTCTCTACCCTCCTTGTAACACCAGGGGCAGCGGAGATCGCCTTCGGCAGTAGGGAATCTAAGAATTAGATTCCGAACCGCCTCACCAGAAACTCGCCCCAAGCTATCCGTCATCGCCGAGTGTTGTTAGGCCGCGACACTAAGATAAAGGCGTCGCGCCTGCGCTCGATGTCAAAGTGGGCACTTAGGATTTCTCGAACAAGGCGAAGTGCAAAAGTGCGAAAAATTTCTAACACTTTTCGCCTTGCGCGAGAAATCTCAAGGCCACTCGTCGAGCGACACCCGGTGTGACGGAATCGCAAGAGTCGGGCCTCCGGCTCTCAGCGAACTCCGCGCGCACAAACACTCACTCACTACACTTTACTTAACTATCACAGCACTTAAACGACACCGCACAGCACAGCACTGACTAGACTATCACTCCCGAGTGCGGACGGCCCGCAACGCCAAGTCCCGGAATTCGCGATTCGCTCGCCGCGACGCACCGCTCGCTATTTCGCCGTCCGCACCGCACCGAAATCGAATTGTGGAGAATATTCTCCTCAATTTCTGGGAATAGCACAACTTTAAAAGACCCTTGTAGGGTGTGAGCCAGTCCCGGAGGCACTGCAATACCAGGCCGACTCACGACGCGGAGGGAGCAAGCTCCGAAACCACGTCTATTCCCAGAAATTGAGGTTAATATTCTGACTCCACATGGGAGGAGTACCAGATATTAAGCTGATAAGAACAGATAAAAGCTCTTTATTGAAAATTTTCAATACATGTTTCCCCTGGGGGCGGACCCCCAGGGGATGCGAAAAACAACAAAATGCGAAAAGGAGCTTCTCGTCAGAATATATAAAATACTTTCGTCCCGGGCCCGCTTACAGTCCCTGCGGGCTCCGGGGAGTCAGGATATGTCAATGGACTGCCATCGGGCAGGTGCCGCCGATCGCCAGAGCGGATAGATGCATTAAAAAATAAATAAATAACCATAAAAAAAAAAAATAAAATAAAATAAGATAAAAAGAAATAAATAAAAGTATAAATAAATAAATAAATAAATAAATAGACATATGAGCAAACAAGTGAATACATAAATAAACAAACAAGTAAATAAATAGATAAAATAAATACATAACTCGATAAATACGAAACTAAATAAGTAAACATGGTAACAACGAAACGAAAGAACGAGGAAAAAGGCAACAAGACTCTAAATGAGAGAAAAACGATCGGCGGTTGGGGGACTGCCACCTACGAGCGTACAGCCCCCCGTTAAGGCTAAGCTCGGCGCACAGCGCCAGCCACCCGGTGTAGAAGGCCGAGTGACTGGGCCTCGGTGGGTCTAGGCACGCGGCGTCAATAAAATGGATTAAGGCCCGAGAGCGCCTGAGGCCGCTGCCTCGTTTTCGGGGGCCTCAGTCGCGGGGGGCGCAACGGCGAGCGCCTGCGGAACATCCCCCTGAGGGATACCAGATACGTGCTCGACGTAAACGTTGCGCGACCACGCCAGGGTCTCCGAGACCATGAGTCGCCTCATCAGCATTGCGTATCTTGGAGAGACACGCAATACATCGAGGACAGCCTCATTGCCCGGATCCCAGCCGCCCAGTGCACCGACGAGGAATGCGTCGACTAAAACTCTGTAGCCGCGCCCACGAAGCGATTCGGCGAGGGGGGTATACTTGAGGAGTTTACCCATCCTCGCCTCCTCAATCGCTTCAAAGCGGTTTTCAAATGGCACGGCTACGTCGACGATCACAATGGTCTTCGAAGGCTCGTGCGTCACGACCAGGTCGGGACGCAGAGCCACAAATTCCCCCTCGGCGCCCGGAACACGCTGGTTGACCCTTACGGTCCCTGGAAGACGGCAACCCCTCGCTAATCTCCGGAGAACGCCATCGTGGCGTTTTTGCCGCGCCGCCGAGTGCACGGCGCAGTGCTGAAGCACGTGGGGGAGGGACTCGAGGGCGTCCCCGCATTTGCGGCAGCGCCTGTCACCGGCGCCCCAGCGCCTTGCTCCGTTGAGGGGCAAGACGTCGAGGCGAGCGCGGTGCATGAACCGCCAATCCGCAAATCGGGTAAAACTCCCCGAGCTCATAAAGTGATTGCTCACTGGAGCCCGAGAAGTGACCTCGAGTACCTTCCCCTGGTCCTTCTTGGCCAGAACGGTCGCGAGGTAGTGCCCCGACACCGCACCACGCACCCGGCGTATCACCTGCTTCTTAGCAGAACCCGGTATTATGGTTCGCCTTCCGGAGGCCGCGGTGAGTTCCATCGACAGTCCGTCCGAGACTTCGTCCCACCGCCACCGAACACCAAACCTCTCTCCAACCCTGCGACACGCCTCACGCGCTTTCGACCAAAATGACGAAAGGGTCGTGGAGGGCCTCGCGAAATCCCCGAGCAAAGACCCCGACAGGTATTCCGCGAGGTCATTCCCTGAAGGAGGTCGACCGATCTTCTTACGAACAGCCTCCCGCAGAGATGATCCCGCTATTTGTGCCAGGACCCCATCCCCCGCATTTAACATTCTAAATGCGTGGGATACGGTCAAGGCATCAGCGAGATCTGCCAGCGGGAGCAGTCCACAGCCCCCCCGAGAGGGAGGGATGTAGACTAACTCCGCGCTGGCTCTCTGAGGGAGGTGCAGCCACGATTTGGCAAAGCGCCTAACGGCTTTGTCAGCCTCCTTCAGTGGCCCCTTCTCCATTCCGGTCCCACGCAGCAGGAAATCAAGACGGGTCAGGATGAAGGTCCTTACCGTCTCGATCTTCTGCCACGGGCAAAGCAGCGACTCATCAACGCGCCGCAGGTCGTCGAGCATGGCCCCGATGGTGGTGTAGGGAGTCTGTCCCGCCCGGACCCCCGTTGGAACCCCAAGATGGACGTAATGGTCCCCGTCTCCCAAGGATCGCAGCGGCGTATCCTGGAGTTGGTAGGTTCGCGCTGGATCGACTTTCCCCCTGGAAATGTGCAGAGTTGCACACTTACCAGGGTTGAAGGCCAACCCTAAGCGCTTCGCTACCCCCTCCACTGCCAAAAGCAGATCGCCCATGCTGTCTGGGGAGCCCGTCACTAATGCGACATCGTCCGCGTAAGCCAGGGATGTCACGCTGTGTCCGAAAAGATCGTACCCGCGGCCGAAGCTGGTCACGGCGCGCAGCAGAGGCTCGATCGCCAAGTTAAACAAGATCGGACTCAGCGGACATCCCTGTCTTACTCCAGACCGCATGGGGATGGGGTCTGTGTACCCCTCCGAGGTACGAACACGAGTCGTGCAGCCGGTGTACATACTCCTGACGATATCAGTCAGGAGCGGCGGAACGCCGGCGCGCTCCAGGGCTGCATATATGGTCGCATGGGGGACAGAGCCGAACGCATTCGACAAGTCCAGCCATGCCACCGCAACGCTTTTACGACCGCGGCGGGCGTCGCTAAGAACCTCCTGCAGAACGAAGTTGTGCTCAAGACACCCCTCGTACGGCAGGAAGCCCTTCTGCTCCGGCGAAAGCCGCTCATTCGTTACCGCCCAGTGGGTGAGGCGATCCGCCAGGACGGCTGCGAACAGCTTAGGCGCGACGTCTCCCATTGCCAAGGGTCTCCAGTTGGAGAGATCCGACTCGTCCCCCTTCTTGTGCATAAGCACAGTAAGGGAGCGCCCCCAGCAGGCGGGAATCTGCCCAACTCTACGGCACGCATTAAATACGGCCGTAAGGAGAATGGCACCCCGATCGCCGGACTTCAGATCACTGTAAGATATGCCGTCGGGTCCAGGGGATGAGTTAGACATCCTCTGGAGCCGCCGCCATACCTCACTCTCCGAAAATTCAGCGATCAGGGCGTCATTACTGCCCAGCAGCAACTCCCTGAGTTCAGGCAGTTGCGGATACGCCAACCCTTCATCAGACCGGGGGGCGTACAGTTCGCTAAAGTACCGGTGGACTTCCTCCACCGGTATTCCGCAACGCGGAGAGACCCCTTGCAGGATCTCGCGAACTGCACGCTTCCGGTCCGAGCGGAAGAGGCGCTGAATGCGCGTGGCCTCCGCAACCCGATCCCTACCTGCTGGTGGCGGCCGAATCCCCCCAGACTGGCCACCCCGACGAGAAACGCCACGTCCCCCGGTTTCACGCCCTCCTCCACCGGACGGCCCCTCACGAGCGCGCGAACCGTTGCCACCCGCCGTCCGACGACCCTCGAAGAACGTCGCCACTCGCGCAGCTAATTCTTCGAGGGCCTCGGGGGTCTCGACCTGAGCAGCTCGCCTGACAAGATCCTCGCGCAAGCGGGCCCGGCTTACGCCGTCCGTTTCGCGCTCACTTCGTACAGGCTGCTGCACCGATCGATTCCCCCGCGGACGACGAGCTTCACGGCCGCTGACCTCCGCCGAAACAGGACGCCCCCGCGGCCCCCCTGGAACGCGCCGACGGCCCACCCCGGCTGCCCCAACCCGTGCTCCCTCTCGTAGGGATACGGACGCAACATGATTATGTCGAGCACCTACCTGGAAAGATGTTGCTCCGGCTGCTCGACGTACGCCCCTCCCGGCTGCTGCTCCCTCGTCGTAGTTCGCTGTTGACGCTCCGGGGCCAGTCAACACATTAAAACGATTAGCACTATAGGGGCCCCAGTCCCGGATTGGACTGGTGCCCCGGTCAACAAATAAACTATTATTGTCCGCGCGCCCCGCGCGCGCGAGCGACTCGGCACGGTCGCCGGTGTGGCCGCTCGATCGGCAGGTAGCCCTTCTTTCTCGCTCCCCCGGTGTCCTAGGCGACCTCGTTGCTGCAGCAGCTGCTCCACCTGTCACTTCTGCTGCTGCTCCGGGGGTGGGGGTCTCCGGTGAGGATAGGAGTACCCTCGGCCGCGTCCCTCTCGCTCGCCGCCTGCTGCCCACCCCTGCTGGCCTCCAGCCGTCGTCCTCCTCCTCTGTCGATGCAGGACTGCGGGCCACTGCAGTCCTGGCTGGAGACCGGTCCTCTTCTCGGGCAGGCTCGACCTCCGGCGACGAATCCTCTTGAATTGGAGGGAGCACGTGCAATGAGGACAGTGGTGTTGTCCTCGTGTGCTCCCCTGACGACAGAGACGGGGTGCAAACCGTGCCGCATAACGACACAGTCACCGTCTCCGTCGTCAGCGTCGCCGCCGCACTGCAGGCCAGAGGCGAGCCATTGACTACTCGCCTCAGAGGGGGAAAAGATTCCCCCCCCAGACCCGCGACCAGAAGATCGGGCGGAAGAGACACCGCCCGACCCCCCACTCGCCGGTCCAAACCTGCAGCCGGAACCAAAGATGTCGTTGGTTCCGCCGTTGTCCCGCGGGTGGCCTCTAAATAAGTTGTAGTGGGGCTCACCCTCCTCGAGTTGAAGGCCCGGCGAGATGGTGTTGCCGGTGCCTTCTCCTTCTCCTCGCCAGTCCCCGACTTCTTCTTTCCAATGGAGTTCCTCTTTAAGGGCACCCCCGCTGGCGGCTCCGATGCTGCCCGGCGCACAGAACTCCGTGTCAATCTTCTCAGTGGTGCGCCGGGCGGTGTTGGATCCTTGGTGGGGCCCCTCGGAGATGGTGTTGAGGGGCCCTTGGAGCCGCCAGAAATCCTTCTGCCCCCGCTGGTGGTCTGCGGGGGGTTCTCTCTTCTCGCTTGGGGGGTGCCCTGGGGACTGGCCCTCGAGGTGGGCACAACGGGCGGTGAAGTCGATTTCCCTGCCCTGGATGCCGTCAGGAAGGATGTGAGCGTCCTTGTGCCGCTGCTCGTGGTGGTCGGTGCAGCGGCCTTCCTCCCTCTGACGGCGGTCGTGGTGGTGGTGGGACGGGTGGCAGCCTTCGTCGTCCTCGTCCTGGTGGCGGCGGTGGTCCTCGCTGTTGTGTTGCGAGAGGGGGCGGCCGATGTCGTCCGCCTCACCAGAGGTAACCCCGTCGTCGCCCTCGTAGTCGTGGTCGTCGTGGTGGTGGCTGTGGCTGCTGCGGCGGTGGTGACAGGTGGAGCACTCGGTCGACTGTCACTGCTGCCGGTGGTGCCTGTCGCGGTCCTCGGTCGCACTCTCTCGTTCTCGAAAACTGGGCTACCTGCCGACCGATCCGCGACTGTCGTCGCGACCGGCGCGACGACAGAACACTCCGAAACACTATTTACACTAATAGCGGCCACACCACTCACTCGCGCCGAATCGCCCGCCGGCGATAATCGCTCCTCGGCCCTATCACCGTGCTGCACTGTGCGGGCCTGTGAGTGAGTGTCAGTACTCACCCCTGGTGCTACCCTGCTACATTCACCCCCGTAACTACAGTCTGTGGTGTGGGCCGCCGCGTAGTGTGTTGCCACCGACTTCCGGGGATACTTCCCAGTGCCGGCGACATCACACACGCGGCAACGCCACACCACCACCACACCCGGATGCTCTCTTTTCAAATGTTTAGAGAGGTCCTCTATTCTTTTATAACTAAACCGGGTGTGGCGCTTGTCGTCTCTACCTTCCTTGTAGCACCAGGGGCAGCGGAGATCGCCTTCGGCAGTAGGGAATCTAAGAATTAGATTCCTAACTGCCTCCCCAGAAACCCGCCCCAAGCTATCCGTCATCGCCGAGTGTTATTAGGCCGCGACGCTAAGATAAAGGCGTCGCGCCTGCGCTCGATGTCAAAGTGGGCACTTAGGATTTCTCGAACAAGGCGAAGTGCAAAAGTGCGAATAATTTCTAACACTTTTCGCCTTGCGCGAGAAATCTCAAGGCCACTCGTCGAGCGACACCCGGTGTGACGGAATCGCAAGAGTCGGGCCTCCGGCTCTCAGCGAACTCCGCGCGCACAGACACTCACTCACTACACTTTACAAACTATCACAGCACTTAACGGCACCGCACAGCACAGCACTCTATCGCTAACACTCCCGAATTGTGCGGACGGCCCGCCACGCACAAAGTCCCGAAACTCGCGATCCGCTCGCCGCACGCTCGCTATTTCGCCGTCCGCACCGCACCGAAACTGAGTTGTCGAGAATACTCTCCTCAATTTCTGGGAATAGCACAACTTTAAAAGACCCTTGTAGGGTGTGAGCCAGTCCTGGAGGCACTGCAATACCAGGCCGACTCACGACGCGGAGGGAGCAAGCTCCGAAACCACGTCTATTCCCAGAAATTGAGGTTAATATTCTGACTCCACATGGGAGGAGTACCAGATATTAAGCTGATAAGAACAGATAAAAGCTCTTTATTGAAAATTTTCAATACATGTTTCCCCTGGGGGCGGACCCCCAGGGGATGCGAAAAACAACAAAATGCGGAAAGGAGCTTCTCGTCAGAATTTCTAAAATAATTTCGTCCCGGGCCCGCTTACAATCCCTGCGGGCTCCGGGGAGTCAGAATATAGTTATGTACTGCCGTCGGGCAGGTACCGCCGATCGCCGGAATGAATGAATAAATACATTAATAACTAAGTAAAACAAGTAAATAAACAGAGAGATAAATAAATAAACAATAAGTCAATAAATAAACAAGTAGTTAAAGAACAAAAAGAAGGAAAAATAAATAAACAGATAAATGCATAAATAAACAAATAGATTAGCGCCAGAATAGATAAACGAACAAATAACAGGATACATAAACAAATACATAAATGAAAATATAAATAAATAAACAAATAGGTAAATAAATAGATAAACAAAATAAATAAAGTAAATAAAATAAATAAAATAAATAAAATAAATAAAATAAAAATAAGAAAAATAAGTACATAGGCGCGACAACAACAACGAAAAAAAGATGAAAGCGGAGAATAAATAATAAGCCCGAGGAAACGATCGGCGGGTGGGGGGCTGCCACCTACGTGTGTGCAGCCCCCCATTACAGCTAAGCTCGGCGCATGGCGCCAGCCACCCGGTGTAAAAGGCCGAGTGACTGGGCCTCGGAGGAACTGAGCAGCGCCGCGTCAATAAATAATTTAAGGCCCGGGAGCGCCTGAGGCCGCTGCCTCTTGTTCGGGAGCCCCAGCCGCGGGGGGCGCATCGCCGAGCGCCTGCGGAACATCCCCCTGAGGGATACCAGATACGTGCTCGACGTAGATGTTGCGCGACCACGCCAGGGTCTCCGAGACCATGAGTCGCCTCATCAGCGTTGCGTATCTTGGGGAGACACGCAACACGTCAAGGACAGCCTCATTGCCCGGATCCCAGCCGCCCAGCGCACCGACGAGGAATGCGTCGACTAAGACTCTGTAGCCGCGCCCACGAAGCGATTCGGCGAGGGGGGTATACTTGAGGAGTTTACCCATCCTCGCCTCCTCGATCGCTTCCATCCGATTTTCAAATGGCACGGCTACGTCGACGATCACGATAGTCTTTGAAGGCTCGTGCGTCACGACCAGGTCGGGACGCAGAGCCACAAATTCCCCCTCGGCGCCCGGAACACGCTGGTTGACCCTCACGGTCCCTGGGAGACGGCAACCCCTCACTAGCCTCCGGAGAACGCCATCGTGGCGTTTTTGTCGCGCCGCCGAATGCACGGTGCAGTGCTGAAGCACGTGGGGAAGGGACTCGAGGGCGTCCCCGCATTTGCGGCAGCGCCTATCACCGGCGCCCCAGCGCCTTGCTCCGTTAAGGGGCAAGACGTCGAGGCGAGCGCGGTGCATGAACCGCCAATCCGCAAATCGAGTAAAACTCCCCGAGCTCATAAAGTGATTGCTCACTGGAGCCCGAGAAGTGACCTCGAGTACCTTCCCCTGGTCCCTCTTGGCCAGAACGGTCGCGAGGTAGTGCCCCGACACCGCACCACGCACCCGGCGTATCACCTGCTTCTTAGCAGAACCCGGTATTATGGTTCGCCTTCCGGAGGCCGCGGTGAGTTCCATCGACAGTCCGTCCGAGACTTCATCCCACCGCCACCGAACACCAAACCTCTCTCCAACCCTGCGACACGCCTCACGCGCTTTCGACCAGAATGACGAAAGGGTCGTGGAGGGCCTCGCGAAATCCCCGAGCAAAGACCCCGACAGGTATTCCGCGAGGTCGTTCCCTGAAGGAGGTCGACCGATCTTTTTACGAACAGCCTCCCGCAGAGATGATCCCGCTATTTGTGTCAAGACCCCATCCCCCGCATTTAACATTCTAAATGCGTGGGACACGGTCAAGGCATCAGCGAGATCTGCCAGCGGGAGCAGTCCACAGCCCCCCCGAGAGGGAGGAATGTAGACTAACTCCGCGCTGGCTCTCTGAGGGAGGTGTAACCACGATTTGGCAAAGCGCCTAATGGCTTTGTCGGCCTCCTTCAGTGGCCCCTTCTCCATCCCGGTCCCGCGTAGCAGGAAATCAAGACGGGTCAGGATGAAAGTCCTTACCGTCTCAATCTTCTGCCACGGGCAAAGCAGCGACTCATCGACACGCCGCAGGTCATCGAGCATGGCCCCGATGGTGGTGTAGGGAGTCTGTCCCGCCCGGACCCCCGTTGGAACCCCAAGATGTACATAATGGTCCCCGTCTCCCAGGGATCGAAGAGGCGTATCCTGGAGTTGGTAGGTTCGCGCCGGATCGACCTTCCCCCTGGAAATGTGCAGAGTTGCACACTTGCCAGGGTTGAAGGCCAACCCTAATCGCTTCGCTACCCCCTCCACTGCCAGAAGCAGATCGCCCATGCTGTCTGGGGAGCCCGTCACTAATGCGACATCGTCCGCGTAAGCCAGGGATGTCACGCTGTGCCCGAAAAGATCGTAACCGCGGCCTATGGTGGTAACGGCGCGCAACAGGGGCTCAATGGCCAAGTTAAACAAAATCGGACTCAGCGGACATCCCTGTCTTACTCCAGACAGCATGGGGATGGGGTCTGTGTACCCCTCCGAGGTACGAACACGAGTCGTGCAGCCGGTGTACATACTCCTGACGATACCAATCAGGAGCGGTGGAACGCCGGCGCGCTCAAGGGCTGCATATATGGTAGCGTGGGGAACAGAGCCGAACGCATTCGACAAGTCCAGCCACGCCACCGCAACGCTTTTACGACCGCGGCGGGCGTCGCTAAGTACCTCCTGCAGAACGAAGTTGTGTTCAAGACACCCCTCGTACGGCAGGAAGCCCTTCTGCTCCGGCGAAAGCCGCCCATTCGTTACCGCCCAGTGGGTGAGGCGATCCGCCAGGACAGCTGCGAACAGCTTAGGCGCGACGTCTCCCATTGCCAGAGGTCTCCAGTTGGAGAGATCCGACTCGTCCCCCTTCTTGTGCATAAGCACAGTAAGGGAGTGCCCCCAGCAGGCGGGAATCTGCCCAACTCTACGGCACGCATTAAATACGGCCGTAAGGAGAATGGCACCCCGATCGCCGGACTTCAGATCACTGTAAGATATGCCGTCGGGTCCAGGGGATGAGTTAGACATCCTCTGGAGCCGCCGCCATACCTCACTCTCCGAAAATTCAGCGATCAGGGCGTCATTACTGCCCAGCAGCAACTCCCTGAGTTCAGGCAGTTGCGGATACGCCAACCCTTCATCAGACCGGGGGGCGTACAGTTCGCTAAAATACCGGTGGACTTCCTCCACCGGTATTCCGCAACGCGGAGAGACCCCTTGCAGGATCTCGCGAACTGCACGCTTCCGGTCCGAGCGGAAGAGGCGCTGAATGCGCGTCGCCTCCGCAACCCGATCCCTACCTGCTGGTGGCGGCCGAATCCCCCCAGACTGGCCACCCCGACGAGAAACGCCACGTCCCCCGGTTTCACGCCCTCCTCCACCGGACGGCCCCTCACGAGCGCGCGAACCGTTGCCACCCGCCGTCCGACGACCCGCGAAGAACGTCGCCACTCGCGCAGCTAATTCTTCGAGGGCCTCGGGGGTCTCGACCTGAGCAGCTCGCCTGACAAGATCCTCGCGCAAGCGGGCACGGCTTACGCCGTCCGTTTCGCGCTCACTTCGTACAGGCTGCTGCACCGATCGATTCCCTCGCGGACGACGAGCTTCACGGCCGCTGACCTCCGCCGAAACAGGACGCCCCCGCGGCCCCCCCGGAACGCGCCGACGGCCCACCCCGGCTGCCCCAACCCGTGCTCCCTCTCGTAGAGGTACGGACGCAACATGATTACGTCGAGCACCTACCTGGATAGATGCTGCTCCGGCTGCCCGACGTGCGCCCCTCCCGGCTGCTACTCCCTCGTCGTGGTCGGTTGTTGACGCTCCCGGGCCAGTCAACACGTCGAAACGATTAAAGCTATAGGGGCCCCAGTCCCGGATTGGACTGGTGCCCCGGTCAACAAATAAATCACTATTGTTCGCGCGCCCCGCGCGCGCGGGCGACCCGGCACAGTCGCCGGTGTGGCCGCTCAATCGGCAGGTAGCCCTTTCTAATAATTCCCCCGGTGTCCTCGGCGACCTCGTTGTTGCAGCGGCTGCTCCACCTGTCACTTCTGCTGCTGCTCCGGGGGTGGGGGTCTCCGGTGAGGATTGGAGTACCCTCGGCCGCGTCCCTCTCGCTCGCCGCCTGCTGCCAACCCCTGCTGGCCTCCAGCCGTCGTCCTCCTCGTCCGTCGATGCAGGACTGCGGGCCACTGCAGTCCTGGCTGGAGACCGGTCCTCTTCTCGGGCAGGCTCGACCTCCGGCGACGATGTTTCTTGGATTGTTGGGAGTCCGTGCAATGAAGACAACGGAGTTGTCCTCGTGGACTCCCCTGACGACAGAGACGGGGTGCAAACCGTGCCGCATAACGACACAGTCACCGTCTCCGTCGTCAGCGTCGCCGCCGCACTGCAGGCCAGAGGCGAGCCATTGACTACTCGCCTCAGAGGGGGAAAAGATTCCCCCCCCAGACCCGCGACCAGAAGATCGGGCGGAAGAGACACCGCCCGACCCCCCACTCGCGGACCCAAACCTGCAGCCGGAACCAGAAATGTTGTTGGTTCCGCCGTTGTCCCGCGGGTGGCCTCCAAGTATGTTGTTGTGGGGCTCACCCTCCTCGAGTTGAAGACCCGGCTCGGTGTTGTTGCCGGCGTCTTCTCCTCCTCCTTGCCAGTCCCCGACTTCTTCTTTCCAGTGGAGTTCCTTCTTAAGGGCACCCCCGCTGGCGGCTCCGATGCTGCCCGACGCACAGAACTCCGGGTAAGTCTTCTCAGTGGTGCGCCGGGCGGTGTTGGGTTCTTGGTGGGGCCCCTCGGAGATGGTGTTGAGGGGCCCTTGGAGCCGCCAGAAGTCCTTCTGACCCCGCTGGTGGTCTGCGGGGCGCTTCCTCTTCTTGCTGGGGGGGTGCCCTGGGGACTGGCCCTCGAGGTGGGCACAACGGGCGGTGAGGTCGATTTACCTGCCCTGGATGCCGTCAGGAAGGATGTGAGCGTCCTTGTACCGCCGCTCGTGGTGGTGGTGGCGGCGGTCCTCCTTCCCCTGACGGCAGTCGTGGTGGTGGTTGGACGGGTGGCAGCCTTCGTTGTCCTCGTCCTTGTGGCGGCGGTGGTCCTCGATGTTGTATTGCGAGAGGAGGCGGCCGATGTCGTCCGCCTCACCAGAGGTAACCCCGTCGTCGCCCTCGTCGTTGTCGTGGTGGTGGTGGTGGTGGTAGTCACTGTCCTGGCGACGGTGACAGGTGGAGCATTCGGGCCCTTGTCACCGCTGCTGGTCCTCGACGCGGTCCTCGGTCGCTCGCGATCTTGCACGAAAATTGGGCTACCTGCCGACCGATCCGCGTCTGCCGTCACGACCGGCGCGACGGCAGGACACTCCGCGACACTATTTTCACTAACAGCGGCCACACCACTCACTCGCGCCGAATCGTCCGCCGGCGAATTTCGCTCCTCGGCCCCTACGTTTTGCTGCACCGTGCGGGCCTGTGAGTGGGTGTCTGCACTATCCCCTGGTGCTACCCTACTATTTGCAGCCCCGTAACTACAATCTGTGGTGTGGGCCGCCGCGTAGTGCGTTGCCACCGACTTCCGGGGATACTTCCCAGTGCCGGCGACATCGCACACGCGACAACGCCACACCACCACCACACCCGGATGCTCTCTTTTCAGATGTTTTGATAAATCTTCTATTCTTTTATAGCTAAACCGGGTGTGGCGCTTATCATCTCTGCCCTCCTTGTAGCACCAGGGGCATCGGAGATCGCCTTCGGCAGTAGGGAATCTAAGGATTAGATTCCTAACTGCCTCCCCAGAGACTCGCCTCGAGCTATCCGTCATCGCCGAGTGTTATTAGGCCGCGACGCTAAGATAAAGGCGTCGCGCCTGCGCTCGATGTCAAAGTGGGCACTTAGGATTTCCCGAACAAGGCGAAGTGCAAAAGTGCGAAAAATTTCTAACACTTTTCGCCTTGCGCGAGAAATCTCAAGGCCACTCGTCGAGCGACACCCGGTGTGACGGAGTCGCAAGAGTCGGGCCTCCGGCTCTCAGCGAACTCCGCGCGCACAGACACTCACTCACTACACTTAACTATCACAGAATCACGGCACCGCACAGCACAGCACTGACTCTAACTATTGCACGTCGTTATACTCCCGTAGTGCGGACGGCCCGCACGCACAAGTCCGAAACTCGCGATTTCGCTCGCCGCACCGAATCGCACCGAATTTCGCCGTCCGCACTTATTCGCCGCGAGTTTGTGGAGAATATTCTCCTCAATTTCTGGGAACAGAACACTAATTTGTAAACCCTTGTAGGGTGTGAGCCAGTCCCGGAGGCACTGCAATACCAGGCCGACTCACGACGCGGAGGGAGCAAGCTCCGAAACCACGTCTATTCCCAGAAATTGAGGTTAATATTCTGACTCCACATGGGAGGAGTACCAGATATTAAGCTGATAAGAACAGATTAAAGTCATTTATTGAAAAATTTCCAATACATGTTTCCCCTGGGGGCGGACCCCCAGGGGATGCGGAAATACAACGTAGAGCGAGAAGACTTCTCGTCAAAGGGTAAAAAGAATAAAGCTAATCTCGTCCCGGGCCCGCTTACAGTCCCTGCGGGCTCCGGGGAGTCAGAATATAATCAGGAAAACTGCCACCGGGCAGATGCCGCCGACCGCCGGAGCGGGAGAGTAAGTCAATAAATAAATAAACAACTAACCGAATACATAACCAAACAAACGGGAAAATAAATACATAAATAGATAAATCAATAAATAAATAGATAAATAAATAGATGAAAGAACAACTAAATAAATACAAATGAACAAATAACTAACTCAGTACATAGGCAATTAAATAGATAAATAAACAAGTAAATAAATAAATAAATAATAAAAAAAATAAAAAAGAAGTAAATAAGATATATATATATAAGAGAAAAAAAAAAAAAAAATATATATATATAACATAAGAGAAGAGAAAAAAAATAAAAAAGTAAAAAATTAATAAAAAACAAAAACAATCGCAATAACAAAAAACAAAAAAAAAGCTCGATAGAGCGATCGGCGGTTGGGGGACTGCCACCTACGTGTGTACAGGCTCCGTAATGACTAGGCTCGGCGCACAGCGCCAGCCACTGGGTGTAAAAGGCCGAGTGACTGGGCCTCGGAGGGTCTGAGCACGCCGCGTCAAGAGAAAATGAATTAAGGCCCGAGAGCGCCTGAGGCCGCTGCCTCTTGTTCGGGAGCCCCAGCCGCGGGGGGCGCATCGCCGAGCGCCTGCGGAACATCCCCCTGAGGGATACCAGATACGTGCTCGGCGTAAACGTTGCGCGACCACGCCAGGGTCTCCGAGACCATGAGTCGCCTCATCAGCATTGCGTATCTTGGAGAGACACGCAATACGTCGAGGACAGCCTCATTGCCCGGATCCCAGCCGCCCAGCGCACCGACGAGGAATGCGTCGACTAAGACTCTGTAGCCGCGCCCACGAAGCGATTCGGCGAGGGGGGCATACTTGAGGAGTTTACCCATCCTCGCCTCCTCAATCGCCTCAAAACGGTTTTCGAATGGCACGGCTACGTCGACGATCACTATAGTCTTTGAAGGCTCGTGCGTCACGACCAGGTCGGGACGCAGAGCCACAAATTCCCCCTCGGCGCCCGGAACACGCTGGTTGACCCTCACGGTCCCTGGGAGACGGCAACCCCTCACTAGCCTCCGGAGAACGCCATCGTGGCGTTTTTGTCGCGCCGCCGAATGCACGGTGCAGTGCTGAAGCACGTGGGGAAGGGACTCGAGGGCGTCCCCGCATTTGCGGCAGCGCCTATCACCGGCGCCCCAGCGCCTTGCTCCGTTAAGGGGCAAGACGTCGAGGCGAGCGCGGTGCATGAACCGCCAGTCCGCAAATCGAGTAAAACTCCCCGAGCTCATAAAGTGATTGCTCACTGGAGCCCGAGAAGTGACCTCGAGTACCTTCCCCTGGTCCCTCTTGGCCAGAACGGTCGCGAGGTAGTGCCCCGACACTGCACCACGCATCCGGCGTATAATCTGCTTCTTAGCGGAACCAGGTATTAACGTTCGCCTTCCGGAGG
The DNA here is from genome assembly GCA_963989405.1 of Trypoxylon attenuatum. NCBI lineage: Eukaryota > Metazoa > Arthropoda > Insecta > Hymenoptera > Crabronidae > Trypoxylon > Trypoxylon attenuatum. The sequence continues at coordinate 6,408,252 of OZ022492.1, read as the reverse complement.
CCGCGGTGAGCTCCATCGCGAGTCCGTCCGAGACTTCATCCCACCGCCACCGAACACCAAACCTCTCTCCAACCCTGCGACACGCCTCACGCGCTTTCGACCAGAATGACGAAAGGGTCGTGGAGGGCCTCGCGAAATCCCCGAGCAAAGACCCCGACAGGTATTCCGCGAGGTCATTCCCTGAAGGAGGTCGACCGATCTTCTTACGAACAGCCTCCCGCAGAGATGATCCCGCTATTTGTGTCAGGACCCCATCCCCCGCATTTAACATTCTAAATGCGTGGGATATGGTCAAGGCATCAGCGAGATCTGCCAGCGGGAGCAGTCCACAGCCCCCCCGAGAGGGGGGAATGTAGACTAACTCCGCGCTGGCTCTCTGAGGGAGGTGCAGCCACGATTTGGCAAAGCGCCTAACGGCTTTGTCAGCCTCCTTCAGTGGCCCCTTCTCCATTCCGGTCCCACGTAGCAGGAAATCAAGACGGGTCAGGATGAAAGTCCTTACCGTCTCAATCTTCTGCCACGGGCAAAGCAGCGACTCATCGACACGCCGCAGGTCGTCGAGCATGGCCCCGATGGTGGTGTAGGGAGTCTGTCCCGCCCGGACCCCCGTTGGAACCCCAAGATGAACGTAATGGTCCCCGTCTCCCAAGGATCGAAGTGGCGTATCCTGGAGTTGGTAGGTTCGCGCTGGGTCGACTTTCCCCCTGGAAATGTGCAGAGTTGCACACTTGCCAGGGTTGAAAGCCAACCCTAGGCGCTTCGCTACCCCCTCCACTGCCAAAAGCAGATCGCCCATGCTGTCTGGGGAGCCCGTCACTAATGCGACATCGTCCGCGTAAGCCAGGGATGTCACGCTGTGTCCGAACAAGTCATAACCGCGAGCGAAGGTGGTAACCGCGCGTAAAAGTGGCTCTATCGCCAAGTTAAACAAAATCGGACTCAGCGGACATCCCTGTCTTACTCCAGACAGCATGGGGATGGGGTCTGTGTACCCCTCCGAGGTACGAACACGAGTCGTGCAGCCGGTGTACATACTCCTGACGATACCAATCAGGAGCGGTGGAACGCCGGCGCGCTCCAGGGCTGCATATATGGTCGCATGGGGGACAGAGCCGAACGCATTCGACAAGTCCAGCCATGCTACCGCAACGCTTTTACGACCGCGGCGGGCGTCGCTAAGAACCTCCTGCAGAACGAAGTTGTGCTCAAGACACCCCTCGTACGGCAGGAAGCCCTTCTGCTCCGGCGAAAGCCGCTCATTCGTTACCGCCCAGTGGGTGAGGCGATCCGCCAGGACAGCTGCGAACAGCTTAGGCGCGACGTCTCCCATTGCCAAGGGTCTCCAGTTGGAGAGATCCGACTCATCCCCCTTCTTGTGCATAAGCACAGTAAGGGAGCGCCCCCAGCAGGCGGGAATCTGCCCAACTCTACGGCACGCATTAAATACGGCCGTAAGGAGAATGGCACCCCGATCGCCGGACTTCAGATCACTGTAAGATATGCCGTCGGGTCCAGGGGATGAGTTAGACATCCTCTGGAGCCGCCGCCATACCTCACTCTCCGAAAATTCAGCGATCAGGGCGTCATTACTGCCCAGCAGCAACTCCCTGAGTTCAGGCAGTTGCGGATACGCCAACCCTTCATCAGACCGGGGGGCGTACAGTTCGCTAAAATACCGGTGGACTTCCTCCACCGGTATTCCGCAACGCGGAGAGACCCCTTGCAGGATCTCGCGAACTGCACGCTTCCGGTCCGAGCGGAAGAGGCGCTGAATGCGCGTGGCCTCCGCAACCCGATCCCTACCTGCTGGTGGCGGCCGAATCCCTCCAGACTGGCCACCCCGACGAGAAACGCCACGTCCCCCAGTTTCACGCCCTCCTCCACCGGACGGCCCTTCACGAGCACGCGAACCGTTGCCACCCGCCGTCCGACGACCCTCGAAGAACGTCGCCACTCGCGCAGCTAATTCTTCGAGGGCCTCGGGGGTCTCGACCTGAGCAGCTCGCCTGACAAGATCCTCGCGCAAGCGGGCCCGGCTTACGCCGTCCGTTTCGCGCTCACTTCGTACAGGCTGCTGCACCGATCGATTCCCCCGCGGACGACGAGTTTCACGGCCGCTGACCTCCGCCGAAACAGGACGCCCCCGCGGCCCCCCTGGAACGCGCCGACGGCCCACCCCGGCTGCCCCAACCCGTGCTCCCTCTCGTAGGGATACGGACGCAACATGATTATGTCGAGCACCTACCTGGAGAGATGTTGCTCCGGCTGCTCGACGTACGCCCCTCCCGGCTGCTGCTCCCTCGTCGTAATTCGCTGTTGACGCTCCCGGGCCAGTCAGCACATTAAACGGATTAACACTATAGGGGCCCCAGTCCCGGATTGGACTGGTGCCCCGGTCAACAAATAAATTAACATTGTTCGCGCGCCCCGCGCGCGTGAGCGACCCGGCACGGTCGCCGGTGTGGCCGCTCGATCGGCAGGTAGCCCTCTGCCCTGAGTCCCCCGGTGTCCTCTGCGACCTCGTTGCTGCAGCAGCTGCTCCACCTGTCACTTCTGCTGCTGCTCCGGGGGTGGGGGTCTCCGGTGAGGATTGGAGTACCCTCGGCCGCGTCCCTCTCGCTCGCCGCCTGCTGCCAACCCCTGCTGGCCTCCAGCCGTCGTCCTCCTCCTCTGTCGATGCAGGACTGCGGGCCACTGCAGTCCTGGCTGGAGACCGGTCCTCTTCTCGGGCAGGCTCGACCTCCGGCGACGATGTTTCTTGGATTGTTGGGAGTCCGTGCAATGAAGACAACGGAGTTGTCCTCGTGGACTCCCCTGACGACAGAGACGGGGTGCAAACCGTGCCGCATAACGACACAGTCACCGTCTCCGTCGTCAGCGTCGCCGCCGCACTGCAGGCCAGAGGCGAGCCATTGACTACTCGCCTCAGAGGGGGAAAAGATTCCCCCCCCAGACCCGCGACCAGAAGATCGGGCGGAAGAGACACCGCCCGACCCCCCACTCGCGGACCCAAACCTGCAGCCGGAACCAGAGATGTTGTTGGTTCCGCCGTTGTCCCGCGGGTGGCCTCCAAGTATGTTGTTGTGGGGCTCACCCTCCTCGAGTTGAAGACCCGGCTCGGTGTTGTTGCCGGCGTCTTCTCCTCCTCCTTGCCAGTCCCCGACTTCTTCTTTCCAGTGGAGTTCCTTCTTAAGGGCACCCCCGCTGGCGGCTCCGATGCTGCCCGACGCACAGAACTCCGGGTAAGTCTTCTCAGTGGTGCGCCGGGCGGTGTTGGGTTCTTGGTGGGGCCCCTCGGAGATGGTGTTGAGGGGCCCTTGGAGCCGCCAGAAATCCTTCTGCCCCCGCTGGTGGTCTGCGGGGCGCTTCCTCTTCTTGCTGGGGGGGTGCCCTGGGGACTGGCCCTCGAGGTGGGCACAACGGGCGGTGAAGTCGATTTTCCTGCCCTGGTTGCCGTCAGGAAGGATGAGAGGGTCCTGGTGCCGCAGCTCGTGGTGGTGGTCGCCGCGGCCTTCCTTCCCCTGACGGCAGTCGTGGTGGTGGTGGGACGGGTGGCAGCCTTGGTGGTCGTCCTCGTCGTTTTGGCGGCGGTGGTCCTCGTGGTTGTGTTGCGAGAGGAGGCGGCCGATGTCGTCCGCCTCACCAGAGGTAACCCCGTCGTCGCCCTCGTCGTTGTCGTGGTGGTGGTGGTGGTGGTAGTCACTGTCCTGGCGACGGTGACAGGTGGAGCATTCGGGCCCTTGTCACCGCTGCTGGTCCTCGACGCGGTCCTCGGTCGCTCGCGATCTTGCACGAAAATTGGGCTTCCTGCCGACCGATCCGCGTCTGCCGTCACGACCGGCGCGACGGCAGGACACTCCGCGACACTATTTTCACTAACAGCGGCCACACCACTCACTCGCGCCGAATCGCCCGCCGGCGATAATCGCTCCTCGGCCCCTACGTTGTGCTGTACCGTGCGGGCCTGTGAGTGGGTGTCTGCACTATCCCCTGGTGCTACCCTGCTAATTTCTGCCCCATAACTACAATCCGTGGTGTGGGCCGCCGCGTAGTGTGTTGCCACCGACTTCCGGGGATACTTCCCAGTGCCGGCGACATCACACACGCGACAACGCCACACCACCACCACACCCGGATGATCTTTCTTTAGATGTTTTGAGAGGTCTTCGACCCTTTTATAATTAAAACGGGTGTGGCGCCTATCCTCTCTGCCCTCTCTGTAGCACCAGGGGCAGCGGAGATCGCCTTCGGCAGTAGGGAATCTAAGAATTAGATTCCGAACTGCCTCCCCAGAGACTCGCCTCGAGCTATCAGTCATCGCCGAGTGTTAAGGCCGCGACGCTAAGATAAAGGCGTCGCGCCTGCGCTCGATGTCAAAGTGGGCACTTAGGATTTCCCGAACAAGGCGAAGTGCAAAAGTGCGAAAAATTTCTAACACTTTTCGCCCTGCGCGAGAAATCTCAAGGCCACTCGTCGAGCGACACCCGGTGTGACGGAGTCGCAAGAGTCGGGCCTCCGGCTCTCAGCGAACTCCGCGCGCACAGACACTCACTCACTACACTTTATAAACTATCACAGCACTTTTAGCACCGCACAGCACAGCACAGACTAATTATTGCACGCTTAAACACTCCCGGGTGCGGACGGCCCGCCACGCTAACTCCCGAAAACGCACCGCTCGCCGGATTCGCACGCTCGCACTTCGCCGTCCGCACCGAACTATCGCGCTGTGGAGAATATTCTCCTCAATTTCTGGGAACAGAACACTAATTTGTAAACCCTTGTAGGGTGTGAGCCAGTCCCGGAGGCACTGCAATACCAGGCCGACTCACGACGCGGAGGGAGCAAGCTCCGAAACCACGTCTATTCCCAGAAATTGAGGTTAATATTCTGACTCCACATGGGAGGAGTACCAGATATTAAGCTGATAAGAACAGATAAAAGCTCTTTATTGAATATTTTCAATACATGTTTCCCCTGGGGGCGGACCCCCAGGGGATGCGAAAAACAACAAAATGCGGAAAGAAGCTTCTCGTCGGTATATATTAAAATAATTTCGTCCCGGGCCCGCTTACAGTCCCTGCGGGCTCCGGGGAGTCAGAATAAATCACTGAACTGCCATTGGGCAGGTGCCGCCGATCGCCGGAGCGGATTAAGGCACTAATAAATAAGTAAACAGAAAAAGAATAAATAGAAAGAAGTAAAAAATGAACAAATAAAAGAAAATAAAAAAATAAGATACAATAAAATGAAAAATAACAAAAAAACAAATAAAAATAAATAAAAAATAAATAAGTAAAAAATAAATAAATAGATAAATAGATAAAACAACGCATAAACAAACAAGTGCATACATAAATAAATAAACAGACAAGTAAATAAATAGATAAAATAAATACATAACTCAATAAATACAGAACTAAATAAATAGGCATGATAACAGAAAAGAGAAAGAACGAGGAAAAAGGCAACAAGGCTCTAAAATAACGATCGGCGGTTGGGGGACTGCCACCTACGTGTGTACAGCCCCCCGTTAACACTAAGCTCGGCGCATGGCGCCAGCCACCCGGTGTAAAAGGCCGAGTGACTGGGCCTCGGTGGAACTGAGCAGCGCCGCGTCAATAAATAATTTAAGGCCCGGGAGCGCCTGAGGCCGCTGCCTCTTGTTCGGGAGCCCCAGCCGCGGGGGGCGCATCGCCGAGCGCCTGCGGAACATCCCCCTGAGGGATGCCAGATACGTGCTCGACGTAAACGTTGCGCGACCACGCCAGGGTCTCCGAGACCATGAGTCGCCTCATCAGCATTGCGTATCTTGGAGAGACACGCAATACATCGAGGACAGCCTCATTGCCCGGATCCCAGCCGCCCAGTGCACCGACGAGGAATGCGTCGACTAAGACTCTGTAGCCGCGCCCGCGAAGCGATTCGGCGAGGGGGGCATACTTGAGGAGTTTACCCATCCTCGCCTCCTCAATCGCTTCAAACCGGTTTTCGAATGGCACGGCTACGTCGACGATCACAATGGTTTTTGAAGGCTCGTGCGTCACGACCAGGTCGGGACGCAGAGCCACAAATTCCCCTTCGGCGCCCGGAACGCGCTGGTTGACCCTCACGGTCCCTGGGAGACGGCAACCCCTCACTAACCTCCGGAGAACGCCATCGTGGCGTTTTTGTCGCGCCGCCGAATGCACGGTGCAGTGCTGAAGCACGTGGGGAAGGGACTCGAGGGCGTCCCCGCATTTGCGACAGCGCCTATCACCGGCGCCCCAGCGCCTTGCTCCATTAAGGGGCAAGACGTCGAGGCGAGCGCGGTGCATAAACCGCCAGTCTGCAAACCGGGTAAAACTCCCCGAGCTCATGAAGTGATTGCTCACCGGAGCCCGGGAAGTGACCTCGAGCACCTTACCCTGGTCCCTCTTGGCCAGAACGGTCGCGAGGTAGTGCCCCGACACCGCACCACGCACTCGGCGGATTATCTGTTTCTTAGCAGAACCCGGTATTATGGTCCGCCTTCCGGAGGCCGCGGTGAGTTCCATCGACAGTCCGTCCGAGACTTCGTCCCACCGCCACCGAACACCAAACCTCTCTCCAACCCTGCGACACGCCTCACGCGCTTTCGACCAGAATGAGGAAAGGGTCGTGGAGGGCCTCGCGAAATCCCCGAGCAAAGACCCCGACAGGTATTCCGCGAGGTCATTCCCTGAAGGAGGTCGACCGATCTTCTTACGAACAGCCTCCCGCAGAGATGATCCCGCTATTTGTGTCAGGACCCCATCCCCCGCATTTAACATTCTAAATGCGTGGGATATGGTCAAGGCATCAGCGAGATCTGCCAGCGGGAGCAGTCCACAGCCCCCCCGAGAGGGAGGGATGTAGACTAACTCCGCGCTGGCTCTCTGGGGGAGGTGCAGCCACGATTTGGCAAAGCGCCTAACGGCTTTGTCAGCCTCCTTCAGTGGCCCCTTCTCCATTCCGGTCCCACGCAGCAGGAAATCAAGACGGGTCAGGATGAAAGTCCTTACCGTCTCAATCTTCTGCCACGGGCAAAGCAGCGACTCATCAACGCGTCGCAGGTCGTCGAGCATGGCCCCGATGGTGGTGTAGGGAGTCTGTCCCGCCCGGACCCCCGTTGGAACCCCAAGATGGACATAGTGGTCCCCGTCTCCCATGGATCGAAGTGGCGTATCCTGGAGTTGGTAGGTTCGCGCTGGATCGACCTTCCCCCTGGAAATGTGCAGAGTTGCACACTTGCCAGGGTTGAAGGCCAACCCTAGGCGCTTCGCTACCCCCTCCACTGCCAGAAGCAGATCGCCCATGCTGTCTGGGGAGCCCGTCACTAATGCGACATCGTCCGCGTAAGCCAGGGATGTCACGCTGTGTCCAAACAAATCATATCCGCGAGCAAAGGTGGAAACCGCGCGTATTAAAGGTTCAATCGCCAGATTAAACAGTATTGGACTCAGCGGACATCCCTGTCTTACTCCAGACCGCATGGGGATGGGGTCTGTGTACCCCTCCGAGGTACGAACACGAGTCGTGCAGCCGGTGTACATACTCCTGACGATACCAATCAGGAGCGGCGGGACGCCGGCGCGCTCCAGGGCTGCATATATGGTCGCGTGGGGGACAGAGCCGAACGCATTCGACAAGTCCAGCCACGCCACCGCAACGCTTTTGCGACCGCGGCGGGCGTCGCTAAGGACCTCCTGCAGAACGAAGTTGTGCTCGAGGCACCCCTCGTACGGCAGGAAGCCCTTCTGCTCCGGCGAAAGCCGCCCATTCGTTACCGCCCAGTGGGTGAGGCGATCCGCCAGGACAGCTGCGAACAGCTTAGGCGCGACGTCTCCCATTGCCAAAGGCCTCCAGTTAGAGAGATCCGACTCGTCCCCCTTCTTGTGCATAAGCACAGTAAGGGAGTGCCCCCAGCAGGCGGGAATCTGCCCAACTCTACGGCACGCGTTAAACACGGCCGTAAGGAGAATGGCACCCCGATCGCCGGACTTCAGATCACTGTAAGATATGCCGTCGGGTCCAGGGGATGAGTTAGACATCCTCTGGAGCCGCCGCCATACCTCACTCTCCGAAAATTCAGCGATCAGGGCGTCATTACTGCCCAGCAGCAACTCCCTGAGTTCAGGCAGTTGCGGATACGCCAACCCTTCATCAGACCGGGGGGCGTACAGTTCGCTAAAATACCGGTGGACTTCCTCCACCGGTATTCCGCAACGCGGAGAGACCCCTTGCAGGATCTCGCGAACTGCACGCTTCCGGTCCGAGCGGAAGAGGCGCTGAATGCGCGTGGCCTCCGCAACCCGATCCCTACCTGCTGGTGGCGGCCGAATCCCCCCAGACTGGCCACCCCGACGAGAAACGCCACGTCCCCCGGTTTCACGCCCTCCTCCACCGGACGGCCCCTCACGAGCGCGCGAGCCGTTGCCACCCGCCGCCCGACGACCCTCGAAGAACCTCGCCACTCGCGCAGCTAATTCTTCGAGGGCCTCGGGGGTCTCGACCTGAGCAGCTCGCCTGACAAGATCCTCGCGCAAGCGGGCCCGGCTTGCGCCGTCCGTTTCGCGCTCACTTCGTACAGGCTGCTGCACCGATCGATTCCCCCGCGGACGACGAGTTTCACGGCCGCTGACCTCCGCCGAAGCAGGACGCCCCCGCGGCCCCCCTGGAACGCGCCGACGGCCCACCCCGGCCGCCCCAACCCGTGCTCCCTCTCGTAGGGATACGGACGCAACATGATTATGTCGAGCACCTACCTGGAAAGATGTTGCTCCGGCTGCTCGACGTACGCCCCTCCCGGCTGCTGCTCCCTCGTCGTAGTTCGCTGTTGACGCTCCCGGGCCAGTCAACACATTAAAACGATTAGCACTATAGGGGCCCCAGTCCCGGATTGGACTGGTGCCCCGGTCAACAAATAAACTATTATTGTCCGCGCGCCCCGCGCGCGCGAGCGACTCGGCACGGTCGCCGGTGTGGCCGCTCGATCGGCAGGTAGCCCTTCTTTCTCGCTCCCCCGGTGTCCTAGGCGACCTCGTTGCTGCAGCAGCTGCTCCACCTGTCACTTCTGCTGCTGCTCCGGGGGTGGGGGTCTCCGGTGAGGATTGGAGTACCCTCGGCCGCGTCCCTCTCGCTCGCCGCCTGCTGCCAACCCCTGCTGGCCTCCAGCCGTCGTCCTCCTCCTCTGTCGATGCAGGACTGCGGGCCACTGCAGTCCTGGCTGGAGACCGGTCCTCTTCTCGGGCAGGCTCGACCTCCGGCGACGAATCTTCTTGAATTGTTGGGAGTCCGTGCAATGAAGACAACGGAGTTGTCCTCGTGGACTCCCCTGACGACAGAGACGGGGTGCAAACCGTGCCGCATAACGACACAGTCACCGTCTCCGTCGTCAGCGTCGCCGCCGCACTGCAGGCCAGAGGCGAGCCATTGACTACTCGCCTCAGAGGGGGAAAAGATTCCCCCCCCAGACCCGCGACCAGAAGATCGGGCGGAAGAGACACCGCCCGACCCCCCACTCGCGGACCCAAACCTGCAGCCGGAACCTGAGATGTCCGTGGTTCCGCCGTTGTCCCGCGGGTGGCCTCTAAATAAGTCGTAGTCGGGCTCACCCTCCTCGAGTTGAAGACCCGGCTAGTTGGAGTTGCCGGGGTCTTCTCCTTCTTCTCCTCGCCAGTCCCCGCCTTCTTCTTGTCCAGGGAGTTCCTCTTCGAGGGCACCCCCGCTGGCGGCTCCGATGCTGCCCGACGCACGGAACTCCTCGTCACTCTTCTCAATGGTGCGCCGGGCGGTGTTGGATTCTTGAGAGGGCCCCTCGGAGATGGTGTTGAGGGGCCCTTGGAGCCTCCAGAAATCCTTCTGCCCCCGCTGGTGGTCTGCGGGGCGCTTCCTCTTCTTGCTGGGGGGATGCCCTGGGGACTGGCCCTCGAGGTGGGCACAACGGGCGGTGAGGTCGATTTCCCTGCCCTGGATGCCGTCAGGAAGGATGAAATGGTCCGAGTGCCGCTGCTCGTGGTGGTGGGTGCAGCGGCCTTCCTCCCTCTGACGGCGGTCGTGGTGGTGGTGGGACGGGTGGCAGCCTTCGTCGTCCTCGTCCTGGTGGCGGCGGTGGTCCTCGCTGTTGTGTTGCGAGAGGGGGCGGCCGATGTCGTCCGCCTCACCAGAGGTAACCCCGTCGTCGCCCTCGTCGTTGTCGTGGTGGTGGTGGTGGTGGTAGTCACTGTCCTGGCGACGGTGACAGGTGGAGCATTCGGGCCCTTGTCACCGCTGCTGGTCCTCGACGCGGTCCTCGGTCGCTCGCGATCTTGCACGAAAATTGGGCTACCTGCCGACCGATCCGCGTCTGCCGTCACGACCGGCGCGACGGCAGGACACTCCGCGACACTATTTTCACTAACAGCGGCCACACCACTCACTCGCGCCGAATCGTCCGCCGGCGAATTTCGCTCCTCGGCCCCTACGTTTTGCTGTGCCGTGCGGGCCTGTGAGTGGGTGTCTGTACTATCCCCTGGTGTTACCCTATCATTTTGGGCCCCATAACTACAATCCGTGGTGTGGGCCGCCGCGTAGTGCGTTGCCACCGACTTCCGGGGATACTTCCCAGTGCCGGCGACATCGCACACGCGGCAACGCCACACCACCACCACACCCGGATGCTCTCTTTTCAGATGTTTTGATAAATCTTCTATTCTTTTATAGCTAAACCGGGTGTGGCGCTTATCATCTCTGCCCTCCTTGTAGCACCAGGGGCAGCGGAGATCGCCTTCGGCAGTAGGGAATCTAAGAATTAGATTCCGAACCGCCTCCCCAGAGACTCGCCTCGAGCTATCCGTCATCGCCGAGTGTTATTAGGCCGCGACGCTAAGATAAAGGCGTCGCGCCTGCGCTCGATGTCAAAGTAGACACTTAGGATTTCTCGAACAAGGCGAAGTGCAAAAGTGCGAAAAATTTCTAACACTTTTCGCCTTGCGCGAGAAATCTCAAGGCCACTCTTCGAGCGACACCCGGTGTGACGGAATCGCAAGAGTCGGGCCTCCGGCTCTCAGCGAACTCCGCGCGCACAGACACTCACTCACTACACTTTACAAACTATCACAGCACTTAACGGCACCGCACAGCACAGCACTGACTAACTGTTGCACGTGAATCACTCCCGAGTGCGGACGGCCCGCACGCACAAGTCCGAAACTCGCGATTCGTTCGCCGCGACGCACCGCTCGAAGTTTCGCCGTCCGCACCGCACCGAAATCGACTTGTGGAGAATATTCTCCTCAATTTCTGGGAATAGCTCTATTTTACAAACCCTTGTAGGGTGTGAGCCAGTCCTGGAGGCACTGCAATACCAGGCCGACTCACGACGCGGAGGGAGCAAGCTCCGAAACCACGTCTATTCCCAGAAATTGAGGTTAATATTCTGACTCCACATGGGAGGAGTACCAGATATTAAGCTGATAAGAACAGATAAAAGCTCTTTATTGAAAATTTTCAATACATGTTTCCCCTGGGGGCGGACCCCCAGGGGATGCGAAAAACAACAAAATGCGGAAAGGAGCTTCTCGTCAGAATTTCTAAAATAATTTCGTCCCGGGCCCGCTTACAATCCCTGCGGGCTCCGGGGAGTCAGAATATAGTTATGTACTGCCGTCGGGCAGGTACCGCCGATCGCCGGAATGAATGAATAAATACATTAATAACTAAGTAAAACAAGTAAATAAACAGAGAGATAAATAAATAAACAATAAGTCAATAAATAAACAAGTAGTTAAAGAACAAAAAGAAGGAAAAATAAATAAACAAATAGATTAGCGCCAGAATAGATAAACGAACAAATAACAGGATACATAAACAAATACATAAATGAAAATATAAATAAATAAACAAATAGGTAAATAAATAGATAAACAAAATAAATAAAGTAAATAAAATAAATAAAATAAATAAAATAAATAAAATAAATAAAATAAAAATAAGAAAAATAAGTACATAGGCGCGACAACAACAACGAAAAAAAGATGAAAGCGGAGAATAAATAATAAGCCCGAGGAAACGATCGGCGGGTGGGGGGCTGCCACCTACGTGTGTGCAGCCCCCCATTACAGCTAAGCTCGGCGCATGGCGCCAGCCACCCGGTGTAAAAGGCCGAGTGACTGGGCCTCGGAGGAACTCAGCAGCGCCGCGTCAATAAATAATTTAAGGCCCGGGAGCGCCTGAGGCCGCTGCCTCTTGTTCGGGAGCCCCAGCCGCGGGGGGCGCATCGCCGAGCGCCTGCGGAACATCCCCCTGAGGGATACCAGATACGTGCTCGACGTAGATGTTGCGCGACCACGCCAGGGTCTCCGAGACCATGAGTCGCCTCATCAGCGTTGCGTATCTTGGGGAGACACGCAACACGTCAAGGACAGCCTCATTGCCCGGATCCCAGCCGCCCAGCGCACCGACGAGGAATGCGTCGACTAAGACTCTGTAGCCGCGCCCACGAAGCGATTCGGCGAGGGGGGTATACTTGAGGAGTTTACCCATCCTCGCCTCCTCGATCGCTTCCATCCGATTTTCAAATGGCACGGCTACGTCGACGATCACGATAGTCTTTGAAGGCTCGTGCGTCACGACCAGGTCGGGACGCAGAGCCACAAATTCCCCCTCGGCGCCCGGAACACGCTGGTTGACCCTCACGGTCCCTGGGAGACGGCAACCCCTCACTAGCCTCCGGAGAACGCCATCGTGGCGTTTTTGTCGCGCCGCCGAATGCACGGTGCAGTGCTGAAGCACGTGGGGAAGGGACTCGAGGGCGTCCCCGCATTTGCGGCAGCGCCTATCACCGGCGCCCCAGCGCCTTGCTCCGTTAAGGGGCAAGACGTCGAGGCGAGCGCGGTGCATGAACCGCCAATCCGCAAATCGAGTAAAACTCCCCGAGCTCATAAAGTGATTGCTCACTGGAGCCCGAGAAGTGACCTCGAGTACCTTCCCCTGGTCCCTGTTGGCCAGAACGGTCGCGAGGTAGTGCCCCGACACCGCACCACGCACCCGGCGTATCACCTGCTTCTTAGCAGAACCCGGTATTATGGTTCGCCTTCCGGAGGCCGCGGTGAGTTCCATCGACAGTCCGTCCGAGACTTCATCCCACCGCCACCGAACACCAAACCTCTCTCCAACCCTGCGACACGCCTCCCGCGCTTTCGACCAGAATGACGAAAGGGTCGTGGAGGGCCTCGCGAAATCCCCGAGCAAAGACCCCGACAGGTATTCCGCGAGGTCGTTCCCTGAAGGAGGTCGACCGATCTTTTTACGAACAGCCTCCCGCAGAGATGATCCCGCTATTTGTGTCAAGACCCCATCCCCCGCATTTAACATTCTAAATGCGTGGGACACGGTCAAGGCATCAGCGAGATCTGCCAGCGGGAGCAGTCCACAGCCCCCCCGAGAGGGAGGAATGTAGACTAACTCCGCGCTGGCTCTCTGAGGGAGGTGTAACCACGATTTGGCAAAGCGCCTAATGGCTTTGTCGGCCTCCTTCAGTGGCCCCTTCTCCATCCCGGTCCCGCGTAGCAGGAAATCAAGACGGGTCAGGATGAAAGTCCTTACCGTCTCAATCTTCTGCCACGGGCAAAGCAGCGACTCATCGACACGCCGCAGGTCATCGAGCATGGCCCCGATGGTGGTGTAGGGAGTCTGTCCCGCCCGGACCCCCGTTGGAACCCCAAGATGTACATAATGGTCCCCGTCTCCCAGGGATCGAAGAGGCGTATCCTGGAGTTGGTAGGTTCGCGCCGGATCGACCTTCCCCCTGGAAATGTGCAGAGTTGCACACTTGCCAGGGTTGAAGGCCAACCCTAAACGCTTCGCTACCCCCTCCACTGCCAGAAGCAGATCGCCCATGCTGTCTGGGGAGCCCGTCACTAATGCGACATCGTCCGCGTAAGCCAGGGATGTCACGCTGTGCCCGAAAAGATCGTAACCGCGGCCTATGGTGGTAACGGCGCGCAACAGGGGCTCAATGGCCAAGTTAAACAAAATCGGACTCAGCGGACATCCCTGTCTTACTCCAGACAGCATGGGGATGGGGTCTGTGTACCCCTCCGAGGTACGAACACGAGTCGTGCAGCCGGTGTACATACTCCTGACGATACCAATCAGGAGCGGTGGAACGCCGGCGCGCTCAAGGGCTGCATATATGGTAGCGTGGGGAACAGAGCCGAACGCATTCGACAAGTCCAGCCACGCCACCGCAACGCTTTTACGACCGCGGCGGGCGTCGCTAAGTACCTCCTGCAGAACGAAGTTGTGTTCAAGACACCCCTCGTACGGCAGGAAGCCCTTCTGCTCCGGCGAAAGCCGCCCATTCGTTACCGCCCAGTGGGTGAGGCGATCCGCCAGGACAGCTGCGAACAGCTTAGGCGCGACGTCTCCCATTGCCAGAGGTCTCCAGTTGGAGAGATCCGACTCGTCCCCCTTCTTGTGCATAAGCACAGTAAGGGAGTGCCCCCAGCAGGCGGGAATCTGCCCAACTCTACGGCACGCATTAAATACGGCCGTAAGGAGAATGGCACCCCGATCGCCGGACTTCAGATCACTGTAAGATATGCCGTCGGGTCCAGGGGATGAGTTAGACATCCTCTGGAGCCGCCGCCATACCTCACTCTCCGAAAATTCAGCGATCAGGGCGTCATTACTGCCCAGCAGCAACTCCCTGAGTTCAGGCAGTTGCGGATACGCCAACCCTTCATCAGACCGGGGGGCGTACAGTTCGCTAAAATACCGGTGGACTTCCTCCACCGGTATTCCGCAACGCGGAGAGACCCCTTGCAGGATCTCGCGAACTGCACGCTTCCGGTCCGAGCGGAAGAGGCGCTGAATGCGCGTGGCCTCCGCAACCCGATCCCTACCTGCTGGTGGCGGCCGAATCCCCCCAGACCGGCCACCCCGACGAGAAACGCCACGTCCCCCGGTTTCACGCCCTCCTCCACCGGACGGCCCCTCACGAGCGCGCGAACCGTTGCCACCCGCCGTCCGACGACCCGCGAAGAACGTCGCCACTCGCGCAGCTAATTCTTCGAGGGCCTCGGGGGTCTCGACCTGAGCAGCTCGCCTGACAAGATCCTCGCGCAAGCGGGCACGGCTTACGCCGTCCGTTTCGCGCTCACTTCGTACAGGCTGCTGCACCGATCGATTCCCTCGCGGACGACGAGCTTCACGGCCGCTGACCTCCGCCGAAACAGGACGCCCCCGCGGCCCCCCCGGAACGCGCCGACGGCCCACCCCGGCTGCCCCAACCCGTGCTCCCTCTCGTAGAGGTACGGACGCAACACGATTACGTCGAGCACCTACCTGGATAGATGCTGCTCCGGCTGCCCGACGTGCGCCCCTCCCGGCTGCTACTCCCTCGTCGTGGTCGGTTGTTGACGCTCCCGGGCCAGTCAACACGTCGAAACGATTAAAGCTATAGGGGCCCCAGTCCCGGATTGGACTGGTGCCCCGGTCAACAAATAAATCACTATTGTTCGCGCGCCCCGCGCGCGCGGGCGACCCGGCACAGTCGCCGGTGTGGCCGCTCAATCGGCAGGTAGCCCTTTCTAATAATTCCCCCGGTGTCCTCGGTGACCTCGTTGTTGCAGCGGCTGCTCCACCTGTCACTTCTGCTGCTGCTCCGGGGGTGGGGGTCTCCGGTGAGGATTGGAGTACCCTCGGCCGCGTCCCTCTCGCTCGCCGCCTGCTGCCAACCCCTGCTGGCCTCCAGCCGTCGTCCTCCTCGTCCGTCGATGCAGGACTGCGGGCCACTGCAGTCCTGGCTGGAGACCGGTCCTCTTCTCGGGCAGGCTCGACCTCCGGCGACGATGTTTCTTGGATTGTTGGGAGTCCGTGCAATGAAGACAACGGAGTTGTCCTCGTGGACTCCCCTGACGACAGAGACGGGGTGCAAACCGTGCCGCATAACGACACAGTCACCGTCTCCGTCGTCAGCGTCGCCGCCGCACTGCAGGCCAGAGGCGAGCCATTGACTACTCGCCTCAGAGGGGGAAAAGATTCCCCCCCCAGACCCGCGACCAGAAGATCGGGCGGAAGAGACACCGCCCGACCCCCCACTCGCGGACCCAAACCTGCAGCCGGAACCTGAGACGTCCGTGGTTCCGCCGTTGTCCCGCGGGTGGCCTCTAAATAAGTCGTAGTAGGGCTCACCCTCCTCGAGTTGAAGACCCGGCTAGTTGGAGTTGCCGGGGTCTTCTCCTTCTTCTCCTCGCCAGTCCCCGCCTTCTTCTTGTCCAGGGAGTTCCTCTTCGAGGGCACCCCCGCTGGCGGCTCCGATGCTGCCCGACGCACGGAACTCCTCGTCACTCTTCTCAATGGTGCGCCGGGCGGTGTTGGATTCTTGAGAGGGCCCCTCGGAGATGGTGTTGAGGGGCCCTTGGAGCCGCCAGAAATCCTTCTGCCCCCGCTGGTGGTCTGCGGGGCGCTTCCTCTTCTTGCTGGGGGGATGCCCTGGGGACTGGCCCTCGAGGTGGGCACAACGGGCGGTGAAGTCGATTTACCTGCCCTGGATGCCGTCAGGAAGGATGAAATGGTCCGAGTGCCGCTGCTCGTGGTGGTGGGTGCAGCGGCCTTCCTCCCTCTGACGGCGGTCGTGGTGGTGGTGGGACGGGTGGCAGCCTTCGTCGTCCTCGTCCTGGTGGCGGCGGTGGTCCTCGCTGTTGTGTTGCGAGAGGGGGCGGCCGATGTCGTCCGCCTCACCAGAGGTAACCCCGTCGTCGCCCTCGTCGTTGTCGTGGTGGTGGTGGTGGTGGTAGTCACTGTCCTGGCGACGGTGACAGGTGGAGCATTCGGGCCCTTGTCACCGCTGCTGGTCCTCGACGCGGTCCTCGGTCGCTCGCGATCTTGCACGAAAATTGGGCTACCTGCCGACCGATCCGCGTCTGCCGTCACGACCGGCGCGACGGCAGGACACTCCGCGACACTATTTTCACTAACAGCGGCCACACCACTCACTCGCGCCGAATCGTCCGCCGGCGAATTTCGCTCCTCGGCCCCTACGTTTTGCTGTGCCGTGCGGGCCTGTGAGTGGGTGTCTGTACTATCCCCTGGTGTTACCCTATCATTTTGGGCCCCATAACTACAATCCGTGGTGTGGGCCGCCGCGTAGTGCGTTGCCACCGACTTCCGGGGATACTTCCCAGTGCCGGCGACATCGCACACGCGGCAACGCCACACCACCACCACACCCGGATGCTCTCTTTTCAGATGTTTTGATAAATCTTCTATTCTTTTATAGCTAAACCGGGTGTGGCGCTTATCATCTCTGCCCTCCTTGTAGCACCAGGGGCAGCGGAGATCGCCTTCGGCAGTAGGGAATCTAAGAATTAGATTCCGAACCGCCTCCCCAGAGACTCGCCTCGAGCTATCCGTCATCGCCGAGTGTTATTAGGCCGCGACGCTAAGATAAAGGCGTCGCGCCTGCGCTCGATGTCAAAGTAGACACTTAGGATTTCTCGAACAAGGCGAAGTGCAAAAGTGCGAAAAATTTCTAACACTTTTCGCCTTGCGCGAGAAATCTCAAGGCCACTCGTCGAGCGACACCCGGTGTGACGGAATCGCAAGAGTCGGGCCTCCGGCTCTCAGCGAACTCCGCGCGCACAGACACTCACTCACTACACTTTACAAACTATCACAGCACTTAACGGCACCGCACAGCACAGCACTGACTAACTGTTGCACGTGAATCACTCCCGAGTGCGGACGGCCCGCACGCACAAGTCCGAAACTCGCGATTCGTTCGCCGCGACGCACCGCTCGAAGTTTCGCCGTCCGCACCGCACCGAAATCGACTTGTGGAGAATATTCTCCTCAATTTCTGGGAATAGCTCTATTTTACAAACCCTTGTAGGGTGTGAGCCAGTCCTGGAGGCACTGCAATACCAGGCCGACTCACGACGCGGAGGGAGCAAGCTCCGAAACCACGTCTATTCCCAGAAATTGAGGTTAATATTCTGACTCCACATGGGAGGAGTACCAGATATTAAGCTGATAAGAACAGATAAAAGCTCTTTATTGAATATTTTCAATACATGTTTCCCCTGGGGGCGGACCCCCAGGGGTTGCGAAAAACAACAAAATGCGGAAAGAAGCTTCTCGTCGGTATATATTAAAATAATTTCGTCCCGGGCCCGCTTACAGTCCCTGCGGGCTCCGGGGAGTCAGAATAAATCACTGAACTGCCATTGGGCAGGTGCCGCCGATCGCCGGAGCGGATTAAGGCACTAATAAATAAGTAAACAGAAAAAGAATAAATAGAAAGAAGTAAAAAATGAACAAATAAAAGAAAATAAAAAAATAAGATACAATAAAATGAAAAATAACAAAAAAACAAATAAAAATAAATAAAAAATAAATAAGTAAAAAATAAATAAATAGATAAATAGATAAAACAACGCATAAACAAACAAGTGCATACATAAATAAATAAACAGACAAGTAAATAAATAGATAAAATAAATACATAACTCAATAAATACAGAACTAAATAAATATGCATGATAACAGAAAAGAGAAAGAACGAGGAAAAAGGCAACAAGGCTCTAAAATAACGATCGGCGGTTGGGGGACTGCCACCTACGTGTGTACAGCCCCCCGTTAACACTAAGCTCGGCGCATGGCGCCAGCCACCCGGTGTAAAAGGCCGAGTGACTGGGCCTCGGTGGAACTGAGCAGCGCCGCGTCAATAAATAATTTAAGGCCCGGGAGCGCCTGAGGCCGCTGCCTCTTGTTCGGGAGCCCCAGCCGCGGGGGGCGCATCGCCGAGCGCCTGCGGAACATCCCCCTGAGGGATGCCAGATACGTGCTCGACGTAAACGTTGCGCGACCACGCCAGGGTCTCCGAGACCATGAGTCGCCTCATCAGCATTGCGTATCTTGGAGAGACACGCAATACATCGAGGACAGCCTCATTGCCCGGATCCCAGCCGCCCAGTGCACCGACGAGGAATGCGTCGACTAAGACTCTGTAGCCGCGCCCGCGAAGCGATTCGGCGAGGGGGGCATACTTGAGGAGTTTACCCATCCTCGCCTCCTCAATCGCTTCAAACCGGTTTTCGAATGGCACGGCTACGTCGACGATCACAATGGTTTTTGAAGGCTCGTGCGTCACGACCAGGTCGGGACGCAGAGCCACAAATTCCCCTTCGGCGCCCGGAACGCGCTGGTTGACCCTCACGGTCCCTGGGAGACGGCAACCCCTCACTAACCTCCGGAGAACGCCATCGTGGCGTTTTTGTCGCGCCGCCGAATGCACGGTGCAGTGCTGAAGCACGTGGGGAAGGGACTCGAGGGCGTCCCCGCATTTGCGACAGCGCCTATCACCGGCGCCCCAGCGCCTTGCTCCATTAAGGGGCAAGACGTCGAGGCGAGCGCGGTGCATAAACCGCCAGTCTGCAAACCGGGTAAAACTCCCCGAGCTCATGAAGTGATTGCTCACCGGAGCCCGGGAAGTGACCTCGAGCACCTTACCCTGGTCCCTCTTGGCCAGAACGGTCGCGAGGTAGTGCCCCGACACCGCACCACGCACTCGGCGGATTATCTGTTTCTTAGCAGAACCCGGTATTATGGTCCGCCTTCCGGAGGCCGCGGTGAGTTCCATCGACAGTCCGTCCGAGACTTCGTCCCACCGCCACCGAACACCAAACCTCTCTCCAACCCTGCGACACGCCTCACGCGCTTTCGACCAGAATGAGGAAAGGGTCGTGGAGGGCCTCGCGAAATCCCCGAGCAAAGACCCCGACAGGTATTCCGCGAGGTCATTCCCTGAAGGAGGTCGACCGATCTTCTTACGAACAGCCTCCCGCAGAGATGATCCCGCTATTTGTGTCAGGACCCCATCCCCCGCATTTAACATTCTAAATGCGTGGGATATGGTCAAGGCATCAGCGAGATCTGCCAGCGGGAGCAGTCCACAGCCCCCCCCGAGAGGGAGGGATGTAGACTAACTCCGCGCTGGCTCTCTGGGGGAGGTGCAGCCACGATTTGGCAAAGCGCCTAACGGCTTTGTCAGCCTCCTTCAGTGGCCCCTTCTCCATTCCGGTCCCACGCAGCAGGAAATCAAGACGGGTCAGGATGAAAGTCCTTACCGTCTCAATCTTCTGCCACGGGCAAAGCAGCGACTCATCAACGCGTCGCAGGTCGTCGAGCATGGCCCCGATGGTGGTGTAGGGAGTCTGTCCCGCCCGGACCCCCGTTGGAACCCCAAGATGGACATAGTGGTCCCCGTCTCCCATGGATCGAAGTGGCGTATCCTGGAGTTGGTAGGTTCGCGCTGGATCGACCTTCCCCCTGGAAATGTGCAGAGTTGCACACTTGCCAGGGTTGAAGGCCAACCCTAGGCGCTTCGCTACCCCCTCCACTGCCAGAAGCAGATCGCCCATGCTGTCTGGGGAGCCCGTCACTAATGCGACATCGTCCGCGTAAGCCAGGGATGTCACGCTGTGTCCAAACAAATCATATCCGCGAGCAAAGGTGGAAACCGCGCGTATTAAAGGTTCAATCGCCAGATTAAACAGTATTGGACTCAGCGGACATCCCTGTCTTACTCCAGACCGCATGGGGATGGGGTCTGTGTACCCCTCCGAGGTACGAACACGAGTCGTGCAGCCGGTGTACATACTCCTGACGATACCAATCAGGAGCGGCGGGACGCCGGCGCGCTCCAGGGCTGCATATATGGTCGCGTGGGGGACAGAGCCGAACGCATTCGACAAGTCCAGCCACGCCACCGCAACGCTTTTGCGACCGCGGCGGGCGTCGCTAAGGACCTCCTGCAGAACGAAGTTGTGCTCGAGGCACCCCTCGTACGGCAGGAAGCCCTTCTGCTCCGGCGAAAGCCGCCCATTCGTTACCGCCCAGTGGGTGAGGCGATCCGCCAGGACAGCTGCGAACAGCTTAGGCGCGACGTCTCCCATTGCCAAAGGCCTCCAGTTAGAGAGATCCGACTCGTCCCCCTTCTTGTGCATAAGCACAGTAAGGGAGTGCCCCCAGCAGGCGGGAATCTGCCCAACTCTACGGCACGCGTTAAACACGGCCGTAAGGAGAATGGCACCCCGATCGCCGGACTTCAGATCACTGTAAGATATGCCGTCGGGTCCAGGGGATGAGTTAGACATCCTCTGGAGCCGCCGCCATACCTCACTCTCCGAAAATTCAGCGATCAGGGCGTCATTACTGCCCAGCAGCAACTCCCTGAGTTCAGGCAGTTGCGGATACGCCAACCCTTCATCAGACCGGGGGGCGTACAGTTCGCTAAAATACCGGTGGACTTCCTCCACCGGTATTCCGCAACGCGGAGAGACCCCTTGCAGGATCTCGCGAACTGCACGCTTCCGGTCCGAGCGGAAGAGGCGCTGAATGCGCGTGGCCTCCGCAACCCGATCCCTACCTGCTGGTGGCGGCCGAATCCCCCCAGACTGGCCACCCCGACGAGAAACGCCACGTCCCCCGGTTTCACGCCCTCCTCCACCGGACGGCCCCTCACGAGCGCGCGAGCCGTTGCCACCCGCCGCCCGACGACCCTCGAAGAACCTCGCCACTCGCGCAGCTAATTCTTCGAGGGCCTCGGGGGTCTCGACCTGAGCAGCTCGCCTGACAAGATCCTCGCGCAAGCGGGCCCGGCTTGCGCCGTCCGTTTCGCGCTCACTTCGTACAGGCTGCTGCACCGATCGATTCCCCCGCGGACGACGAGTTTCACGGCCGCTGACCTCCGCCGAAGCAGGACGCCCCCGCGGCCCCCCTGGAACGCGCCGACGGCCCACCCCGGCCGCCCCAACCCGTGCTCCCTCTCGTAGGGATACGGACGCAACATGATTATGTCGAGCACCTACCTGGAAAGATGTTGCTCCGGCTGCTCGACGTACGCCCCTCCCGGCTGCTGCTCCCTCGTCGTTAAAGTCCTGCGCTGGCGCTCCCGGGCCAGTCAGGAGATCAAAACGATTAAAACTATGGGGGCCCCAGTCCCGGATTGGACTGGTGCCCCGGTCAACAAATAAATTACCACTTTCCGCGCGCCCCGCGCGCGCGAGCGACCCGGCACGGTCGCCGGTGTGGCCGCTCAATCGGCAGGTAGCCCTTCGCGCTGGGTCCCCCGGTGTCCTCGGCGACCTCGTTGCTGCAGCAGCTGCTCCACCTGTCACTCCTGCTGCTGTTCCGGGGGTGGGGGTCTCTGGTGAGGATAAGAGTACCCTCGGCCGCGTCCCTCTCGCTCGCCGCCTGCTGCCAACCCCTGCTGGCCTCCAGCCGTCGTCCTCCTCGTCCGTCGTGGTGGGACTGCGGGCCACTGCAGTCCTGGCTGGAGACCGGTCCTCTTCTCGGGCAGGCTCGACCTCCGGCGACGAATCTTCTTGAATTGTTGGGAGTCCGTGCAATGAAGACAACGGAGTTGTCCTCGTGGACTCCCCTGACGACAGAGACGGGGTGCAAACCGTGCCGCATAACGACACAGTCACCGTCTCCGTCGTCAGCGTCGCCGCCGCACTGCAGGCCAGAGGCGAGCCATTGACTACTCGCCTCAGAGGGGGAAAAGATTCCCCCCCCAAGCCCGCGACCAGAAGATCGGGCGGAAGAGACACCGCCCGACCCCCCACTCGCGGACCCAAACCTGCAGCCGGAACCTGAGATGTCCGTGGTTCCGCCGTTGTCCCGCGGGTGGCCTCTAAATAAGTCGTAGTAGGGCTCACCCTCCTCGAGTTGAAGACCCGGCTAGTTGGAGTTGCCGGGGTCTTCTCCTTCTTCTCCTCGCCAGTCCCCGCCTTCTTCTTGTCCAGGGAGTTCCTCTTCGAGGGCACCCCCGCTGGCGGCTCCGATGCTGCCCGACGCACGGAACTCCTCGTCACTCTTCTCAATGGTGCGCCGGGCGGTGTTGGATTCTTGAGAGGGCCCCTCGGAGATGGTGTTGAGGGGCCCTTGGAGCCGCCAGAAATTCTTCTGCCCCCGCTGGTGGTCTGCGGGGGGTTTACTCTTCTCGGTGGGGGGGTGCCCTGGGGACTGGCCCTCGAGGTGGGCACAACGGGCGGTGAGGTTGATTTACCTGCCCTGGATGCCGTCAGGAAGGATGCGAGCGTCCTGGTACCGCTGCTCGTGGTGGTGGTGGCAGCGGTCTTCCTTCCCCTGACGGCAGTCGTGGTGGTGGTGGGACGGGTGGCAGCCTTGGTGGTCGTCCTCGTCGTTTTGGCGGCGGTGGTCCTCGTGGTTGTGTTGCGAGAGGGGGCGGCCGATGTCGTCCGCCTCACCAGAGGTAACCCCGTCGTCGCCCTCGTCGTTGTCGTGGTGGTGGTGGTGGTAGTGGTCGCTGTCCTGGCGACGGTGACAGGTGGAGCATTCGTTCTCGTGTCACCGCTGCTGGTCCTCGACGCGGGAATCGGCCGCTCGCGATCTTGTACGAAAACCGGGCTACCTGCCGACCGATCCGCGACTGTCGCCGCGACCGGCGCGACGACAGAACACTCCGAAACACTATTTACACTAATAGCGGCCACACCACTCACTCGCGCCGAATCGCCCGCCGGCGATAATCGCTCCTCGGCCCTATCACCGTGCTGCACTGTGCGGGCCTGTGAGTGAGTGTCAGTACTCACCCCTGGTGCTACCCTACTATCTGCAGCCCCGTAACTACAATCTGTGGTGTGGGCCGCCGCGTAGTGCGTTGCCACCGACTTCCGGGGATACTTCCCAGTGCCGGCGACATCGCACACGCGGCAACGCCACACCACCACCACACCCGGATGCTCTCTTTTCAGATGTTTAGAAAGATCTTCTATTCTTTTATAGCTAAACCGGGTGTGGCGCCTGTCATCTCTGCCCTCCTTGTAACACCAGGGGCAGCGGAGATCGCCTTCGGCAGTAGGGAATCTAAGAATTAGATTCCGAACCGCCTCACCAGAAACTCGCCCCAAGCTATCCGTCATCGCCGAGTGTTATTAGGCCGCGACGCTAAGATAAAGGCGTCGCGCCTGCGCCCGATGTCAAAGTGGGCACTTAGGATTTCTCGAACAAGGCGAAGTGCAAAAGTGCGAAAAATTTCTAACACTTTTCGCCTTGCGCGAGAAATCTCAAGGCCACTCGTCGAGCGACACCCGGTGTGACGGAATCGCAAGAGTCGGGCCTCCGGCTCTCAGCGAACTCCGCGCGCACAGACACTCACTCACTACACTTTACAAACTATCACAGCACTTAACGGCACCGCACAGCACAGCACTGACTCTAATTATTGCACGCTAAACACTCCCGGGTGCGGGCGGCCCGCCACGCTAAGTCCCGAAAACGCACTTCGCGAAAACGCACCGCTTGCCGGATTCGCACGCTCGCACTTCGCCGTCCGCACCGAAATCGCACCGTGGAGAATATTCTCCTCAATTTCTGGGAATAGCACTAGTATTTAAAAACCCTTGTAGGGTGTGAGCCAGTCCTGGAGGCACTGCAATACCAGGCCGACTCACGACGCGGAGGGAGCAAGCTCCGAAACCACGTCTATTCCCAGAAATTGAGGTTAATATTCTGACTCCACATGGGAGGAGTACCAGATATTAAGCTGATAAGAACAGATAAAAGCTCTTTATTGAAAATTTTCAATACATGTTTCCCCTGGGGGCGGACCCCCAGGGGATGCGAAAAACAACAAAATGCGAAAAGGAGCTTCTCGTCAGAATATATAAAATACTTTCGTCCCGGGCCCGCTTACAGTCCCTGCGGGCTCCGGGGAGTCAGGATATGTCAATGGACTGCCATCGGGCAGGTGCCGCCGATCGCCAGAGCGGATAGATGCATTAAAAAATAAATAAATAACCATAAAAAAAAAAATAAAATAAAATAAGATAAAAAGAAATAAATAAAAGTAAAAATAAATAAATAAATAAATAAATAAATAAATAGACATATAAGCAAACAAGTGAATACATAAATAAACAAACAAGTAAATAAATAGATAAAATAAATACATAACTCGATAAATACGAAACTAAATAAATAAACGTGGTAACAACGAAACGAAAGAACGAGGAAAAAGGCAACAAGACTCTAAATGAGAGAAAAACGATCGGCGGTTGGGGGACTGCCACCTACGAGCGTACAGCCCCCCGTTAAGGCTAAGCTCGGCGCACAGCGCCAGCCACCCGGTGTAGAAGGCCGAGTGACTGGGCCTCGATGGGTCTAGGCACGCGGCGTCAATAAAATGGATTAAGGCCCGAGAGCGCCTGAGGCCGCTGCCTCGTTTTCGGGGGCCTCAGTCGCGGGGGGCGCATCGGCGAGCGCCTGCGGAACATCCCCCTGAGGGATACCAGATACGTGCTCGACGTAAACGTTGCGCGACCACGCCAGGGTCTCCGAGACCATGAGTCGCCTCATCAGCATTGCGTATCTTGGAGAGACACGCAATACATCGAGGACAGCCTCATTGCCCGGATCCCAGCCGCCCAGTGCACCGACGAGGAATGCGTCGACTAAAACTCTGTAGCCGCGCCCACGAAGCGATTCGGCGAGGGGGGTATACTTGAGGAGTTTACCCATCCTCGCCTCCTCAATCGCCTCGAAACGGTTTTCGAATGGCACGGCTACGTCGACGATCACGATAGTTTTCGAAGGCTCGTGCGTCACGACCAGGTCGGGACGCAGAGCCACAAATTCCCCTTCGGCGCCCGGAACACGCTGGTTGACCCTCACGGTCCCTGGGAGACGGCAACCCCTCACTAACCTCCGGAGAACGCCATCGTGGCGTTTTTGTCGCGCCGCCGAGTGTACGGTGCAGTGCTGAAGCACGTGGGGAAGGGACTCGAGGGCGTCCCCGCATTTGCGGCAGCGCCTATCACCGGCGCCCCAGCGCCTTGCACCATTAAGGGGCAAGACGTCGAGGCGAGCGCGGTGCATGAACCGCCAATCCGCAAATCGAGTAAAACTCCCCGAGCTCATAAAGTGATTGCTCACTGGAGCCCGAGAAGTGACCTCGAGTACCTTCCCCTGGTCCCTCTTGGCCAGAACGGTCGCGAGGTAGTGCCCCGACACAGCACCACGCACCCGGCGTATCACTTGCTTCTTAGCAGAACCCGGTATTATGGTTCGCCTTCCGGAGGCCGCGGTGAGTTCCATCGAGAGTCCGTCCGAGACTTCATCCCACCGCCACCGAACACCAAACCTCTCTCCAACCCTGCGACACGCCTCACGCGCTTTCGACCAGAATGACGAAAGGGTCGTGGAGGGCCTCGCGAAATCCCCGAGCAAAGACCCCGACAGGTATTCCGCGAGGTCATTCCCTGAAGGAGGTCGACCGATCTTCTTACGAACAGCCTCCCGCAGAGATGATCCCGCTATTTGTGTCAGGACCCCATCCCCCGCATTTAACATTCTAAATGCGTGGGATATGGTCAAGGCATCAGCGAGATCTGCCAGCGGGAGCAGTCCACAGCCCCCCCGAGAGGGAGGGATGTAGACCAACTCCGCGCTGGCTCTCTGAGGGAGGTGCAGCCACGATTTGGCAAAGCGCCTAACGGCTTTGTCAGCCTCCTTCAGTGGCCCCTTCTCCATTCCGGTCCCACGTAGCAGGAAATCAAGACGGGTCAGGATGAAAGTCCTTACCGTCTCAATCTTCTGCCACGGGCAAAGCAGCGACTCATCGACACGCCGCAGGTCGTCGAGCATGGCCCCGATGGTGGTGTAGGGAGTCTGTCCCGCCCGGACCCCCGTTGGAACCCCAAGATGAACGTAATGGTCCCCGTCTCCCAAGGATCGAAGTGGCGTATCCTGGAGTTGGTAGGTTCGCGCTGGGTCGACTTTCCCCCTGGAAATGTGCAGAGTTGCACACTTGCCAGGGTTGAAAGCCAACCCTAGGCGCTTCGCTACCCCCTCCACTGCCAAAAGCAGATCGCCCATGCTGTCTGGGGAGCCCGTCACTAATGCGACATCGTCCGCGTAAGCCAGGGATGTCACGCTGCGTCCGAACAAGTCATAACCGCGAGCGAAGGTGGTAACCGCGCGTAGAAGTGGCTCTATCGCCAAGTTAAACAAGATCGGACTCAGCGGACATCCCTGTCTTACTCCAGACAGCATGGGGATGGGGTCTGTGTACCCCTCCGAGGTACGAACACGAGTCGTGCAGCCGGTGTACATACTCCTGACGATACCAGTCAGGAGCGGCGGAACGCCGGCGCGCTCCAGGGCTGCATATATGGTCGCATGGGGGACAGAGCCGAACGCATTCGACAAGTCCAGCCATGCCACCGCAACGCTTTTACGACCGCGGCGGGCGTCGCTAAGAACCTCCTGCAGAACGAAGTTGTGCTCAAGACACCCCTCGTACGGCAGGAAGCCCTTCTGCTCCGGCGAAAGCCGCCCATTCGTTACCGCCCAGTGGGTGAGGCGATCCGCCAGGACAGCTGCGAACAGCTTAGGCGCGACGTCTCCCATTGCCAAAGGCCTCCAGTTAGAGAGATCCAACTCGTCCCCCTTCTTGTGCATAAGCACAGTAAGGGAGTGCCCCCAGCAGGCGGGAATCTGCCCAACTCTACGGCACGCGTTAAACACGGCCGTAAGGAGAATGGCACCCCGATCGCCGGACTTCAGATCACTGTAAGATATGCCGTCGGGTCCAGGGGATGAGTTAGACATCCTCTGGAGCCGCCGCCATACCTCACTCTCCGAGAATTCAGCGATCAGGGCGTCATTACTGCCCAGCAGCAACTCCCTGAGTTCAGGCAGTTGCGGATACGCCAACCCTTCATCAGACCGGGGGGCGTACAGTTCGCTAAAATATCGGTGGACTTCCTCCACCGGTATTCCGCAACGCGGAGAGACCCCTTGCAGGATCTCGCGAACTGCACGCTTCCGGTCCGAGCGGAAGAGGCGCTGAATGCGCGTGGCCTCCGCAACCCGATCCCTACCTGCTGGTGGCGGCCGAATCCCCCCAGACTGGCCACCCCGACGAGAAACGCCACGTCCCCCGGTTTCACGCCCTCCTCCACCGGACGGCCCCTCACGAGCACGCGAACCGTTGCCACCCGCCGTCCGACGACCCTCGAAGAACGTCGCCACTCGCGCAGCTAATTCTTCGAGGGCCTCGGGGGTCCCGACCTGAGCAGCTCGCCTGACAAGATCCTCGCGCAAGCGGGCCCGGCTTACGCCGTCCGTTTCGCGCTCACTTCGTACAGGTTGCTGCACCGATCGATTCCCCCGCGGACGACGAGTTTCACGGCCGCTGACCTCCGCCGAAACAGGACGCCCCCGCGGCCCCCCTGGAACGCGCCGACGGCCCACCCCGGCTGCCCCAACCCGTGCTCCCTCTCGTAGGGATACGGACGCAACATGATTATGTCGAGCACCTACCTGGAAAGATGTTGCTCCGGCTGCTCGACGTACGCCCCTCCCGGCTGCTGCTCCCTCGTCGTTAAAGTCCTGCGCTGGCGCTCCCGGGCCAGTCAGGAGATCAAAACGATTAAAACTATGGGGGCCCCAGTCCCGGATTGGACTGGTGCCCCGGTCAACAAATAAATTACCACTTTCCGCGCGCCCCGCGCGCGCGAGCGACCCGGCACGGTCGCCGGTGTGGCCGCTCAATCGGCAGGTAGCCCTTCGCGCTGGGTCCCCCGGTGTCCTCGGCGACCTCGTTGCTGCAGCAGCTGCTCCACCTGTCACTCCTGCTGCTGTTCCGGGGGTGGGGGTCTCTGGTGAGGATAAGAGTACCCTCGGCCGCGTCCCTCTCGCTCGCCGCCTGCTGCCAACCCCTGCTGGCCTCCAGCCGTCGTCCTCCTCGTCCGTCGTGGTGGGACTGCGGGCCACTGCAGTCCTGGCTGGAGACCGGTCCTCTTCTCGGGCAGGCTCGACCTCCGGCGACGAATCTTCTTGAATTGTTGGGAGTCCGTGCAATGAAGACAACGGAGTTGTCCTCGTGGACTCCCCTGACGACAGAGACGGGGTGCAAACCGTGCCGCATAACGACACAGTCACCGTCTCCGTCGTCAGCGTCGCCGCCGCACTGCAGGCCAGAGGCGAGCCATTGACTACTCGCCTCAGAGGGGGAAAAGATTCCCCCCCCAAGCCCGCGACCAGAAGATCGGGCGGAAGAGACACCGCCCGACCCCCCACTCGCGGACCCAAACCTGCAGCCGGAACCTGAGATGTCCGTGGTTCCGCCGTTGTCCCGCGGGTGGCCTCTAAATAAGTCGTAGTAGGGCTCACCCTCCTCGAGTTGAAGACCCGGCTAGTTGGAGTTGCCGGGGTCTTCTCCTTCTTCTCCTCGCCAGTCCCCGCCTTCTTCTTGTCCAGGGAGTTCCTCTTCGAGGGCACCCCCGCTGGCGGCTCCGATGCTGCCCGACGCACGGAACTCCTCGTCACTCTTCTCAATGGTGCGCCGGGCGGTGTTGGATTCTTGAGAGGGCCCCTCGGAGATGGTGTTGAGGGGCCCTTGGAGCCGCCAGAAATTCTTCTGCCCCCGCTGGTGGTCTGCGGGGGGTTTACTCTTCTCGGTGGGGGGGTGCCCTGGGGACTGGCCCTCGAGGTGGGCACAACGGGCGGTGAGGTTGATTTACCTGCCCTGGATGCCGTCAGGAAGGATGCGAGCGTCCTGGTACCGCTGCTCGTGGTGGTGGTGGCAGCGGTCTTCCTTCCCCTGACGGCAGTCGTGGTGGTGGTGGGACGGGTGGCAGCCTTGGTGGTCGTCCTCGTCGTTTTGGCGGCGGTGGTCCTCGTGGTTGTGTTGCGAGAGGGGGCGGCCGATGTCGTCCGCCTCACCAGAGGTAACCCCGTCGTCGCCCTCGTCGTTGTCGTGGTGGTGGTGGTGGTAGTGGTCGCTGTCCTGGCGACGGTGACAGGTGGAGCATTCGTTCTCGTGTCACCGCTGCTGGTCCTCGACGCGGGAATCGGCCGCTCGCGATCTTGTACGAAAACCGGGCTACCTGCCGACCGATCCGCGACTGTCGCCGCGACCGGCGCGACGACAGAACACTCCGAAACACTATTTACACTAATAGCGGCCACACCACTCACTCGCGCCGAATCGCCCGCCGGCGATAATCGCTCCTCGGCCCTATCACCGTGCTGCACTGTGCGGGCCTGTGAGTGAGTGTCAGTACTCACCCCTGGTGCTACCCTACTATCTGCAGCCCCGTAACTACAATCTGTGGTGTGGGCCGCCGCGTAGTGCGTTGCCACCGACTTCCGGGGATACTTCCCAGTGCCGGCGACATCGCACACGCGGCAACGCCACACCACCACCACACCCGGATGCTCTCTTTTCAGATGTTTAGAAAGATCTTCTATTCTTTTATAGCTAAACCGGGTGTGGCGCCTGTCATCTCTGCCCTCCTTGTAACACCAGGGGCAGCGGAGATCGCCTTCGGCAGTAGGGAATCTAAGAATTAGATTCCGAACCGCCTCACCAGAAACTCGCCCCAAGCTATCCGTCATCGCCGAGTGTTATTAGGCCGCGACGCTAAGATAAAGGCGTCGCGCCTGCGCCCGATGTCAAAGTGGGCACTTAGGATTTCTCGAACAAGGCGAAGTGCAAAAGTGCGAAAAATTTCTAACACTTTTCGCCTTGCGCGAGAAATCTCAAGGCCACTCGTCGAGCGACACCCGGTGTGACGGAATCGCAAGAGTCGGGCCTCCGGCTCTCAGCGAACTCCGCGCGCACAGACACTCACTCACTACACTTTACAAACTATCACAGCACTTAACGGCACCGCACAGCACAGCACTGACTCTAATTATTGCACGCTAAACACTCCCGGGTGCGGGCGGCCCGCCACGCTAAGTCCCGAAAACGCACTTCGCGAAAACGCACCGCTTGCCGGATTCGCACGCTCGCACTTCGCCGTCCGCACCGAAATCGCACCGTGGAGAATATTCTCCTCAATTTCTGGGAATAGCACTAGTATTTAAAAACCCTTGTAGGGTGTGAGCCAGTCCTGGAGGCACTGCAATACCAGGCCGACTCACGACGCGGAGGGAGCAAGCTCCGAAACCACGTCTATTCCCAGAAATTGAGGTTAATATTCTGACTCCACATGGGAGGAGTACCAGATATTAAGCTGATAAGAACAGATAAAAGCTCTTTATTGAAAATTTTCAATACATGTTTCCCCTGGGGGCGGACCCCCAGGGGATGCGAAAAACAACAAAATGCGAAAAGGAGCTTCTCGTCAGAATATATAAAATACTTTCGTCCCGGGCCCGCTTACAGTCCCTGCGGGCTCCGGGGAGTCAGGATATGTCAATGGACTGCCATCGGGCAGGTGCCGCCGATCGCCAGAGCGGATAGATGCATTAAAAAATAAATAAATAACCATAAAAAAAAAATAAAATAAAATAAGATAAAAAGAAATAAATAAAAGTAAAAATAAATAAATAAATAAATAAATAAATAAATAGACATATAAGCAAACAAGTGAATACATAAATAAACAAACAAGTAAATAAATAGATAAAATAAATACATAACTCGATAAATACGAAACTAAATAAATAAACGTGGTAACAACGAAACGAAAGAACGAGGAAAAAGGCAACAAGACTCTAAATGAGAGAAAAACGATCGGCGGTTGGGGGACTGCCACCTACGAGCGTACAGCCCCCCGTTAAGGCTAAGCTCGGCGCACAGCGCCAGCCACCCGGTGTAGAAGGCCGAGTGACTGGGCCTCGATGGGTCTAGGCACGCGGCGTCAATAAAATGGATTAAGGCCCGAGAGCGCCTGAGGCCGCTGCCTCGTTTTCGGGGGCCTCAGTCGCGGGGGGCGCATCGGCGAGCGCCTGCGGAACATCCCCCTGAGGGATACCAGATACGTGCTCGACGTAAACGTTGCGCGACCACGCCAGGGTCTCCGAGACCATGAGTCGCCTCATCAGCATTGCGTATCTTGGAGAGACACGCAATACATCGAGGACAGCCTCATTGCCCGGATCCCAGCCGCCCAGTGCACCGACGAGGAATGCGTCGACTAAAACTCTGTAGCCGCGCCCACGAAGCGATTCGGCGAGGGGGGTATACTTGAGGAGTTTACCCATCCTCGCCTCCTCAATCGCCTCGAAACGGTTTTCGAATGGCACGGCTACGTCGACGATCACGATAGTTTTCGAAGGCTCGTGCGTCACGACCAGGTCGGGACGCAGAGCCACAAATTCCCCTTCGGCGCCCGGAACACGCTGGTTGACCCTCACGGTCCCTGGGAGACGGCAACCCCTCACTAACCTCCGGAGAACGCCATCGTGGCGTTTTTGTCGCGCCGCCGAGTGTACGGTGCAGTGCTGAAGCACGTGGGGAAGGGACTCGAGGGCGTCCCCGCATTTGCGGCAGCGCCTATCACCGGCGCCCCAGCGCCTTGCACCATTAAGGGGCAAGACGTCGAGGCGAGCGCGGTGCATGAACCGCCAATCCGCAAATCGAGTAAAACTCCCCGAGCTCATAAAGTGATTGCTCACTGGAGCCCGAGAAGTGACCTCGAGTACCTTCCCCTGGTCCCTCTTGGCCAGAACGGTCGCGAGGTAGTGCCCCGACACAGCACCACGCACCCGGCGTATCACTTGCTTCTTAGCAGAACCCGGTATTATGGTTCGCCTTCCGGAGGCCGCGGTGAGTTCCATCGAGAGTCCGTCCGAGACTTCATCCCACCGCCACCGAACACCAAACCTCTCTCCAACCCTGCGACACGCCTCACGCGCTTTCGACCAGAATGACGAAAGGGTCGTGGAGGGCCTCGCGAAATCCCCGAGCAAAGACCCCGACAGGTATTCCGCGAGGTCATTCCCTGAAGGAGGTCGACCGATCTTCTTACGAACAGCCTCCCGCAGAGATGATCCCGCTATTTGTGTCAGGACCCCATCCCCCGCATTTAACATTCTAAATGCGTGGGATATGGTCAAGGCATCAGCGAGATCTGCCAGCGGGAGCAGTCCACAGCCCCCCCGAGAGGGAGGGATGTAGACCAACTCCGCGCTGGCTCTCTGAGGGAGGTGCAGCCACGATTTGGCAAAGCGCCTAACGGCTTTGTCAGCCTCCTTCAGTGGCCCCTTCTCCATTCCGGTCCCACGTAGCAGGAAATCAAGACGGGTCAGGATGAAAGTCCTTACCGTCTCAATCTTCTGCCACGGGCAAAGCAGCGACTCATCGACACGCCGCAGGTCGTCGAGCATGGCCCCGATGGTGGTGTAGGGAGTCTGTCCCGCCCGGACCCCCGTTGGAACCCCAAGATGAACGTAATGGTCCCCGTCTCCCAAGGATCGAAGTGGCGTATCCTGGAGTTGGTAGGTTCGCGCTGGGTCGACTTTCCCCCTGGAAATGTGCAGAGTTGCACACTTGCCAGGGTTGAAAGCCAACCCTAGGCGCTTCGCTACCCCCTCCACTGCCAAAAGCAGATCGCCCATGCTGTCTGGGGAGCCCGTCACTAATGCGACATCGTCCGCGTAAGCCAGGGATGTCACGCTGCGTCCGAACAAGTCATAACCGCGAGCGAAGGTGGTAACCGCGCGTAGAAGTGGCTCTATCGCCAAGTTAAACAAGATCGGACTCAGCGGACATCCCTGTCTTACTCCAGACAGCATGGGGATGGGGTCTGTGTACCCCTCCGAGGTACGAACACGAGTCGTGCAGCCGGTGTACATACTCCTGACGATACCAGTCAGGAGCGGCGGAACGCCGGCGCGCTCCAGGGCTGCATATATGGTCGCATGGGGGACAGAGCCGAACGCATTCGACAAGTCCAGCCATGCCACCGCAACGCTTTTACGACCGCGGCGGGCGTCGCTAAGAACCTCCTGCAGAACGAAGTTGTGCTCAAGACACCCCTCGTACGGCAGGAAGCCCTTCTGCTCCGGCGAAAGCCGCCCATTCGTTACCGCCCAGTGGGTGAGGCGATCCGCCAGGACAGCTGCGAACAGCTTAGGCGCGACGTCTCCCATTGCCAAAGGCCTCCAGTTAGAGAGATCCAACTCGTCCCCCTTCTTGTGCATAAGCACAGTAAGGGAGTGCCCCCAGCAGGCGGGAATCTGCCCAACTCTACGGCACGCGTTAAACACGGCCGTAAGGAGAATGGCACCCCGATCGCCGGACTTCAGATCACTGTAAGATATGCCGTCGGGTCCAGGGGATGAGTTAGACATCCTCTGGAGCCGCCGCCATACCTCACTCTCCGAGAATTCAGCGATCAGGGCGTCATTACTGCCCAGCAGCAACTCCCTGAGTTCAGGCAGTTGCGGATACGCCAACCCTTCATCAGACCGGGGGGCGTACAGTTCGCTAAAATATCGGTGGACTTCCTCCACCGGTATTCCGCAACGCGGAGAGACCCCTTGCAGGATCTCGCGAACTGCACGCTTCCGGTCCGAGCGGAAGAGGCGCTGAATGCGCGTGGCCTCCGCAACCCGATCCCTACCTGCTGGTGGCGGCCGAATCCCCCCAGACTGGCCACCCCGACGAGAAACGCCACGTCCCCCGGTTTCACGCCCTCCTCCACCGGACGGCCCCTCACGAGCACGCGAACCGTTGCCACCCGCCGTCCGACGACCCTCGAAGAACGTCGCCACTCGCGCAGCTAATTCTTCGAGGGCCTCGGGGGTCCCGACCTGAGCAGCTCGCCTGACAAGATCCTCGCGCAAGCGGGCCCGGCTTACGCCGTCCGTTTCGCGCTCACTTCGTACAGGTTGCTGCACCGATCGATTCCCCCGCGGACGACGAGTTTCACGGCCGCTGACCTCCGCCGAAACAGGACGCCCCCGCGGCCCCCCTGGAACGCGCCGACGGCCCACCCCGGCTGCCCCAACCCGTGCTCCCTCTCGTAGGGATACGGACGCAACATGATTATGTCGAGCACCTACCTGGAAAGATGTTGCTCCGGCTGCTCGACGTACGCCCCTCCCGGCTGCTGCTCCCTCGTCGTTAAAGTCCTGCGCTGGCGCTCCCGGGCCAGTCAGGAGATCAAAACGATTAAAACTATGGGGGCCCCAGTCCCGGATTGGACTGGTGCCCCGGTCAACAAATAAATTACCACTTTCCGCGCGCCCCGCGCGCGCGAGCGACCCGGCACGGTCGCCGGTGTGGCCGCTCAATCGGCAGGTAGCCCTTCGCGCTGGGTCCCCCGGTGTCCTCGGCGACCTCGTTGCTGCAGCAGCTGCTCCACCTGTCACTCCTGCTGCTGTTCCGGGGGTGGGGGTCTCTGGTGAGGATAAGAGTACCCTCGGCCGCGTCCCTCTCGCTCGCCGCCTGCTGCCAACCCCTGCTGGCCTCCAGCCGTCGTCCTCCTCGTCCGTCGTGGTGGGACTGCGGGCCACTGCAGTCCTGGCTGGAGACCGGTCCTCTTCTCGGGCAGGCTCGACCTCCGGCGACGAATCTTCTTGAATTGTTGGGAGTCCGTGCAATGAAGACAACGGAGTTGTCCTCGTGGACTCCCCTGACGACAGAGACGGGGTGCAAACCGTGCCGCATAACGACACAGTCACCGTCTCCGTCGTCAGCGTCGCCGCCGCACTGCAGGCCAGAGGCGAGCCATTGACTACTCGCCTCAGAGGGGGAAAAGATTCCCCCCCCAAGCCCGCGACCAGAAGATCGGGCGGAAGAGACACCGCCCGACCCCCCACTCGCGGACCCAAACCTGCAGCCGGAACCTGAGATGTCCGTGGTTCCGCCGTTGTCCCGCGGGTGGCCTCTAAATAAGTCGTAGTAGGGCTCACCCTCCTCGAGTTGAAGACCCAGCTAGTTGGAGTTGCCGGGGTCTTCTCCTTCTTCTCCTCGCCAGTCCCCGCCTTCTTCTTGTCCAGGGAGTTCCTCTTCGAGGGCACCCCCGCTGGCGGCTCCGATGCTGCCCGACGCACGGAACTCCTCGTCACTCTTCTCAATGGTGCGCCGGGCGGTGTTGGATTCTTGAGAGGGCCCCTCGGAGATGGTGTTGAGGGGCCCTTGGAGCCGCCAGAAATTCTTCTGCCCCCGCTGGTGGTCTGCGGGGGGTTTACTCTTCTCGGTGGGGGGGTGCCCTGGGGACTGGCCCTCGAGGTGGGCACAACGGGCGGTGAGGTTGATTTACCTGCCCTGGATGCCGTCAGGAAGGATGCGAGCGTCCTGGTACCGCTGCTCGTGGTGGTGGTGGCAGCGGTCTTCCTTCCCCTGACGGCAGTCGTGGTGGTGGTGGGACGGGTGGCAGCCTTGGTGGTCGTCCTCGTCGTTTTGGCGGCGGTGGTCCTCGTGGTTGTGTTGCGAGAGGGGGCGGCCGATGTCGTCCGCCTCACCAGAGGTAACCCCGTCGTCGCCCTCGTCGTTGTCGTGGTGGTGGTGGTGGTAGTGGTCGCTGTCCTGGCGACGGTGACAGGTGGAGCATTCGTTCTCGTGTCACCGCTGCTGGTCCTCGACGCGGGAATCGGCCGCTCGCGATCTTGTACGAAAACCGGGCTACCTGCCGACCGATCCGCGACTGTCGCCGCGACCGGCGCGACGACAGAACACTCCGAAACACTATTTACACTAATAGCGGCCACACCACTCACTCGCGCCGAATCGCCCGCCGGCGATAATCGCTCCTCGGCCCTATCACCGTGCTGCACTGTGCGGGCCTGTGAGTGAGTGTCAGTACTCACCCCTGGTGCTACCCTACTATCTGCAGCCCCGTAACTACAATCTGTGGTGTGGGCCGCCGCGTAGTGCGTTGCCACCGACTTCCGGGGATACTTCCCAGTGCCGGCGACATCGCACACGCGGCAACGCCACACCACCACCACACCCGGATGCTCTCTTTTCAGATGTTTAGAAAGATCTTCTATTCTTTTATAGCTAAACCGGGTGTGGCGCCTGTCATCTCTGCCCTCCTTGTAACACCAGGGGCAGCGGAGATCGCCTTCGGCAGTAGGGAATCTAAGAATTAGATTCCGAACCGCCTCACCAGAAACTCGCCCCAAGCTATCCGTCATCGCCGAGTGTTATTAGGCCGCGACGCTAAGATAAAGGCGTCGCGCCTGCGCCCGATGTCAAAGTGGGCACTTAGGATTTCTCGAACAAGGCGAAGTGCAAAAGTGCGAAAAATTTCTAACACTTTTCGCCTTGCGCGAGAAATCTCAAGGCCACTCGTCGAGCGACACCCGGTGTGACGGAATCGCAAGAGTCGGGCCTCCGGCTCTCAGCGAACTCCGCGCGCACAGACACTCACTCACTACACTTTACAAACTATCACAGCACTTAACGGCACCGCACAGCACAGCACTGACTCTAATTATTGCACGCTAAACACTCCCGGGTGCGGGCGGCCCGCCACGCTAAGTCCCGAAAACGCACTTCGCGAAAACGCACCGCTTGCCGGATTCGCACGCTCGCACTTCGCCGTCCGCACCGAAATCGCACCGTGGAGAATATTCTCCTCAATTTCTGGGAATAGCACTAGTATTTAAAAACCCTTGTAGGGTGTGAGCCAGTCCTGGAGGCACTGCAATACCAGGCCGACTCACGACGCGGAGGGAGCAAGCTCCGAAACCACGTCTATTCCCAGAAATTGAGGTTAATATTCTGACTCCACATGGGAGGAGTACCAGATATTAAGCTGATAAGAACAGATAAAAGCTCTTTATTGAATATTTTCAATACATGTTTCCCCTGGGGGCGGACCCCCAGGGGATGCGAAAAACAACAAAATGCGGAAAGAAGCTTCTCGTCGGTATATATTAAAATAATTTCGTCCCGGGCCCGCTTACAGTCCCTGCGGGCTCCGGGGAGTCAGAATAAATCACTGAACTGCCATTGGGCAGGTGCCGCCGATCGCCGGAGCGGATTAAGGCACTAATAAATAAGTAAACAGAAAAAGAATAAATAGAAAGAAGTAAAAAATGAACAAATAAAAGAAAATAAAAAAATAAGATACAATAAAATGAAAAATAACAAAAAAACAAATAAAAATAAATAAAAAATAAATAAGTAAAAAATAAATAAATAGATAAATAGATAAAACAACGCATAAACAAACAAGTGCATACATAAATAAATAAACAGACAAGTAAATAAATAGATAAAATAAATACATAACTCAATAAATACAGAACTAAATAAATAGGCATGATAACAGAAAAGAGAAAGAACGAGGAAAAAGGCAACAAGGCTCTAAAATAACGATCGGCGGTTGGGGGACTGCCACCTACGTGTGTACAGCCCCCCGTTAACACTAAGCTCGGCGCATGGCGCCAGCCACCCGGTGTAAAAGGCCGAGTGACTGGGCCTCGGTGGAACTGAGCAGCGCCGCGTCAATAAATAATTTAAGGCCCGGGAGCGCCTGAGGCCGCTGCCTCTGCCGCGGGGGGCGCATCGCCGAGCGCCTGCGGAACATCCCCCTGAGGGATGCCAGATACGTGCTCGACGTAAACGTTGCGCGACCACGCCAGGGTCTCCGAGACCATGAGTCGCCTCATCAGCATTGCGTATCTTGGAGAGACACGCAATACATCGAGGACAGCCTCATTGCCCGGATCCCAGCCGCCCAGTGCACCGACGAGGAATGCGTCGACTAAGACTCTGTAGCCGCGCCCGCGAAGCGATTCGGCGAGGGGGGCATACTTGAGGAGTTTACCCATCCTCGCCTCCTCAATCGCTTCAAACCGGTTTTCGAATGGCACGGCTACGTCGACGATCACAATGGTTTTTGAAGGCTCGTGCGTCACGACCAGGTCGGGACGCAGAGCCACAAATTCCCCTTCGGCGCCCGGAACGCGCTGGTTGACCCTCACGGTCCCTGGGAGACGGCAACCCCTCACTAACCTCCGGAGAACGCCATCGTGGCGTTTTTGTCGCGCCGCCGAATGCACGGTGCAGTGCTGAAGCACGTGGGGAAGGGACTCGAGGGCGTCCCCGCATTTGCGACAGCGCCTATCACCGGCGCCCCAGCGCCTTGCTCCATTAAGGGGCAAGACGTCGAGGCGAGCGCGGTGCATAAACCGCCAGTCTGCAAACCGGGTAAAACTCCCCGAGCTCATGAAGTGATTGCTCACCGGAGCCCGGGAAGTGACCTCGAGCACCTTACCCTGGTCCCTCTTGGCCAGAACGGTCGCGAGGTAGTGCCCCGACACCGCACCACGCACTCGGCGGATTATCTGTTTCTTAGCAGAACCCGGTATTATGGTCCGCCTTCCGGAGGCCGCGGTGAGTTCCATCGACAGTCCGTCCGAGACTTCGTCCCACCGCCACCGAACACCAAACCTCTCTCCAACCCTGCGACACGCCTCACGCGCTTTCGACCAGAATGAGGAAAGGGTCGTGGAGGGCCTCGCGAAATCCCCGAGCAAAGACCCCGACAGGTATTCCGCGAGGTCATTCCCTGAAGGAGGTCGACCGATCTTCTTACGAACAGCCTCCCGCAGAGATGATCCCGCTATTTGTGTCAGGACCCCATCCCCCGCATTTAACATTCTAAATGCGTGGGATATGGTCAAGGCATCAGCGAGATCTGCCAGCGGGAGCAGTCCACAGCCCCCCCGAGAGGGAGGGATGTAGACTAACTCCGCGCTGGCTCTCTGGGGGAGGTGCAGCCACGATTTGGCAAAGCGCCTAACGGCTTTGTCAGCCTCCTTCAGTGGCCCCTTCTCCATTCCGGTCCCACGCAGCAGGAAATCAAGACGGGTCAGGATGAAAGTCCTTACCGTCTCAATCTTCTGCCACGGGCAAAGCAGCGACTCATCAACGCGTCGCAGGTCGTCGAGCATGGCCCCGATGGTGGTGTAGGGAGTCTGTCCCGCCCGGACCCCCGTTGGAACCCCAAGATGGACATAGTGGTCCCCGTCTCCCATGGATCGAAGTGGCGTATCCTGGAGTTGGTAGGTTCGCGCTGGATCGACCTTCCCCCTGGAAATGTGCAGAGTTGCACACTTGCCAGGGTTGAAGGCCAACCCTAGGCGCTTCGCTACCCCCTCCACTGCCAGAAGCAGATCGCCCATGCTGTCTGGGGAGCCCGTCACTAATGCGACATCGTCCGCGTAAGCCAGGGATGTCACGCTGTGTCCAAACAAATCATATCCGCGAGCAAAGGTGGAAACCGCGCGTATTAAAGGTTCAATCGCCAGATTAAACAGTATTGGACTCAGCGGACATCCCTGTCTTACTCCAGACCGCATGGGGATGGGGTCTGTGTACCCCTCCGAGGTACGAACACGAGTCGTGCAGCCGGTGTACATACTCCTGACGATACCAATCAGGAGCGGCGGGACGCCGGCGCGCTCCAGGGCTGCATATATGGTCGCGTGGGGGACAGAGCCGAACGCATTCGACAAGTCCAGCCACGCCACCGCAACGCTTTTGCGACCGCGGCGGGCGTCGCTAAGGACCTCCTGCAGAACGAAGTTGTGCTCGAGGCACCCCTCGTACGGCAGGAAGCCCTTCTGCTCCGGCGAAAGCCGCCCATTCGTTACCGCCCAGTGGGTGAGGCGATCCGCCAGGACAGCTGCGAACAGCTTAGGCGCGACGTCTCCCATTGCCAAAGGCCTCCAGTTAGAGAGATCCGACTCGTCCCCCTTCTTGTGCATAAGCACAGTAAGGGAGTGCCCCCAGCAGGCGGGAATCTGCCCAACTCTACGGCACGCGTTAAACACGGCCGTAAGGAGAATGGCACCCCGATCGCCGGACTTCAGATCACTGTAAGATATGCCGTCGGGTCCAGGGGATGAGTTAGACATCCTCTGGAGCCGCCGCCATACCTCACTCTCCGAAAATTCAGCGATCAGGGCGTCATTACTGCCCAGCAGCAACTCCCTGAGTTCAGGCAGTTGCGGATACGCCAACCCTTCATCAGACCGGGGGGCGTACAGTTCGCTAAAATACCGGTGGACTTCCTCCACCGGTATTCCGCAACGCGGAGAGACCCCTTGCAGGATCTCGCGAACTGCACGCTTCCGGTCCGAGCGGAAGAGGCGCTGAATGCGCGTGGCCTCCGCAACCCGATCCCTACCTGCTGGTGGCGGCCGAATCCCCCCAGACTGGCCACCCCGACGAGAAACGCCACGTCCCCCGGTTTCACGCCCTCCTCCACCGGACGGCCCCTCACGAGCGCGCGAGCCGTTGCCACCCGCCGCCCGGAGACCCTCGAAGAACCTCGCCACTCGCGCAGCTAATTCTTCGAGGGCCTCGGGGGTCTCGACCTGAGCAGCTCGCCTGACAAGATCCTCGCGCAAGCGGGCCCGGCTTGCGCCGTCCGTTTCGCGCTCACTTCGTACAGGCTGCTGCACCGATCGATTCCCCCGCGGACGACGAGTTTCACGGCCGCTGACCTCCGCCGAAGCAGGACGCCCCCGCGGCCCCCCTGGAACGCGCCGACGGCCCACCCCGGCCGCCCCAACCCGTGCTCCCTCTCGTAGGGATACGGACGCAACATGATTATGTCGAGCACCTACCTGGAAAGATGTTGCTCCGGCTGCTCGACGTACGCCCCTCCCGGCTGCTGCTCCCTCGTCGTTAAAGTCCTGCGCTGGCGCTCCCGGGCCAGTCAGGAGATCAAAACGATTAAAACTATGGGGGCCCCAGTCCCGGATTGGACTGGTGCCCCGGTCAACAAATAAATTACCACTTTCCGCGCGCCCCGCGCGCGCGAGCGACCCGGCACGGTCGCCGGTGTGGCCGCTCAATCGGCAGGTAGCCCTTCGCGCTGGGTCCCCCGGTGTCCTCGGCGACCTCGTTGCTGCAGCAGCTGCTCCACCTGTCACTCCTGCTGCTGTTCCGGGGGTGGGGGTCTCTGGTGAGGATAAGAGTACCCTCGGCCGCGTCCCTCTCGCTCGCCGCCTGCTGCCAACCCCTGCTGGCCTCCAGCCGTCGTCCTCCTCGTCCGTCGTGGTGGGACTGCGGGCCACTGCAGTCCTGGCTGGAGACCGGTCCTCTTCTCGGGCAGGCTCGACCTCCGGCGACGAATCTTCTTGAATTGTTGGGAGTCCGTGCAATGAAGACAACGGAGTTGTCCTCGTGGACTCCCCTGACGACAGAGACGGGGTGCAAACCGTGCCGCATAACGACACAGTCACCGTCTCCGTCGTCAGCGTCGCCGCCGCACTGCAGGCCAGAGGCGAGCCATTGACTACTCGCCTCAGAGGGGGAAAAGATTCCCCCCCCAAGCCCGCGACCAGAAGATCGGGCGGAAGAGACACCGCCCGACCCCCCACTCGCGGACCCAAACCTGCAGCCGGAACCTGAGATGTCCGTGGTTCCGCCGTTGTCCCGCGGGTGGCCTCTAAATAAGTCGTAGTAGGGCTCACCCTCCTCGAGTTGAAGACCCGGCTAGTTGGAGTTGCCGGGGTCTTCTCCTTCTTCTCCTCGCCAGTCCCCGCCTTCTTCTTGTCCAGGGAGTTCCTCTTCGAGGGCACCCCCGCTGGCGGCTCCGATGCTGCCCGACGCACGGAACTCCTCGTCACTCTTCTCAATGGTGCGCCGGGCGGTGTTGGATTCTTGAGAGGGCCCCTCGGAGATGGTGTTGAGGGGCCCTTGGAGCCGCCAGAAATCCTTCTGCCCCCGCTGGTGGTCTGCGGGGCGCTTCCTCTTCTTGCTGGGGGGATGCCCTGGGGACTGGCCCTCGAGGTGGGCACAACGGGCGGTGAGGTCGATTTCCCTGCCCTGGATGCCGTCAGGAAGGATGCAATGGTCCGAGTGCCGCTGCTCGTGGTGGTGGGTGCAGCGGCCTTCCTCCCTCTGACGGCGGTCGTGGTGGTGGTGGGACGGGTGGCAGCCTTCGTCGTCCTCGTCCTGGTGGCGGCGGTGGTCCTCGCTGTTGTGTTGCGGGAGGGGGCGGCCGATGTCGTCCGCCTCACCAGAGGTAACCCCGTCGTCGCCCTCGTAGTCGTGGTCGTCGTGGTGGTGGCTGTGGCTGCTGCGGCGGTGGTGACAGGTGGAGCACTCGGTCGACTGTCACTGCTGCCGGTGGTGCCTGTCGCGGTCCTCGGTCGCACTCTCTCGTTCTCGAAAACTGGGCTACCTGCCGACCGATCCGCGACTGTCGTCGCGACCGGCGCGACGACAGAACACTCCGAAACACTATTTACACTAATAGCGGCCACACCACTCACTCGCGCCGAATCGCCCGCCGGCGAATTTCGCTCCTCGGCCCCTACGTTGTGCTGTGCCGTGCGGGCCTGCGAGTGGGTGTCTGTACTATCCCCTGGTGCTACCCTGCTAATTTCTGCCCCATAACTACAATCCGTGGTGTGGGCCGCCGCGTAGTGTGTTGCCACCGACTTCCGGGGATACTTCCCAGTGCCGGCGACATCACACACGCGACAACGCCACACCACCACCACACCCGGATGCTCTCTTTTCAGATGTTTAGAAAGATCTTCTATTCTTTTATAGCTAAACCGGGTGTGGCGCCT
This sequence comes from Trypoxylon attenuatum, assembly GCA_963989405.1. Classification (NCBI taxonomy): domain Eukaryota; kingdom Metazoa; phylum Arthropoda; class Insecta; order Hymenoptera; family Crabronidae; genus Trypoxylon; species Trypoxylon attenuatum. The sequence continues at coordinate 6,364,950 of OZ022492.1, read as the reverse complement.
ATCTTCTCTACCCTCTCTGTAGCACCAGGGGCAGCGGAGATCGCCTTCGGCAGTAGGGAATCTAAGAATTAGATTCCTAACTGCCTCCCCAGAGACTCGCCTCGAGCTATCCGTCATCGCCGAGTGTTATTAGGCCGCGACGCTAAGATAAAGGCGTCGCGCCTGCGCTCGATGTCAAAGTGGGCACTTAGGATTTCCCGAACAAGGCGAAGTGCAAAAGTGCGAAAAATTTCTAACACTTTTCGCCCTGCGCGAGAAATCTCAAGGCCACTCGTCGAGCGACACCCGGTGTGACGGAATCGCAAGAGTCGGGCCTCCGGCTCTCAGCGAACTCCGCGCGCACAAACACTCACTACACTTCACTAATTATCACAGCATTTAGCACCGCACAGCACAGCACTCTAACTATTAAACACTCCCGATGTGCGGACGGCCCGCAACGCACCAAGTCCGAAACTCGCGATTCGTTCGCCGCGACGCACCGCTCGAAGTTTCGCCGTCCGCACCGCACCTAAATCGACTTGTGGAGAATATTCTCCTCAATTTCCGGGAATAGCTCTATTTTACAAACCCTTGTAGGGTGTGAGCCAGTCCCGGAGGCACTGCAATACCAGGCCGACTCACGACGCGGAGGGAGCAAGCTCCGAAACCACGTCTATTCCCAGAAATTGAGGTTAATATTCTGACTCCACATGGGAGGAGTACCAGATATTAAGCTGATAAGAACAGATAAAAGTCGTTTATTGAATAATTTCCCAATACATGTTTCCCCTGGGAGCGGACCCCCAGGGGATGCGGAAATACAACCAAGTGCGAGAAGACTTCTCGTCAGTAGAGTAAAATATTCTCGTCCCGGGCCCGCTTACAATCCCTGCGGGCTCCGGGGAGTCAAAATGAGCCAATATATCGGTAGCCAGGTGGATACCGCCGATCACCGCAAAGAAAAAATAAATAAATAGATATACATATGGATGAACAAATAAATACATGTATGAATCAGTGCATAACCAAGAAAATAAACAAATAAATAAACAAATAGACAAATAAAATAAATAAATCACTAAATAAATAAATAAATAACAGATAAATAAATAAATAAATGAATAAATAAATAAATAAATAAATAAATAAATACATAAATAAATAAGCAAGTGCATAAATAAATGAGTAGACAAATAAATAGATAAATAAATATATCGATAATAGGGGAGAGAAAAGGGAATACACCGAATAACAAAGAAGAGAAGAAAGCGATGCATAAAACGATCGGCGGGTGGGGGACTGCCACCTACGTGCGTGCAGCCCCCAGGCTTATCCGGACTCGGCGCATAGCACCAGCCACCCGGTGTAAAGGGCCGAGTGACTGGGCCTGGGTGAATCTGCGCAGCGCCGCGTCAAAATAAATGATTTAAGGCCCGGAAGCGCCTGAGGCCGCTGCCTCTTGTTCGGAAGCCCCAGCCGCGGGGGGCGCATCGCCGAGCGTCTGAGGAACATCTCCCTGCGGGATACCAGAGACATGCTCGACATAAATGTTGCGCGACCACGCCAAGGTCTCCGAGACCATGAGTCGCCTCATCAGCATCGCGTATCTTGAGGAGACACGCAATACATCGAGGACGGCCTCATTGCCCGGATCCCAGCCGCCCAGTGCACCGACGAGGAATGCGTCGACAATAACCCGGTAGCCGCGCCCGCGAAGCGATTCGGCGAGGGGGGCATACTTGGTGAGTTTGCCCATCCTCGCCTCCTCAATCGCCTCCATACGATTTTCAAACGGCACGGCCACGTCGACGATCACAATTGTTTTCGAAGGCTCGTGCGTCACGACCAGGTCGGGACGCAGAGCCACTAATTCCCCTTCGGCACCCGGAACGCGCTGGTTGACCCTAACAGTCCCCGGAAGACGACAACCCCTAACCAACCTCCGGAGTACGCCATCATGGCGTTTCTGACGCGCCGCCGAGTGCACGGTGCAGTGCTGAAGCACGTGGGGAAGGGACTCGAGGTCGTTCCCGCATTTGCGACAGCGCCCGTCACCGGCGCCCCAGCGCCTAGCTCCATTAAGGGGCAGGACGTCAAGGCGAGCGCGGTGCATAAAGCGCCAGTCGGCAAACCGAGTAAAGCTCCCCGAGCTCATAAAGTGATTGCTCACCGGAGCCCGGGAAGTGACCTCTAGTACCTTCCCCTGGTCCCTCTTGGCCAAGACGGTCTCGAGGTAGTGCCCCGTCACCGCACCACGCATTCGGCGTATAATTTGATTCTTGGCGGAACCCGGTATTAATGTCCGCGATCCGGAGGAGGTAGAGAGTTCCACCGCGAGTCCGTTCGAGACTTCGTCCCAGCGCCACCGAATGCCAAACCTCTCTCCGACTCTACGGCATGCCTCCCGTGCTTTCGACCAGAATGACGAAAGGGCGTTGGAGGGCCTCGCGAAATCCCCGAGCAAAGACCCCGACAGGTATTCCGCGAGGTCGTTCCCTGAAGGCGGCCGACAGATCTTTTTACGAACAGCCTCCCTCAGAGATGATTCCGCAACTTGTGCCAGAACCCGATCCCCCGCATTTAGCATCCTAAATGCGTGGGATATGGTTAGGGCATCCGCGAGATCTGCCAGCGGAAGCAGTCCACAGCCCCCCCGGGAGGGAGGGATGTAGACGAGCTCCGCGCTGGCTCTCTGGGGGAGGTGCAGCCACGACTTGGCGAAACGCCTGACTATTTTGTCGGCCTCCTTCAGTGGCCCCTTCTCCATTCCGGTCCCACGTAGCAGAAAGTCGAGACGGGTGAGGATAAAAGTTCTCACCGTCTCCACCTTCTGCCACGGGCAAAGCAACGACTCATCGACACGCCGTAGGTCGTCGAGCATGGCCCCGATAGTCGCGTAAGGAGTCTGTCCCGCCCGGACCCCCGTTGGAACCCCAAGATGAACATAATGGTCGCCGTCTCCCAACGACCGCAACGGCGTCTCCTGGAGTTGGTAGCTTCGGGCTGGATTGACTTTCCCCCGAGAAATGAGCAGAGTTGCACACTTACCCGGGTTGAAAGCCAACCCTAAGCTCTTCGCTACCCCCTCCACTGCCAAGAGCAGATCACCCATGCTGTCTGGGTCCTTCGTCACTAGCGCGACGTCGTCCGCGTAAGCCAGGGATGTCACGCTGTGTCCGAATAAATTATAACCGCAGCCAAAGGTGGAGACGGCGCGAAGCATTGGCTCAATTGCTAAGTTGAACAAAATCGGACTCAGCGGACATCCCTGTCTTACTCCAGAAAGCATGGGGATGGGGTCTGTGTACCCCTCCGAGGTACGAACACGTGTCGTGCAACCGGTGTACATACTCTTGACGATGCAAATCAAGAGCGGTGGGACACCGGCGCGCTCCAGGGCGGCATATATGGTCGCGTGGGGGACAGAGCCAAACGCATTGGACAAGTCCAGCCACGCTACCGCAACGCTCTTACGACCACGACGGGCGTCGCTAAGCACCTCCTGCAGGACGAAGTTGTGCTCAAGGCACCCCTCGTACGGCAGGAAGCCCTTCTGCTCCGGCGAAAGCCGCTCGTTTGTTACCGCCCAGTGGGTGAGGCGATCCGCCAGGACAGCTGCGAACAGCTTAGGCGCAACGTCTCCCATTGCCAGGGGCCTCCAGTTCGTGAGGTCCGACTCATCCCCCTTCTTGTGCATAAGCACAGTAAGAGAGTGCCTCCAGCAGGAGGGGATCTGCCCAACTCTACGGCACGCATTAAATACGGCCGTAAGGAGAATGGCACCCCGATCGCCGGACTTCAGATCACTGTAAGATATGCCGTCGGGTCCGGGGGATGAATTAGACATCCTCCGGAGCCTCCGCCATACCTCACTCTCCGAAAATTCAGCGATCAGGGCGCCATTACTGCCCTGCAGCAACTCCCTGAGTTCGGGCAGTTGCGGATACGCCAACCCTTCATCAGACCGGGGCGCGTACAGTTCGCTAAAATACCGGTGAACTTCCTCCGCCGGTATTCCGCAACGCGGAGAGACCCCTTGCAGGATCTCGCGAACTGCACGCTTCCGGTCCGAGCGGAAGAGGCGCTGAATGCGCGTGGCCTCCGCAACCCGATCCCTACCCGCCGGCGGCGGTCGAACCCCCCCAGACCGACCCCCCTGGCGAGAAGCGCCACGCCCCCCGGTTTCTCGCCCTCCTCCACCAGACGGCCCCTCACTCGCACGCGAGCCGTTGCCACCCGTCGGCCGGCGACCCTCAAAGAACGTCGCCACTCGCGTGGCTAATTCTTCAAGGGCCTCGGGGGTCTCGACCTGAGCAGCTCGCCTGACAAGATCCTCGCGCAAGCGGGCCCGGCTAACGCCGTCCGTTTCGCGCTCACTTCGTACAGGCCGCTGATCCGATCGATTCCCCCGCGGACGACGAGTTTCACGGCCGCTGGCCCCCGCCGACACAGGACGCCCCCGCGGCCCCCCTGGAACGCGCCGACGACCCACCCCGGCCGCCCCAACACGTGCCCCCGCTCGTAGGGGCACGGACGCAGCAGTATCATGTCGAGCACGTACCTGGTTTGCAGCTCCGGCAGCTCGACGCGCGCCCCCCACGGCCGTTGCTCCCTCGTCGAAAGTGTCCTGCACTGGCGCTCCCGGGCCAGTCAAAACACTAAATCTATTATCACATAGGGGGCCCCAGTCCCGGATTGGACTGGTGCCCCGGTCAACACATAAATTGTTATTAGAGTCTACGCGCCGCGCGCGTACGAGTGACCCGGCATTGTCACCGATGCGGCCACTCAACCGGCAGGTAGCCCTTGTCGCACTCTCCTCCGATGTCGCTGCTCCAACTGCTGCTCCACCTGTCACGCTCCTTGTTAATCCGGGGGTTGAGTCCTCCGGTGAGGATAGGATTACCCTCGGCCGCACTCCTCCCGCTCGCCGCCTGCTGCCTACCCGCGCTGGTCTCCAGTCCTCCTCGTCGTCGGTCGGTGATGGACTGCGGCCCGCCGCAGTCTGGACTGGAGCCTGGTCCTCTTCGCGGACAGGATCCGCCTCCGGCGACAAAGTTTCCTCGATTGTGGGGAGCACGTGGAGCGAGGAGAGAGGTGTTGACCTCGCGTGCTCCCCTGGCGACAGAGACGGGGTGCAAACCGAGCCACAAAGCGACACGGTCACCGTCTCTGTCGACAATGTCGCCGCCGCACTACAGGCCAGGGGCGAGCTATTGACGACTCGCCCCAGGGGAGGAAAGACTTCCCCCCCCAGACCCGCGACCAGAAGGTCGGGCGGAAGAGACACCGCCCGGCCCTCCACTCGCGGACCCAAACCTGTAGCCGAGACCGAAGATGTAGTTGGTCCCGCCGTTGCCCCTAGGGTGGCCTCCAAGTACGTAGTGGTGGGAGTCACCCTCCTCGAGGTGAAGACCCGGCTCGGTGGAGTTGCCGGCGTCTTCTTCTCCGTTCCTCCGTCAGTCCCATTCCTCCCAGAAGTCCCCGATTCTTTGATGGTGGGCACCCCCTTCGGCGGCTCCGATGCTGCCCGGCGCACGGAACTCCTGGTCACTCTCCTAAGTGGTGCGCCGGGTGGTGCTGGATCTTTGGTGGGACCCCGTGTGGATGGAGTTACGGGGCCCCTGGAGCCGCTGGAGATCCTCCTGCCCCCGCTGGTGGTCTGCGGGGGTGTCTTCGTCGTTACGGGGGGGGTGCCCTTGGGACTGACCCTCGAGGTGGGCACAACGGGCGGTGAGGCCGACGATCCTGCCCTGGACGTTGACAGGAAGGCTGCAAGGGTCCTGTTGCTGCCGCCGCTCGTGATGGTTGTGGCGGCGGCCCTCCTTCCTGTCACGGTGGTGGTGGTGGTGCTGCGGGTGGCAGCCCTTGTGGTCCTGGCGACGGTGCTGGTCCTCGTGGTCCTCGTAGAAGTGCGGGAGGAGGCGGCCGATGTCGTCCTTCTCACCAGAGGAAGCCCCGTCGTCGCTGTCGTGGTGGTGGCAGTCGTGGTGGTCGTGGTGGCTGCCGTCCTTGCGCTGGTGACAGGTGGAGCTCTGCGTCTCCCCTCTGCGGTGCTGGTGGATGGTGGTGCGGCACTCGGTGGCGTTTCGGCACTTCGCGTGTTTGCAGGGCTACCTGCCGACTGTCGCGATGTCGTCGCCGCGGCCGGCGCGACGACAGAACACCGCACTACACTAACGCGAACATTATTTCTACACGCGGCCGCACCGGTTAACCGACCCGAACCACTCGCCGGCGAAATACGCTCCTCGGCCCTACTATTTTGCTGCACTGTGCGGGCCTGTGAGCGAGTGCTCGTACGTGTCCCTGGTGCATTCTCTCTACTCGCGGTGCTGCTAGTAATATTGGTGGAGTGAGCCGCCGCGTAATGCGCCGCCACCGACTTTCGAGGATAGCTCCCCGTGCCGGTGACACCGCACACGCGACAACGCCACTCCACTACCACGCCCGGATGCACTTTCTTTAAGTGTTTGCTCAAATCTTCAACTCTTTTATAGCAATACCGGGCGTGGATTTTGTCCGAGAGACCTTCTACAAAGCACCAGGGACAGCGGAGGTCGACTTCGGTAATAGGGAATCGAAGTATCACACTTTGATTCCCTACTCCCTCGCCAGAAACTCGCCCCGAGCTATCCGTCATCGCCGAGTGTTACTAAGGCCGCGACGCTGGGATAAAGGCGTCGCGCCTGCGCCCGATGTCAAAGTGGGCACTTAGGATTTCCCGAACAAGGCGAAGTGCAAAAGTGCGAAAAATTTCTAACACTTTTCGCCTTGCGCGAGAAATCTCAAGGCCACTCGTCGAGCGACACCCGGTGTGACGGAGTCGCAAGAGTCGGGCCTCCGGCTCTCAGCGAACTCCGCGCGCACAAACACTCACTACACTTCACTAATTATCACAGCACTTAGCACCGCACAGCACAGCACTCTAACTATTAAACACTCCCGATGTGCGGACGGCCCGCAACGCACCAAGTCCGAAACTCGCGATTCGTTCGCCGCGACGCACCGCTCGAAGTTTCGCCGTCCGCACCGCACCTAAATCGACTTGTGGAGAATATTCTCCTCAATTTCTGGGAATAGCTCTATTTTACAAACCCTTGTAGGGTGTGAGCCAGTCCTGGAGGCACTGCAATACCAGGCCGACTCACGACGCGGAGGGAGCAAGCTCCGAAACCACGTCTATTCCCAGAAATTGAGGTTAATATTCTGACTCCACATGGGAGGAGTACCAGATATTAAGCTGATAAGAACAGATAAAAGTCGTTTATTGAAAAATTTCCAATACATGTTTCCCCTGGGGGCGGACCCCCAGGGGATGCGGAAATACAACATAACGCGAGAAGACTTCTCGTCAATAAAAATAAAAATAGTCTCGTCCCGGGCCCGCTTACATTCCCTGCGGGCCCCGGGGAGTCAGAACATATCGGTAAAACTGCCATCGGGCAGATGCCGCCGATCGCCGGAGCGAATAAATCGCTTAAAAAAGAAATACATAAATAAATAAGGAATAAAAAAGAGAAAAAACATGATAACAATAATAAAGAAAAAGACAAAATAACCGAAAAAATAAGTAAAAAAATAAATAAATAAATAAAGAGATAAATAAATGTATAGATAAACAAATGAATACATAAATAAATAAACAGACAAAATAGATAGATAAATAAATACATAAATCAATACATACAAAACTAAATAAATAGGAACGATAACAAAAGAAAAAGGGCAGAAAAGGCAACAAGACTGGACAAAACGATCGGCGGGTGGGGGACTGCCGCCACCGCGTCTGCAGCCCCCCGTTATGACTAGTCTCGGCGCACAGCACCAGCCACCCGGTGTAAAAGGCCGAGTGACTGGGCCTCGGCAGGTCCGTGCAACGCCGCGTCAATAAATGATTTAAGGCCCGGGAGCGCCTGAGGCCGCTGCCTCGTTTTCGGGGGCCTCAGTCGCGGGGGGCGCATCGGCGAGCGCCTGCGGAACATCCCCCTGAGGGATACCAGATACGTGCTCGACGTAAACGTTGCGCGACCACGCCAGGGTCTCCGAGACCATGAGTCGCCTCATCAGCATTGCGTATCTTGGAGAGACACGCAATACATCGAGGACAGCCTCATTGCCCGGATCCCAGCCGCCCAGTGCACCGACGAGGAATGCGTCGACTAAAACTCTGTAGCCGCGCCCACGAAGCGATTCGGCGAGGGGGGTATACTTGAGGAGTTTACCCATCCTCGCCTCCTCAATCGCCTCGAAACGGTTTTCGAATGGCACGGCTACGTCGACGATCACGATAGTTTTTGAAGGCTCGTGCGTCACGACCAGGTCGGGACGCAGAGCCACAAATTCCCCTTCGGCGCCCGGAACACGCTGGTTGACCCTCACGGTCCCTGGGAGACGGCAACCCCTCACTAACCTCCGGAGAACGCCATCGTGGCGTTTTTGTCGCGCCGCCGAGTGTACGGTGCAGTGCTGAAGCACGTGGGGAAGGGACTCGAGGGCGTCCCCGCATTTGCGGCAGCGCCTATCACCGGCGCCCCAGCGCCTTGCTCCGTTAAGGGGCAAGACGTCGAGGCGAGCGCGGTGCATGAACCGCCAATCCGCAAATCGAGTAAAACTCCCCGAGCTCATAAAGTGATTGCTCACTGGAGCTCGAGAAGTGACCTCGAGTACCTTCCCCTGGTCCCTCTTGGCCAGAACGGTCGCGAGGTAGTGCCCCGACACCGCACCACGCACCCGGCGTATCACCTGCTTCTTAGCAGAACCCGGTATTATGGTTCGCCTTCCGGAGGCCGCGGTGAGTTCCATCGACAGTCCGTCCGAGACTTCATCCCACCGCCACCGAACACCAAACCTCTCTCCAACCCTGCGGCACGCCTCACGCGCTTTCGACCAGAATGACGAAAGGGTCGTGGAGGGCCTCGCGAAATCCCCGAGCAAAGACCCCGACAGGTATTCCGCGAGGTCATTCCCTGAAGGAGGTCGACCGATCTTTTTACGAACAGCCTCCCGCAGAGATGATCCCGCTATTCGTGTCAGGACCCCATCCCCCGCATTTAACATTCTAAATGCGTGGGATATGGTCAAGGCATCAGCGAGATCTGCCAGCGGGAGCAGTCCACAGCCTCCTCGAGAGGGAGGGATGTAGACTAACTCCGCGCTGGCTCTCTGAGGGAGGTGCAGCCACGATTTAGCAAAGCGCCTAACGGCTTTGTCGGCCTCCTTCAGTGGCCCCTTCTCCATCCCGGTCCCACGTAGCAGGAAATCAAGACGGGTCAGGATGAAAGTCCTTACCGTCTCAATCTTCTGCCACGGGCAAAGCAGCGACTCATCGACGCGCCGCAGGTCGTCGAGCATGGCCCCGATGGTGGTGTAGGGAGTCTGTCCCGCCCGGACCCCCGTTGGAACCCCAAGATGTACGTAATGGTCCCCGTCTCCCAAGGATCGCAGCGGCGTATCCTGGAGTTGGTAGGTTCGCGCTGGATCGACTTTCCCCCTGGAAATGTGCAGAGTTGCACACTTACCAGGGTTGAAAGCCAGCCCTAGGCGCTTCGCTACCCCCTCCACTGCCAAGAGCAGATCGCCCACGCTGTCTGGGGAGCCCGTCACTAATGCGACATCGTCCGCGTAAGCCAGGGATGTCACGCTGTGTCCGAAAAGATCGTACCCGCGGCCGAAGCTGGTCACGGCGCGCAGCAGAGGCTCGATCGCCAAGTTAAACAAGATCGGACTCAGCGGACATCCCTGTCTTACTCCAGACCGCATGGGGATGGGGTCTGTGTACCCCTCCGAGGTACGAACACGAGTCGTGCAGCCGGTGTACATACTCCTGACGATACCAATCAGGAGCGGCGGGACGCCGGCGCGCTCCAGGGCTGCATATATGGTCGCGTGGGGGACAGAGCCGAACGCATTCGACAAGTCCAGCCACGCCACCGCAACGCTTTTGCGACCGCGGCGGGCGTCGCTAAGGACCTCCTGCAGAACGAAGTTGTGCTCGAGGCACCCCTCGTACGGCAGGAAGCCCTTCTGCTCCGGCGAAAGCCGCCCATTCGTTACCGCCCAGTGGGTGAGGCGATCCGCCAGGACAGCTGCGAACAGCTTAGGCGCGACGTCTCCCATTGCCAAAGGCCTCCAGTTAGAGAGATCCGACTCGTCCCCCTTCTTGTGCATAAGCACAGTAAGGGAGTGCCCCCAGCAGGCGGGAATCTGCCCAACTCTACGGCACGCGTTAAACACGGCCGTAAGGAGAATGGCACCCCGATCGCCGGACTTCAGATCACTGTAAGATATGCCGTCGGGTCCAGGGGATGAGTTAGACATCCTCTGGAGCCGCCGCCATACCTCACTCTCCGAAAATTCAGCGATCAGGGCGTCATTACTGCCCAGCAGCAACTCCCTGAGTTCAGGCAGTTGCGGATACGCCAACCCTTCATCAGACCGGGGGGCGTACAGTTCGCTAAAATACCGATGGACTTCCTCCACCGGTATTCCGCAACGCGGAGAGACCCCTTGCAGGATCTCGCGAACTGCACGCTTCCGGTCCGAGCGGAAGAGGCGCTGAATGCGCGTGGCCTCCGCAACCCGATCCCTACCTGCTGGTGGCGGCCGAATCCCTCCAGACTGGCCACCCCGACGAGAAACGCCACGTCCCCCGGTTTCACGCCCTCCTCCACCGGACGGCCCTTCACGAGCACGCGAACCGTTGCCACCCGCCGTCCGACGACCCTCGAAGAACGTCGCCACTCGCGCAGCTAATTCTTCGAGGGCCTCGGGGGTCTCGACCTGAGCAGCTCGCCTGACAAGATCCTCGCGCAAGCGGGCCCGGCTTACGCCGTCCGTTTCGCGCTCACTTCGTACAGGCTGCTGCACCGATCGATTCCCCCGCGGACGACGAGTTTCACGGCCGCTGACCTCCGCCGAAACAGGACGCCCCCGCGGCCCCCCTGGAACGCGCCGACGGCCCACCCCGGCTGCCCCAACCCGTGCTCCCTCTCGTAGGGATACGGACGCAACATGATTATGTCGAGCACCTACCTGGAAAGATGTTGCTCCGGCCGCTCGACGTGCGCCCCTCCCGGCTGCTGCTCCCTCGTCGTAATTCGTTGTTGACGCTCCCGGGCCAGTCAACACGTTAAATCGATTAAAGCTATAGGGGCCCCAGTCCCGGATTGGACTGGTGCCCCGGTCAACAAATAAATTACTATTGTTCGCGCGCCCCGCGCGCGCGGGCGACCCGGCACAGTCGCCGGTGTGGCCGCTCAATCGGCAGGTAGCCCTTCCTAATAATTCCCCCGGCGTCCTCGGCGACCTCGTTGCTGCAGCGGCTGCTCCACCTGTCACTTCTGCTGCTGCTCCGGGGGTGGGGGTCTCCGGTGAGGATTGGAGTACCCTCGGCCGCGTCCCTCTCGCTCGCCGCCTGCTGCCAACCCCTGCTGGCCTCCAGCCGTCGTCCTCCTCCTCTGTCGATGCAGGACTGCGGGCCACTGCAGTCCTGGCTGGAGACCGGTCCTCTTCTCGGGCAGGCTCGACCTCCGGCGACGAATCTTCTTGAATTGTTGGGAGTCCGTGCAATGAAGACAACGGAGTTGTCCTCGTGGACTCCCCTGACGACAGAGACGGGGTGCAAACCGTGCCGCATAACGACACAGTCACCGTCTCCGTCGTCAGCGTCGCCGCCGCACTGCAGGCCAGAGGCGAGCCATTGACTACTCGCCTCAGAGGGGGAAAAGATTCCCCCCCCAGACCCGCGACCAGAAGATCGGGCGGAAGAGACACCGCCCGACCCCCCACTCGCGGACCCAAACCTGCAGCCGGAACCAGAGATGTTGTTGGTTCCGCCGTTGTCCCGCGGGTGGCCTCCAAGTATGTTGTTGTGGGGCTCACCCTCCTCGAGTTGAAGACCCGGCTCGGTGTTGTTGCCGGCGTCTTCTCCTCCTCCTTGCCAGTCCCCGACTTCTTCTTTCCAGTGGAGTTCCTTCTTAAGGGCACCCCCGCTGGCGGCTCCGATGCTGCCCGACGCACAGAACTCCGGGTAAGTCTTCTCAGTGGTGCGCCGGGCGGTGTTGGGTTCTTGGTGGGGCCCCTCGGAGATGGTGTTGAGGGGCCCTTGGAGCCGCCAGAAATTCTTCTGCCCCCGCTGGTGGTCTGCGGGGGGTTTACTCTTCTCGGTGGGGGGGTGCCCTGGGGACTGGCCCTCGAGGTGGGCACAACGGGCGGTGAGGTTGATTTACCTGCCCTGGATGCCGTCAGGAAGGATGCGAGCGTCCTGGTACCGCTGCTCGTGGTGGTGGTGGCAGCGGTCTTCCTTCCCCTGACGGCAGTCGTGGTGGTGGTGGGACGGGTGGCAGCCTTCGTCGTCCTGGTCATCTTGGCGGCGGTGGTCCTCGCTGTTGTGTTGCGAGAGGGGGCGGCCGATGTCGTCCGCCTCACCAGAGGTAACCCCGTCGTCGCCCTCGTCGTTGTCGTGGTGGTGGTGGTGGTGGTCGTGGTGGTTGCTGTGCTGGCGACAGTGACAGGTGGAGCTTGTCGTTGCTCGCCACTGCTGCCGGTGCCTCTCGACGCGGTCCTCGGTCGCACTCTCTCGCTTTCGAACACGGGGCTACCTGCCGACCGATCCGCGTCTGCCGTCACGACCAGCGCGACGGCAGGACACTCCGAAACACTATTTTCATTAACACTAGCGGCCACACCGCTCACCCGCGCCGAATCACTCGCCGGCGATAATCGCTCCCCGGCCCCTACACTGTGCTGCACCGTGCGGGCCTGTGAGTGGGTGTCTGCACTATCCCCTGGTGCTACCCTACTATTTGCAGCCCCGTAACTACAATCTGTGGTGTGGGCCGCCGCGTAGTGTGTTGCCACCGACTTCCGGGGATACTTCCCAGTGCCGGCGACATCACACACGCGGCAACGCCACACCACCACCACACCCGGATGCTCTCTTTTCAAATGTTTAGAGAGGTCCTCTATTCTTTTATAACTAAACCGGGTGTGGCGCTTATCATCTCTGCCCTCCTTGTAGCACCAGGGGCAGCGGAGATCGCCTTCGGCAGTAGGGAATCTAAGAATTAGATTCCTAACTGCCTCCCCAGAGACTCGCCTCGAGCTATCCGTCATCGCCGAGTGTTATTAGGCCGCGACGCTAAGATAAAGGCGTCGCGCCTGCGCTCGATGTCAAAGTGGGCACTTAGGATTTCCCGAACAAGGCGAAGTGCAAAAGTGCGAAAAATTTCTAACACTTTTCGCCCTGCGCGAGAAATCTCAAGGCCACTCGTCGAGCGACACCCGGTGTGACGGAATCGCAAGAGTCGGGCCTCCGGCTCTCGACGAACTCCGCGCGCACAAACACTCACTCACTACACTTCACTATCACAGAATCACGGCACCGCACAGCACAGCACTGACTCTAAGTAATTGCACTAAGTATCACTCCCGGTGTGCGGACGGCCCGCACGCACAAGTCCGAAACTCGCGATTTCGCTCGCCGCACCGAATCGCACCGAATTTCGCCGTCCGCACCTATTCGCTGCGAATTTGTGGAGAATATTCTCCTCAATTTCTGGGAATAGCTCTCGTTTACAAACCCTTGTAGGGTGTGAGCCAGTCCCGGAGGCACTGCAATACCAGGCCGACTCACGACGCGGAGGGAGCAAGCTCCGAAACCACGTCTATTCCCAGAAATTGAGGTTAATATTCTGACTCCACATGGGAGGAGTACCAGATATTAAGCTGATAAGAACAGATACTACACTTTGATCTTAGCCATCAGGCCGAGAAGCGATGCTGTTTCTCGTTTCCGTAGCCTTCTTAAAGAATTTTGAGCAAAGTGATACATGTGGGGTCGTCACGGTGGCGGCAGCCATCTCGCGGTAGCGCTGTGCGGCTAGTCGACCGATTTGACATGTACGGTGTGCCTTTTGCGATGTTCCTTCTTCTTCCGCATTATCATTATTTACCTGTAATACTTATTTATCGTATTAAAAACTGTTAGCAGTTTATAAATATTGCATAGTCCGAGTAGTGAAGTTTCAGTTAATTTACTACGGTAGCACATCAATCATAACATGCTTATTCTTGGAAAGTGCAGGGTAAATTCAATTCGAATTTATCCCTCCTTTTGCAGGAGAAGAGCAATGTATAATTTGCGAGGACAATGAAGTAGACTGACAAATTTGAATGCTGTTATAAAAAATTGTATCTCACATGTCATTGACTGAATGTTTTGCCGAGTTCGCAATAACGGCTACTATGTTTACTTAAACATATAATGGTGTATTTCTACTTATCACAATTTTTAACAGAGTAAATATTTATTCAAAATCATATTTGAGGCAATTGAATTTCTTTTCTAAATTCGACTGCGGCTGGAATGTACAGCTCGTCTCACAGCGCGACGCTACCACGTACATAATATATGTGCTTAGCGGAAGCAACTCGTTTTCGGGTAACGTTCGGATGGTAACTCTCAGTTTTCTCATAATCGGAGTTTTTTAGATTTTTCTATGATCGACGCTGCCCCGCATGGCATCAGTCCTACATTTTTGCTTTCCCTGTTTTTTGGTGTAGTTAGGAGTTCCAACAATCGTGCACACGTGTGATTAGTTACACTATAGCATTATTTAACTGTGTTTTAACTCGCTTGTAATAAAAAGAAGTATATTTTCAAGTTTTCTGTTGTCTCGGTGACAAATGTGATAATGCTAAAGAGTCAAATTATTGTATTTGGAATCTAAAATGACATTGTCACAATCGATATCCATAACCTCAACTGTCACTTTATCGTTCGGCAGGTGTGGTGTCGAAGCATGAAATCGTTCATTCAATCAAATCAAGTACAACATAAATAATCGAAGAAGAACGCTGTAACTTCACTTGGAGATGTTGAATAAATCAGTATTAACAATAGAATATTTGGAGTAATAATGTTATTGTAATTACAGTGACAAGAAATATTAAACTACTACTGCGGAGCAGTGCAGAGTGGAACAGCATTACGTAGCAAGGATGATTTGATATTTGAACTATTGCGAAGGCGTCTGTTGTTGTAAATGAAAGTGAACGATGGGTTGTATCGTAAGAAAAAATGTTGATATTTATTATGCATGAGCATGGCACAGGTCCAGGTTAGTATGCAACGCATCATTAAATAAAGCTAAATAACTCTTAAGGAGGTTTTTGAAATCAATTTAAACAATACTGCGTGCGAAATAATATTTTTATTCTTATTACAGTGATAAGAAATATGAGGCTAGTACTGCGGAGCATGAATATACAATGTAGAATGGAGCAGCATTACGCAGCAAGAAAGATTTGAAGTTTGATCCATTGGGAAGGAGTATGTTGTTGTGGGTGAAAGTAAAGCATGGTTGTATCGTAAGAAAAAATGTTGACATTTATTATGCATGAGCATGACACAGGTCCAGGTAAGTATGCAACGCATCATTAAATGAAGCTAAATAACTCTTAAGTAGCTTATTGAACTCGATTTAAACAATACTGCGTGCGAAATAATATTTTTATTCTGATTACTTAATAAGAAATATGAGGCTAATACTGCGGAGCATGTATTTTTTCCTATACCTAAATTTCCCTCTTTAATATCTCTCTTTCAGAAGGTCCGTGGAATAAACTGCCGGTACAAATCGAAAGATTGGATTTTTCCGCGTCGATTGAGACCAGAGCGAGGCAGATCCGCGTTGTAGTTCGCGAGACATCGAATTTAGAAATTTATTTTTTGACGGAAAGATTCACTGGGTGGTTGCCTATATACATCGCTTCTTCTCATGTGCGCCGCGGCTCCGCCAGTCGTCGCTATTTTCGACAATCGTCTTCTCTCTTTTCTACCACGTGGGCTTCTGTCGCCTACAGCTAGTCGTTTCTCTATCTGTCTCCCGAGTTTCGGCGCCTGTCCTTGTACAATGTCCGTACCTATGTCCACTATGCCTTTCCTTGTCGACATTCGAGTATTTCCCTCCTTGTTTGTCTGCCTACCGAAGTCTCTCCTTATCTATCATGTGAACCTCTGTCGCGCATATATGTCTCCTTGTCTACCTTCTTCTTTCCTACTCTATGATTTGAATCTTTGTTCTTTTCTGTACCGAATTACCGAACGAATATTTATATATAAAGCAGATAAGTTTTGGCCATAATGAACACAATCCTTAGGACTATGAGATCAAAACACAATACTCTTATGCTATATCTTAAAGAACAAAACTTGAAAAACATGGTGTTCTAATCCTCTACGATGACAAAGTCCTGTATGTAGAGAACAGAGTGTGCGTCACTGAGTGTCAACAAAAATGCTGGGTGTGTGATACAGTTCAACGAAGTGATGATTAAATGAACTTACATGTATATGGTGGACGCAGAAGAACAAAAAATAAAATGTCATTCTAAGGGTCAACAGCTTCGTATTTCAAACGCTTAGAAATACTAAATAATGTGGTACGCAACCTTCTTCTTAGGACTTCGTAGATAATTTTGCCCAACATCAAAGGAACATGATAATCATGGCCTCGCGTCAAGTGATACTGTGTGTGTAGATTTCGTACTCCTAAGGATTGTGTTTATGGCCAAAACTTACCTACTTTGTGAATTCCTCCAATCCAACAAACTCAAGCACTAATTATTTATATATATTCTCGCTGTTAATGCATACATTCCTTGTCTATCGCATATCAAAGTCAAAAAATATTGAGCTTCGAGCGTCCATGTATAAGGAATTCGCCAGCAGATCGAAAACGAAATTTGACATTAAATTTTTTATATTTTAGATCATGAAATCACCATCTTCCGTTTCTAACAACTGTTGCTTTACACTGCATGTAATAGGAAACACGTCAGCGCGTATCAAATTTTGGGAAAATTTACGAGCACTAGCGACTGTTCTCCAGAGACTTTGGCGCAGCATCCCCCAAAATTTGATACGGAACTGTATCAATATGAGAGAACGATGCGAAGAAGTTCTAAGACAACGGGAGGCAACACACGATTTTAAGCATCACAATTAAGATCCGTACATCATCCATCAAAACACACACTACACTTAAAATACACATTTCCATTCACACATACATCAAACATACAACGCAATTACACATGGGGTACAAATCCGACCGTGCAACCTCCTCGTGGCGTGCCTTGGGTTATTCTAATGCCGGGGGCTCACTTTTCATTCAGAGTGTCGTAACTTTGCATAAAAAAATCGTAGCGGCTTAGTATTTTTTAAAAATTAAAGAGGAAGCTTCAAGCTACACAACCCTCTAATTGGCGTCCTTCAAAAAAAATCACCCGACGCCGTGGCCCTTGTTGAACATTGCAATTTTCTGCAAGAAAAACATGCCCTCGTATTTTATGTGCTACCACAGCCCCAATGCACGCAAATCAAATTCCTAATGGTGCGTTGTAAAGTAGAGGCTTCAAGCTTTAATTTTTAAAAAAATTCATATTTTGACGATTTTTTGACAAAGTTACAGCTGTGCGAACATTGACAAATTTGCGACCGGAGAGAAGTGGTCCTTTAATTTTGGTGCGAAATGTATTATACGGATCAAATGTATGAAACTTTGAGGGACAATGAAATTTAAATAGGAACAGCGGACACAGTTCATATTATTAAAACAAAATTAAAACACTTCTTAAAAACAACGAATAATGCTTTAAATGTAAAAACAGATCAACCTGATATTTACAAATTATTAGAAATAATTAACGATGCACTTCCTGGTAAAAAGTTAACAATCTTTCAATCAGAATTACCAAAAGATGACTTAGATAAAGATAAAGTTTTACAGGATGCTCATGCGAGTATATTAGGAGGGCACTATGGCAAAGAAAAAACACTTCAGAAGTTGAGAACTAAGTACAATTGGCCTAATATCATAAAAGATGTAGAGGAGTATGTAAATAAATGCGATATTTGCCAAACGAATAAAAACATTCATGTCACAGCGTATACATATACAGCACCAGACATACCATTGAAATCCAATGATAAAATATCTTTAGACATCGTAGGACCATTAAACGAATACGGTGACAGGAAATACGTCTTATGTTAGACGTTGAAAATTGAGAACAAAATGAAAGGTGTAATGTTAGCTGGCGGGGTAGAGGCTCGCAATAAGCGTGGACTATTTGATTTTATAGGAGTAATGAGCAAATCGTTATTTGGAACTTTGGATGAATCCGAGTCAGAACAATACAATTCTGAACTAGACAAATTATAGTCAGTCCAGAAAAGCATCATTCAGTATGTAAAGAATCAAACTAGTATAATATTAAATACAATAGGAGATAATCAAGAAACACTGCTGCATGCTACTACAGCTCTTAAAGAAATAAATTCTAAATTTAACAAAGTTAGAACACTAGCCCAAGCTAATGAAATCAACATACAGATAGATGGAACTCTATTACATTTAGATCAGACCTGGGCACCGGTGGGGCCCCTCACGCGCCTCGTTGTCTCTGCACGTGCCGTGGCGTACTTCCTTAGCCTTAACGTGCTGAGCGTCGTGGCGCGTCACAGTCGTCGCCATGGCAACCTCGGAGCCGTCCGGCCGCGTGGGGGAATGGAATTTGACTCCGGAGCTTGCTTTGCCCAGGCCTGATTTAGATGAAAGCCTGTCTGAATTAAAAGAAAATATACGAAATTTGGACGATTTGATAGTAGACGGCAGGCGTGGTATACTACATCCCGAGACCATTCCGCCGGAAGACTTATTTAACATGTTGAGGGAACATCAACATATAGATAATTTCCCAGTCCCAATGCAAGAGAAATATTATTTTACATTATTAGAAGTTAGCGAAATAAGTATTGCGTTAACACGAAATAGAGTATTAGTAGACATTTTTATACCATTGTTAGAAGCTAAGAAACTTGAATTGCTTAGAGTTATATCTTTACCAAGGCATGAATGGCTTTCTCACTCTGTAATTAATGTAAATCATCAGTTTATCTTATTAGATCCGATGGCTAGTGCATTTACCCCAATAAGTTCAGAAGAAATCAGGGATATGAAACGTTTATTCAAATTTGAAATATTACAAAGAAGACAGCCAGAATATAAGCCTGGGTATAATGATAACTGCTTAACCCAAATAATTTCGAAACAAGAAAACCCTGATTGCTTCTTAAAATATATGAAAATTAAAAATACAGTTTGGATACAACCTGTTTCCTGTAATGATAGGAAAGCAAAAAAAATTCACATGAAAGGAAATTTTGTATTACATTTAGAACCAGATTGCAATGGAATCACAGACATAACAACTTTGAAACCAGAAAACCATAAAATCTCCAGTACTTGCGAAGACCGAATATTATTACCTAAACTACAAGATAGATTCAATGAGACGATTGCAGAAACTGACATTCCAATGGATCTGATAAAAGATATTCATGTAAAGCCAGAGCAACTCCAGCAAATGGGAAAAATCTTAGATGAATTAAAAAATTTGAGCGAAAGAATAATGTCGCATAAGCGAACTATTAGCTGGAAAGAAACATTTTCACAATACTTGTCATACGCCGGATATGTTGCTCTGAGCTCAATAGTGTTTATGTTTTTATATAAAATTGGAGTTTTCAACGCTTTACTAAAATTGTTACGCCACATTATAGAGCCTTGTTATCACAATTGTTCATTCAATAATACAGCATCTACACACCAAAACTATTTCAGCTGCAGATGAACTCTTTCGACCTAGAACATTGACTTCTTTAAGACTTCTGGAAAAAATTAAAAATGCTCCATAAGTCGTTCATAAGGGGGAAGGTGTTGGGAGCCCCCGACTGAAATCACTAAATGTATGCTAGATGATACTTCCTGCGTCTGTAGTAGATAGGACAGAACAATAGAGAGCATAAGGTAGCTATAGGAATTTATCGATCGAAAGCCGCTAACACCGACGAAAGATCAACGTCGATGTTGCCGATAACTCGATATAAAAGGAACACGCAGCGCGCGTGCGAATTAGAATTCAGTTACAATTCAATGTACATCATTAAATCTAACGGAAGTTAAATAAAAGAGAAAAGTTTTACAATAAATTCCTCGTTTACTTACCAAAACCAAAATCCCCACTTCGGATTCGACAACTCTGTCAAAGTAGCCAGGAGCGACCAGCATCGAGTGTTTACCGTCGTGTTCAGTGCAGTTCAGTGCAGTTCAGTTCAATTTTTTGTTCAGTCCTGTTTTCAGCGTCCAGCAGAAAGCCTTCAGTGTCTCGAGTGCAGCTTCAAGCCAGTGTTGGGCTATTTTGAGTTATTTTTCTAGCGCCTAGCGTCCAGCGTTCAGGAGTTTTTCCGTAAATTATTATCAACACAGAACACTTGGAAAGTGTTGTTTTGTACACCGATTTGCTCGAAATTCTATTTTTAAATAGTGTATCTTTTTGACAATTAAAATGCCAGTAGGAGCAGAGGCTCGTGCCCAAAATAGACGGTGCCATTGACTGCACTCACGTGCACCTGGTAGGCAATTATGCTTGTGGGAGATGCAGGGTATCCTACCCTTCCATTTTTGTTAATGCCAGGTAGGAATCCTGCCACCGAAGAGCATATACCGTAAGTATTTTCGCCCACATTAGTCTGTCCTAATTAAATGAGGTGTAATTCTATTTCTAATTCCAATTTGATTTCAAATATAATGCCATACATAGCCGGACAAGAATAATTGTGGAACGTACGTTCGGTATTTGGAAAAGAAGATTTCCATGCCTGCAGCCAGGAGCTGGAGTAAAACTGGTGACTATAATAACTATTGTCGTTACCTGTGCGGTTTTGCATAATATATGGCCGCTATACAGCTGGTGTTTCAATAAAAATAAATTTTAATTTTGGTAAATCTATAGAATTACTGCCTCCTCACCGATTTGGCTCAGCTTTTAATATACAAACTCTTTAAAACTCTTTAATATAAAAACACTTTAATAAACTCTAATATATACTAGAGTTTGATGCATAGATTGAAGATATGCAAGTAAAAATTGTCGCTCTCTTTTCGTTTTCGAGTTATTAACAATTATATGTAAAATATTAATTTTTAAAATTCTTTGTAAAATAGTGTCCTCTTGACCGATTTGGCTGAAAATTTAATATGCTGCACTGTTCGATGCATAGATTGTAGATATGCAAGTAAAAATTGTCGCTTTGTTTTCGTTTTCGAGATATTAACAATTATATGCAAAACATTAATTATTACTGTAAAATGGTGTTCTCTTGACCGATTTCGTTGAAATTTAAATGTGTTTTACATTTCGATGGCTCAATTACAGGTCTGCAAGCAAAATTGTCACTCTTTCCCCTTTTTAAAATATTAAGGCCCTCTGGCAATGACCTGACCCGTGACTGTGAAGCATGATGAGACTTATTACATTTTACAGTGACAGGTCAGGGCATTATCAGAGGGGGGGGGGGGGGGGGGCCTTAATATCTTAAAAAGGCGAAGAGAATGACAATTTTACTTGGAAACCTATAATGTATCCATCGAAATGTACAAATTTGAAATTTCAGCGAAATCGGTCAAGAGAACACCATTTTACAATAATATCTTTCGTCTATGCATCGAAGAGTGCCACATATTAAAAGCTCAGCCAAATGGGTGGGAGGCAGTAATTCTATAGATTTATCTTAATTTTATACCAAAAAAGATGTTTATTAATTATTTTCCTGCGCGAAATGATAGTTAGCTATCCGCGCTTCTGCTAGGTGCAATGCTAGTTATAATGAGGTGTTTGAAGAAGAACAATTGCAACAGGTAGGCGAAGAAGGTAGAGCTGGAAAGCTTTTTGAATAAAAATAAAAACGTTTCATTTTTCAACCAATATCAGTTTTATTATTTATAGTTTTAAGAAAAGTCATATCCTCAATTCAAATGTTCAATCAATTCAAAAGTCTATCCTCTTAAATAAAAGAATTACATAGTTGAAATCATTGCAACAAAATACTGATCATCACATTAAGGAACTATTCAGAAAACAATAGTTTGTAGTGTTAAAAGAATATTCACAACAACATTGTCTTCATGTTTTTTAAATATGGATCCCAGAGATGAACAAAATATATTGGAGCGATTCCACGCCAAATGATCACAGTTGATTCACACTTGGTCTCCGATTTTTTTTAAATTTCACAGATTTGTAGCCCTTGTCGAATCCTGTAAAATGCTTTTTTCCGTTCCTCGATATCGTTATTAGTTTTTAAGTTATTTAATTGCAAAGTTTGGGATCAACTTTTTTTCAAAAATTCATAACTCGAAAACTAATAAAGATACCAGGATGTGCGACCCGGTGTTTTATGCGGAAATGTTCAAATTTTAATAAAAAAAATACTTCGTGTTGGTACAACCTTAATAACAACATTTATTTATATTTTGTAACTATTTATTGATTTCCGCGTAAAACGCCGGGTCGCACATCCTGGTATCTTTATTAGTTTTCGAGTTATGAATTTTTGAAAAAAAGTTGATCCCAAACTTTGCAATTAAATAACTTAAAAACTAATAACGATATCGAGGAACGGAAAAAAGCATTTTACAGGATTCGACAAGGGCTACAAATCTGTGAAATTTAAAAAAAATCGGAGACCAAGTGTGAATCAACTGTGATCATTTGGCGTGGAATCGCTCATTGATATTTACTTGAACAGTAAAAGCGAATTGTCAATTACCGTGATTTGTATCCGAATGAAAAACAGTTCGTGAACACGGAGAAACTGTTCTACTGCCAACGGTCGTTTCCTCCTTGGAAATACTGGTTGCCGTTCGATCACCGAAGTCAAGCAAGGTTGGGCGTGGTTCGTACTCGGATGGGTGGCATCCTAGAGGATGTTTCACCCATCTTTGAGAAACACCACGTACTGTTACGCACATAGTGGTTCGGATCCCACTTAAAGCAGTAGGTCTTACGGCATTATGACCTTAGCAGTCGGACTCGAGAAACAATAACAAACAAACAAACAAACACAACTGTTCTATTAACCGAAGATTCTATCAGCCTCTTTCTTAGGAATATCCGGGAAAATGCCAATAAGTTTCCATCCAGTTTCATATAACCATAAAGTACTTTATTTACCTTGCATGTATATTACATAAAAACTCCACAACTCGAATTCTGGAATTGATTTGCAAACCGACTTAGTTCTCTTTAGCCGACGTAGAACACGATAAACGCGGTTAAAATCCACGATATCTCTATTTGCACCGATTCAAAGTTAGTTATAGTGTAAATAAGAGAGAAAAGCAAAAGGGAGAATGTTCCAAGAAATCAGTCGTTCATCGATTTTAATTTCAACCTTTCTTGGAGTCGCCATCCCACGTAATTCCAATAGTGACGCCTAATTTTGTCGTATTCTTCTTCCAGGTCTCGACACAGCTAAAATAAATAGCGTTGATTGTAAAAAATACGAAATCGAATAATATACCAATAGGTAAATATTTCTTCTATATTTCATAAAGTATCAAACTTTCGTATATTCAGTTATTTTTATTAATTATTCGCAGTACTAAGTTTCTTATTATTATTGCATACTCTGATTGCGTTAGTTAAGTGAAAAATTGAAGCTGGCTCTTCTTCATCGATCCGTCTTTCATCGGAGATATCTATAATACAAGCTAGTAAATAGTTCGCACGATTCCCGTCCAGATACAATTGTTCACATGTCTCTCGAATCTTTTTGTTGTACCCTAGACCTTTGCTGTCTTTCGTCGCTATCCTGTAACCGACAAAGAAAGTAATTCCTCTTCAATAGGAGTACGACGAGCAAAGATGAGAAAAATGAAGAATAAATGCCGAGAAGGAAAATAATCAAAAAAAGTAAAATAGAGGAATTGATGAGTAAAAGGTGGCTGTAGAATAGGATAGAAAAAGAGAAATAAGAACTGTTAATTCAGAGGGGAATATAGAGAAGATGATATGTAAATGATTAGGAATACAAACACAATGGTAAATGAAAACAAAAGAAAATGAATAAGAAAATAAGGAAATGGGGGTGTAAAATAAATGGTAACCAAGAAAGTAAAGATAATATAAATTAATAGAGAATATAAGGAAAAATACAAAAAATAAAATACGCAAGATAAATTGAAAAAAGATACGAGTAAAAGAAAAATATGAAAGATGATATAAAAAACAATGCAAAATGTAATATGAATTAGTACCCTCTTAAATAATTCCAAGCACTTTCATTGCGCTTGACCAATTGTATTTTTCCCAAGGCATAGTCAATCTCCCGGTTAATTATATCTGGCTCGAACAACGTTGTATTCTTTATCACGAAGTAACGTTGGTTCCATGCAGAATTGTTACGGACATCTTCGTCTATTAATTCCTCTACGTACTCTAATTCCTTATCATACAAACTGTAACGAAGACAAGACAATTGTAGTTAAATAAAATCTATTTTTAATTAATTAGCTTGTGTTCCTTTTTACTCCCTTTCAGTGACTTATCCTAGTGAAAAAACCCATTTCATCTTACCCTCGCTAGGAAGGTAGACAGATTACTTTTTGTCAAAGAATTCTGGTTCTTCGAATGAACAAGTTACAGGATAGTCCAACAGAATTGTTATTAGCCTAATGAAATTTCCAAAATTGGCAGAGAAATAATGTGTAAATTGAAACTGTCAAGACATCTTCACCGAAATACTCACTTGAAAGTTTTTATACACCATTGACGGTACTGCCATGCGTGATAATTTTTCGCATCAATTTCCAATGCCTTCTTTGTGAATTCTAATTCGTTGGCTGGATCATTTAACCATTCAACTATTACTTTCCTATGATGCCAGACTTGATAATTCTTCCACATATCTTTTGCTACTTTGTTGATATATTTCAGCTCCTCGTGAAGGTTCATGCCCAAAGCACGCAAAACTTTCCTTCTGTAAACCCAGACAGTATAATTTGCTGGATTTAGGCGAAGACATTCCCCGGTTAAAGTCAGTGCTCGTTCAGATTTCTCTCCAGATTTCAAAATTGCCCGGAAATAATCGTAGCAGTCGGAAACTATAAAGAAATGTAAATAGGTCGTACAGATCATCAGATTGGACCTTAGAATTTGGTTGGCAATCACACATATTCATAAACATAACCACCACATTATGTGAATGGTTCACCAATACCAATTATCATACATTGTAATTCAAAGAAAATATTTATGGCAGAATACAATTTCTAAAACAATAATATGTATCTTCTACCAAATTTTATTTATGATATTTATACAAATCTCTGCATCTCTTGCAATCTTCCATGAGGAATCTGACAATAAGGTTAATGAATATTTCGCCAAGTAATTTTCCGATCTAAATTACTAAAAAAATTAATTATTAGCGCAGTAGGCTCTTCGTTTTCGTTCATGAACAGTCACGGCAGGGAGAGGTTAGGACGTCCAAGAGTGAAGAAAACTCACATTTCGCAGAATAAGCAATTGCAACAACAGGATCCGGGCCATCATTTTGTGGTAAAGGAACTACATCTTTCCACTCCTTCCGATTTTTATAAAGTACCCAAGGAGACTCTTCGTCAGAACTGTCAAACATATTAATCTACTTGAAAAGATGTAGACAGATGTGTAAAGCTCACAACAAACGTGAACCCACCCACCCAGATGGCCTAAAAGTGGTGTTACGTCACGCCGTGAACGTAACGTTAGATCCGCGATATTAAAGCCGCGATCATAGGCCCGCATTTACAGTCGTGGCTACCCTTTATACGCTGCAACTTTTCCTGATAAAATGTTTTTCTAAGGCCCGTATTCACAGTCGTAGCTGAGCCAGGAGCTCAAGCCTGACTT
Organism: Trypoxylon attenuatum; assembly: GCA_963989405.1. NCBI lineage: Eukaryota > Metazoa > Arthropoda > Insecta > Hymenoptera > Crabronidae > Trypoxylon > Trypoxylon attenuatum. The sequence continues at coordinate 6,339,165 of OZ022492.1, read as the reverse complement.
CTGGGAGCTGGAATTTTTGAGCTGAGCCGCGCCGTATTCACAGTCGTGGCTCAAGCCTGGATCGACGGAGCAAACGGCGTTCTGAAGCTGAGCCATTTACTGCGAGCGTGTGTGTGTGATGTAGAAGACTTCCGGTGCTGTCGGGATAGTGTCAGACGTATCAACCAATTAAATCAGAGGTTACAACGGACGAGGCTCTCTATCGTTCCCGCTTTCTCCTCAAATTCAAATATGTGTGTTAAGATTCGGCATTGTCAAAGCGTGATCGGCAGAATTAAATCTAGAACTAGCTTAATTGGAACAGGAAGGAAATAAAAAACCTTTTTCAATTTAGACAATAAACAGTTTTATTAAAAGATTACAGTTTTATTACAATATTACAGTTTTATTTCCATTCCTCGCTTGAGGCAGGAGCATCTCCTCCAAATTCCAAACATCCATCTACGGCGGTCCATCTTCTAATGTGGATGGCATTATATCTGAAATAGAATTAGAATTACAAATAGAATTAGTCTTCACAAAATTAGGACAGAGATTAATGGAGAAAAAATACATACGCTTTATGATCCTCAGATGCAGGATTGGCGTTACCAAAAATGAAAGTGCTGGAAACTCAGCATCTCCCATCAGCACCCCGTCCAATTCTAATTGTAAAAGTTCTAAGATTTGAAATTCTGAAGACCAAAAAAGAAATACAAATTAAAAGTTGAATTGGGTGCAAATCAGTATACAAAACATAACCTTCAACTACTTACTGTATTCCTGGTTGATCCCGAAATTTGAAGATAGACCGTTGGACACTGGAAATGGCTAAAAATGGCTAAAAACTGGACACTGGACACTGGACACTACACGCTGATTGTTAAACGCTGAAAACTGGACACTGGACACTAACCACTACAGACTGGACGTCAGATATTCGACGCGGGACGTTCAAAAACTTGCTCAAGCCACCGTTTTGGCTGACTTCGGGAATCCACCCCCTCTCCAGCAAAAAATCCGGCTCAATCCTGGCTCGCTCGACTCTGAATACGGCCGCAAGTAAGTCGGATTCCGTGAGCAAGAGCTTGAGCCGATGACGTCACAGGCGACTTATTTGACGACTGTGAATACGCGCGGCGCTCAAGTCATCATTTCTGGCTCTGGCTCGGCTCAATTTCGGCTCAGCCACGACTGTGAATACGGGCCTAAGTCCCCCCGTTGTTTTGTTATTCAAGGGGGAAGTTTTTTCCACTTTTTAGGGAGGGGTCTCAGATCAATTAATTATTCATATGAATGGATTCGTCGTGCGATTCTGCATCATAAATCAGTAAAAAAGTTAAAATTCAGCGTTAAAAACATAATTGTTTATAACACTTCGTATTAAAAAGGCCCAAATGAAAAATTTATTGACGTAAGGTAGTCCCATCCATATCATGCAACTTTTGTTTGAGAAATGTTTTTTTACACCTCATAGTTTGAGATATTTAAAAGTGAAAATTTTCCACCCTCGGGGGTGGGGCAACTACCCTCAGTCACCTTTTGCCATAGGTCGTCGAAATTTTCCTGGCCTAAGCATTCAGAATATCGAAAAAAAGTAGGTAGACCCATTTAACAGAATTAAGTTAACATTAATAACAAAAAACCAACCCTTCGGAGAAACATCCCCATACTGCCATCCTACGGGCAGTTTTGAACCATGCAATTTTGATTGGAACATTTTTCGGTTAACTATAAAATTGAAGAAAATATTCGCGCTGAAACATTTAAGAAAATCACCTTGTATACTTGGCACGAGACGCTGCCGCGTCTCTTGATCCCTCATCGTCGTTGCGATATCCGGAGGCTGCACAATTCCTCGCTCGTCTGCTTTTCTGCCTACTCTTGAGCGGCACTAACAATAAGACCTAGTAATACATGTCAATAATAATGTAATCCAATGCCGACTAATCGATCGATCGATCGATTGATTTATAACCAATTTCGCGATTTATAGCTGATTTTCCCCTCCCCGCCCAATTCGTAACATCTTGGCCACTGCTGCTATTGCATATGGTCTTATGTTGCATACGAACTTGTGCGTGGTTCGGTCGACTAGACCTTGTGCGTTGTCTTGTCGTTCAGCATGGTCCATGCTATTGCATATGACCTTGTGGTGTGTGACCTTGTACAAGATCGTTCAGCAAGGCCCATGCTATTGCAGGTGACCTTGTCGCGTATGACGACGCACAAGGTCATGTTACCTTGTAGTGCATGACCTTGTGCGTCGTCAGGTTGCCCAGCATGGTCCATGCTATTGCATATGACCTTGTGGTGCATAACCTTGTGCGTTCTCAGGTCGGCCAGCATGATCTGTGCTATTGCATATGACCTTGAGATGCATGACCTTATGTGCCGTCAGGTCGGCCAGCATGGTCCATGCTATTGCATATGACCTTGACGTGTATGACCCTGTGGTGCATGACCTTATGGTCAGGTCGTTCAGCATGGATCATGTTCTAGCACGATCCTGAAGTCAGGTCGCCAGCATGGCTCGTGCTATTGCACGACCGCAGTGGTCCACCGTGGTCCAATGGTCTACCGTGGTTCACTGGTCTATCGTGACTCCGTATCGGCATAGCCCCATCTACTCAACTTCGTGAGGTTTTTGCCTTGAAGTCTGATACTCTGAAGCAAGTTCTTCTCCTAATCGAAATAGAAAGTCTTTGCGTGAGATATTTTCTCCTGTTGTGTTTTTGTACAATATTCAGCTAGTTATTCCCGCTAAATCTAAAATATTGAAAAACTCTTGAAGTGGCCACCTTCTGGAACCTGATTTCACCGTATGTTTTCGTACCATTTGATCAGTGACATCGACGCCAAATTTAGTTCTATTATAAAATGATGCAGTTGCAGGTAATTTCTTAGCAGCTTTATCAATTTTGATGTGTTTATGTTTTGTACTTACTATAAGTACTTTTTTATTTGGTTTGCTCTTATAAACGGTAAGTGTGCATCCATTGGATTGGTACAACAACGTTGAGAAATGTGCCATGCTGTCTTTTTTCAGTTTGCAAGTTCTCGGCAGTTCGCTCTTGTTTACGCGTATTGTTCCAAGCAATGAAGTATTTTTAGATCTGAATTCTAACGCCAACGGAATACTTGTAAATAATTATCGGTGTTACAGTTCTACCCTTCATGGTATACGGTTGAAGAAGTTTCATTACGACAAATTCGCTGAGGGGGGTTGATGCATTTCGAGCCTCGTCTTTTCCTCAATACGGAAAGCCATTTACCACATATTTCGTCTCTACATCAGACGCCAGCCAGAACTCTATGCCAAATGTATGGGGGTTCATTTGGCATATACTGGGTATCCCTGCGTCTGGCCTTCGTTGGAAAAAGTTGCTAATCCATGGTAATGTAAGCTCTCGGTTTGAAGCAATTTTGACTGTTTTCAATAAAGGGCGTAGCCGGGTAAGCAGCCAAAAAATGTCCTTAGAGTTTTTCGAACGGCAATGTAAGGGGTGCTTGAAGAATTGAGAAATAATTTTTGACCAAGTTCCAGCCCTTTTTGTCCAAGGGGTTTCGAGAAAACGTATGATGATGCAAAAATCGAAAAAAATTATATCTTGCGATCAGAACATGCAATCGGCTTCAATCAAATTTCAAAATGTCGAGAATTTAAAGCACAAATAAAGAAAAAATACCGTTATTTCTTCCCGCTCCGGCATCAATGATAAACTTCTTCCATGAAAATAATAAGCCCTAAAAATTTCTTCATCTCCGGCATCGTAGAATCTCTCCACTTCATTATCTTAGGAGATATTGTGAACTAATTCATATTTTGGTAATAATATCTGTTTACTTCCGTAACTAAATATGCAAAAAAGTCGTTGCCTGTAAACAACTTTATTGCATCAGCTGTGGATTGAGGAACACTAGCCATATCAGTTATCCCAGGATGACCCGAAAACTCTTCAAGGACTGGAGGATTATCAATCGATGACAATTCATCTGCTTCATAAGAATGTGTTTTAGAACTACTAGAAATTCTTCCTCGGATGAACACTCGAGAACATGGAATAATGTCACCATCGTCGGGTTCTTTGGTATCTTGACTTTCAGAATTACTATCATACGAAAATCCGTTAATCTATCAGTGCATATTTCTTCATCACTATCTTTGTCACGACGGCTCATATTATCAATTTTGCAATCAATAATAAAGAACCGAGCTTTAAAATGACAGAACTCGTGTTATACGTTTTGGAGGTAGAACCTGATTGAAGATCAAGCAATTCAGCAAATAGACGGAGAGTTAGCTACAAAAACCAGACTCGAGTCGGTGCCCAAGATCCAAGCTCGAAAGGTGTGAGAAAAACATTACCACATTATCAAATGGCTACTCTGCTAGTCTGCAACTTTTGCGATTGGAAATGGCAGCCGGTTTTCCACGACGTAAAATTTGCGAAAAAAATCAATACGGTAGCTGCGTCCAATTTGTTTCTAAACTTTCTAAACATTTGTTTCTCAACACGCTCGGTTTTCGCTAGCCAGAGAAAGCATGACGCAACTCCGCCTCCCGAAAACCGAGCGACTGGTTTAAAATTGGATGCGCAAGAAAAAATTAGAGTTTTACAGCGAGTTTTCATCGGATCGCGATGATTTTTTTTTTTAAATTGGGGTAGAATTTGAAAATAAGAGCAATGGCATACATAAGATAGCTTCATCATGCAAGTATAACGAACAATCGTGTAGTTACAATTTTATTGACATTTTCCGAATAAATTAATTTTTTCGAGGTTTTGCATTGTGCAGAAGTTCTACCGTTACACACAACTTGTAAGTTATACCCTACTGAAAAATATAAACTCATCCTGTACTAAAGTATATATATATCCCCAAAAAAGCATTCAAAATGAAAATGAAAAATTCTAGAAAAAACCCCGTACCTCTCGCATTATCTAGTCAGAAGGTATGATTTTTTAAATTTTCAAATTTCAGACGCCCGTATCCCCGAAAGGGTTGAGACTTCGCCATTCTGCTACTGGGTTTTTAGGCTTGTATTGGTACCCAGAATACGTCGTATAAACCGTGGTAAAACTCAACGAATCACCCTGTATGTAAATACACCCCGAATTCTATCGTGTTTGGTATTATTTTATTTGTAAAAACCTCACGAATTTATTAGAACCAATTTCGTAAAAAAAATAACTAAGAGTAAAAAATTAAATTGCAAAATTTGGATTTGGGTTCTGCGCCTATTATTTACTTGGGAACGAATATACGGATGGTTTATATTAAGAGATCATAAGAATGAAACATTAATTTTTTAAATTTGAACGAGGCATCAGCGATCCGTACGGCATGGCATGCGAAGTAAGCAAAAATGTATGTTTACCTATTACCCTTTTCTCCCTTATGAAGCAACATTTTGGACTGGGAAAGGGCTTATTCGAAAGAGGAGATCGAAATACATCATGATTGGCCTATTTAGTTTCGAAATTCGATGTATATTCAATAAAAAATGTGCCCAAAAGTTCTTACACTTTTTCCCCACATTTGCTACAGTTTTTTGATGAAATATACATAGAATTTCCAAGCCAATTAGGCCAGTATGATGTATTTCAGTCTTCTGTTTCGAATGAGCCCTTTCCCAGTCCAAAATGTTGCTGTATGGAGAAAAGTGTAAACGTGTAAAGCTACATTTACGCTGGTTTTGCATGCTTTTCGTGGCCCTTGGAAGTATGCTTCCTCCAGCATGCGCAACAAAGTCTACCGCTTTAACAAAATTAAGTTAACATTGCGAACTAAAATTCACCCCATTGAAACAACATCCCGGTACCGCCATTCTACGAGCCTTTTCGAATCATGCAACTCTGTCCTAAGCAGTTTGCGGATATCTTCAAAATTGAGAGAAATACAGAGCGATCCTCTCGCCACCGGACTCCATTGTGTAGCCTAAACTTTCTGGCGCGTTAAAATTCAGCTCACGCACAAGCTAGGGCCTATGTGTGGGTCAGAAGTGTCGATAAGCGGGCTGTGCTTACTGCGAGCAGGCCGTTTGTGTTGGTGAGGCCCTGGCTTGTGCGTCAGCCGAAATTTGACGCGCCAGAAAGTCTAGGATAGATAAGAGAGTCCAGTGGCGAGAGGATCGCTCTGTATTTGAGGTAAACATGATAAATGACTCATCCTGTATACTTCTAATAGGATTTAATATGTGCTTTTAAAAAATATTACATGTAAGTTTCATATTCACCAATATCTAAATCAGTAATTTTCAACCTTTATATCGTTTAAACCAAGATCTTCATTCTGCTCAAAGGTCCTTTCATATTTTGTTACCTTCAATCTTTCATCTAATCCATCTTCGCGGAGACTTTGGACATAGCTGTTTCCTGCAGGATCGTCGAGAACTAACGTAATTATACTTTGTCCATCCAAAATATTGTTCAAGCGATCTATAAAGTGTTGCATCCGTTCAGAAGCTTGTGGGTCCACACTGTCACCAGTAAGAGCTGTCGATGTGGACAATTGGTCCCTTATTGCCACAATGATCCCCTCAACTGTAGTGAATCGTCCACTTAGTGCCGTGGGACCAATTTCCAGTTCCAGTTCAGGTATCATGAGATAACAAGTTTCGGATTTTAATAAATCACGAACAAAGTCGTCTCTTCCTGCAACAGTGACTTCTATCCTTACTGCTAGTGGTTCGATACCAGAGCCGCTTTTGACTTCGTTGGTTTTGTGACCACAGCATTCACAGTTAGTGGCCATGATCACAACCTCTCTAAAATGAGGAATTTCTAGTGACGTCCTGTTAAGGATCAGAGTCTTATAAGAATAATTAAAAACTTAAATAATCTGTATCAATACCATAGAATCAAAAAAGCAAAAAGTACTGTAACAAACTAATCCATTTTCGAAGTTCGATCTTTTTCAAAAACACTTATTTGCATAGCTCGCGCGATTGTAAATCGTAACGAATGTTAGGATAGATTGAGCGTACTCTTTAATAATAATATAGAATCTCGTTATTAACATAAAGTAACCAACAGAAAAATTCAAAATATTAGGAAACGTTGCATCTTAATTAATAGTACACGTTTCCTGTAACACAAAACAGTTTCTTTCACACCCAATTTCATTGGAGAAAAAGAGGGAGGAGTGAAATCCACTGTCAGACTTTTAAGATTGATTAGTTTATTTCTATACTTCCGTAAGGATAAGTACAATGAAACTTTACATGCATGATCCATTTTTGCGCTTCAGTACTATAATGAAAGATTTCAACGAATAGTCTTCTTGGCCAAATAAATTTTTCTATTATTTCAATCATAAGCCTTTAACAATAAAATATAAAAAGGAATCTTGTGAACAAAAAACATTTACTTTCAACGAACTGCCGAAATATGAAACAAATGTTATTATTATGTCTGTTACAACTCTTTAATTGCTATTCTCACAGTTTTATCTTATAAAACATTGGGTTTACTATTCTCAACCTAGAGTAGGTAAATTTTATGATATTAATAGGGCAAATATGAATTCAAATTATGCTATGCATATGAGCTATTCCACGCCATATGATCACAGTCGATTCACACTTGGTGTCCGATTTTTTTTAATCTTCATAGATTTGCAATCCCAATCGAACCCTGTAAAATGCATTTTTCCGTTCCTCGGTATCATTAATAGTTTTTATGTTATTTAAGTTCAAATTTTTCAATCCACTTTTTTAAAAAAATTCAAAACTCAAAAACTCATGAAGATACCACTCTGTGCAAACCGACATTTTATTCAAAGATCTCTAAATTTTAGTAAAAAATACCTCATGTTGATACAATGTGAATAAATAGTTATAAAATATAAATAAATCTTTAAAATTTAAATAAAATAGTGGAAAACTTTCAACAACTTATCCTGGCCACATTTATTAAAATTTTAAACTTTTTATAACGCGATATTTTCTTGGGTGCATTACAGAATGACTGTGATTTTTTTCGTACCTGAAAATGTTGCCGCTTCATCGAGAAACTGCAGGAAAATCAATAATAATGCGACTTAATAATAATTTTTAAATGGTTTCTATTTTTTTTCACATAGCTCCGGCTCTCTCACATATTCTAGAAAAAGACCCGTGACGCTAGCATTATCCCGTCGGAAGATATGATTTTTTTAAACTTGAAATTTCAACCCCCTGTAATTCCGAAAGGGTTGAGATTTAAACTTTGTGTTCCCGGACTTTTAGGCTTCTATTGACCCCTAAAATACGTGGTTTCAGTTTGGTGCAAGGTTACTGACTCACCCTGTATATCTCCGGAGCAATAACATTTGTTTGTTGCAAAGACCCGGCCGAGCGCGTGCGAGACGATCGCGACGGCAACGTCGGGGCGCGCGGACGTATCATTTTAACAACAAAATGTTATTGCTCCGGAGATATTTGGGATACCAACTTCAAATTTACAGAGGTTGTTCAGTATGCTACAAAGCATCCGTGACATTACTATTAAAGTAATCGCTGCTGTCTTTCACTATTTCATTTAAATTTTAAAAATTTATTTATATTTTTTAACTATTTATTGACGTTGTACCAACATGAGCTATTTTTTTAATAAAATTTTGAGATTTCTGAATAAAATGATGGTTCGCACAGAGTGGTATCTTTATTAGTTTTTGAGTTATGAAGTTTTAAAAAAAGTTATCCAAAACTTTGAACTTGAATAACGTAAAAACTATTAATGATACCGAAGAACGGAAAAGTGCATTTTATAGTGCTCGACGAGGGCTACATATCTATGGAGCTTAAAAAAAATCTGACACCAAGTGTGAATCAACTGCGATCACTTGGCGTGGAATCGCTGATATAACGCCAAAATTGAATGCCCGGCTAGCTCAGTCGGTAGAGCATGAGGCTGGAGTCGCTGAACTGATCCGGAAGTGTGCGCACGAACTTTAGCCGCTCCGTTCTTTCTTACAGTTTTTTTACCGTTTTCATACCTGTGCTCGCAAAGTAATGATATTTGATACCCTCCATAATAAACCTCGAACTTAACCGATGGGCCCAAGGCCCGTTGCATGCACAGCAAGAGAAGATGGCGAACCCGAACAACAATTCCTGGGCCGACCAGACCGAAGTTAGAAGCACGCTAGCAACTTTCAGTCCAGACCAGCTGAACCGCATACCGACTAACGCACCTAAGCGGCTTAACTCGCTGCAACTTGAGAGATTGTAGAAAACGGGCCTGAAAGAAAACCAACGACCAACCACACCTGTCGTCGTACCAAATGTGGCGCCCAGGCGCAAGCGTCAGGCGGAGCCCACATCACCTACAGAAACCGACCCTGCTCCAGGTCCCAGCAGCGCAACCGGCCCCCAGACAGGATTGACCTCTCCACGGAAAGTCAACAAAACGCGACCAAAGCCTGCTAATAACCCGAGCATATTACAAAATTCTAACCCAAGGAGGGGCAACTGGGCCGCTTGGGAGCGGAGCGCTCTGAAAGCCGAGCTCGGAGCAGCGAGCCGCACACTTCCTCGCAACCCTCTTACCCACGAACGTCTGGCCCGGTCCCCCTTTCCTATAGCTGTAGTACTCCCCATCACTTGCGAGCAGTATTCCTTCCTTTCTCTATCGCGGATGAGGAATCCATGAACACCGTCACCAAGGCCCCAATTACTAGCGCCAAGCCCGAGCCCCCCCCCCCCCCCCCCCCTCTCCCCGGCAAACAGATCGGTACAAAAGAACTAGTCAGTATCAGCACCGCGCCAGTGTTGGGATTTACGGCTTGAGCTATGTTTATAACTCACCTTAAAGAAATCCCATGCAAAGTTTCATCAAAATTGACGACCCACAGGAGATACGTTCCCCTTGTGAGCATTACTGTACCTACCTAACCAGACTTTTTAACAACGCTATAAACAACTCCTATTTCCCTACGGGCTGGAAAATTGCGAAAGTTCTCTTTATTTTGAAGAAAGGAAAATCGCCCCATGACCCATTGAGCTACCGACCTATTAGCCTCACAACTGCTATCAGCAAAGTATAAGAGGCCATCATAAATGACCGCATTCAAAGACACTGCCACACCAACAAAATAATCCCAGATACCCAATTCGGATTCAAGCATAGACACTCCACCACAGACGCTATCCACAAACTACTCTCCGATATCAACATCGAAGTGCGGAAAAGCAACCTAGTAGGAGCGCCCTTACTCGACCTTGGAAAGGCGTTCGAATCAGTGTGGCCCAACGGCCTCTTGCACAAATTAAAAAAGAAAAACTTCCTAGAATGGCCGATAGCCACAGTCTGGGACATGATTAGAGATTCCAAATTTCGAACATGAGGCGAGCCCCCGTCTCTCAATATCTATCTTCTCCAACCTGGAGAGAGTGCTCCAAGGCTCCGTCAACTCGCGCATCCTCTTCAACATCTTTACCAGCGACCTCCTAAACTTGTCCGACCTATACGAAACCAGCGCAAAAGCCGCAATCGCGTTTGCCGACGACCTGATCGTGTACATAGCAGGAAATAGAGCAAAAAAAAATCAAGAGAACTCGAAGACACCGTTGAGAAAATTAGTAACTATTATACGGTCTGGCACCTTTAGCTAAATTCGCTCAAATCTGAAACCATCCTGTTCAGGGAAGCGCGACTACCTATCCTGGAAGCACAAATCAGACAGTGCATACTTTAGCATCTCAACCACTATTCCCAGAACGGAGAACAAGATAATCATCCCTCACAAAAAGACGGTAAAATACCTCGGAATCCACCTGGATTATCTCCTCAGGGGGAACGAACATATTAAGCAACAACTGAACAAAGCAAAGAAAACCATGCAAGCCAACAACGCATCATTCTACAACAAGCATCTCACCACCAAAACTAAAACAAGCCCGTACCAGCTCCTAATTAGGCCTATACTGACACATGTAGTCCCCATCTGGTGGAACGTCAACGATTCCTCCATGGAATCTCTCCGCGTCTTCGAGCGTAAATGTCTGCGCACTTGCGGGTGGAAGCACAGATCTACCCACTCTTGTCAGGCTTTCGACGCTACTTAAAAAACACGATTATCTATAACATTGCCAACGTCCCCCGAATAGATAACTACATCATTAAGACCACCCGAAACTATTACGCCAACATCCGCAACATAAACAAGCCCGAACTTAAAAAAATCACCAAGCAGGACGAAGCAGTTGGATCAAGACAATTAAGCTTGGGCTACCCCGCTCCGCAGGCCTTCTTGCACCGTGACAATCTTGGGCAAATCCAAGATAGGTGCAACGTCCCGTTAATCTTCCACTGGAAGCGAAACAAGGCGGACAAACGCATCCCGCTAACACCCTTTGACCCGCAGAAAAATCCCGATAAATTCTCCTTTTCCATGGATAGCCCCGACTGCAACTCCCACGATTTTCACAGACTTAATCTCGGAAAGTACTGATGGCCAGACCCCAACTGCCCACACCTGCGAAACCTGAGGGCGCGCAAGCTTCGCCTCGACTCGCAAACTTCAGCGTAGAAGCTTAAGCCACAACATTGCACCTTGACCCCCTCCTTTCGTCCATCCCCTCCCCCTCTCTTAGCGTAGGTAAACTTATTGTACAAATGCAGAGCACTACACTTGCTTCAATTTGTGAAAAAAAGGAAACAATGCTTTTTATGGCATCATCTGTTTCAGAGATACGACCGTGCAAATCGTCGGCTGTTATACCTAGACTGCGAATTTCGATAGAAAGGATGCCACATAATTACGAAAGAGACGTATATTAAAATTTCATGAAAGTCAGTCGGTGTAGTGAAAAAATGCTCGCGTAGAAAGTATTCGTACAGCACATAATTTTGCAAAGGAAAACGGATAATTGTTTAGAATAGGTGCGTTTTCACCGATTTGGCTGAAATGTTATAATGTACAGTTCGATGTGTAGGTTACAGATCTCAAATAAAATTGCCCCTCTTCCCGTTCTTCAGATATTAATAATTATTATGTAAAGAAAGTGTACTTTCTTTAGTTTGAATCTGCCGTGCACCACATCCCGCGGAGTCCTTTAATCGATTTGAGGCAGACGATAGACGGAGTGATTAGAGAATGGAGCACGTGCGTGTTGCGGGCTAGCCGTGCGAGACCGTTTTTTTATCCGTTTGGTTACGGAAAACGTGCTCACTCCTAAACCTTTAAGGGTATGCGATCCCAATCAACAGTCGCCAATTCGAATAAGCCTGAGATTAATTAAGTTCCAAACACATCTCACTGCGCTAATGTCAATGAGCACTATTGGCAAAATAATACCTTTCAGGCAGATTCTCCTTGACGGTCGAAGCTGATTGGTACAGGATGTGGTTTAAGGGTAGGAAAGACCCAGCTTGAGGTAACACACGGCGTTCCACGAAGGCGCCTAGTCTCTCTCAAGTCTAACGGTGTCTTTAGGCAGGTAGCCCTACTTATATAATCGTCCTTTAAACTACGCAACTGTTTCCCTGATTCGCGAGGGTGTTAGTCCAGAGACCCGTCCTACCAGATGTATAGTCAGATCTTTAATTGAGGTCCGAACACATCTCACTGCGCTATAGTCAATGAGACCTATTGGCACAACAATATTAATCCGATTATACCCGAGTCGGTTCGAAGGTCCCCAGAAAGGAATAAGGTTTAGGATGGCTAAAAGGTAAATGCTTGAGGTACCAGACGGCGTTCCACGAAGGCGCCCAATCTCTCTCGAGTCTTATATTACCCCGGATAGGAATAGTTGAGCGGCTAAATATTCCTACACTAAATGTGGGTTCTATGTACGATGTCGCTTTCAGTATTGTACGCTATGACAGGTGGTAATTCAATGTAGAAAAGAAGTAATTGACACGAAAAATAAGGTAACTATATTGAGATAATTGCAAAGAATAAAGTATACAATCGTGTTAAGTGTATGTTCGTTTGTTACAATATATACCTTTGTGTAATCCTTGTCTGTTCGTATAGAATTGATTCGCGGCGTAATTGAATGCTTACAAGAGTAATCGCAACTAATGCAGTGATTTGGTCGAAAGTAACGTGTACGATCTTCCTCGGAATAACCCCGTATTCCAACGTCTAATTCTTATAAAGAGATTCGAATAGTTTGGTCGAAAGTAACAAATACGATCTTCCTCGGAATAACCCCGTATTCCAGCGTCTAAGATTTGAATGATTAAGGAATGCTTCGAAAGTGCCTAGCACGATCTACTACAAGGAGGACAGAGCTTCGCCCTTCGGGAAAGAATCAAAGACTGAACTCCGGAGAGAACTAGCGCGGTCGATCCTCAGAAGGGCAGAGCTTCGCCCTTCGGAAGATCAAGCTACTAAAGACTCTGCTGTATAAGATTTCGGACGGTTTATATAGTCGGAACCAGCGCTAGTTTGGGGTAAAAAGTGGGGTAAAATCTTCGGATTTTCCTAGACAAGCCCTAGGATGTGGCCGTATGACTCAAGCGCGACGTGAGTGCAGCTGTGTATGAATCACTGCAGTAGGGGCTGCATGGGAATGCTTACAGGACTGAGAGATTATGTTGGGTGCGGTTTGAGCTTGAAACTAAGATTTTAGCTGAATGCTAGAATATTCTCGATTTTTAAAGTGGAAAAATTGCGTGCGTAAAATACGGACGTAACATGCGTATAAACGCAAGATAAAACATAAAAATAACACATAATAATTAGTGTAGATAGAGAAAGGATAATAAACTTAAATTGTACCTTCTTTGTTTACAAAGAAACACACCCTAGTTTATTACTGCTCATTCCTCAGCAATAAATGTCTCATAAAACAACAATTTTTGTTTATAATGACGAAAAGACTGCAATTTGAATTTAAATTGGTGCCATCACCAAGGGAAAAATAGACAAGTGTGGTTGCTATAATCTCAATTAAAACAAAGGATAATAAAGAATATGCGTTATCACAAGAAATCATGTTTGTGACCGAACATTAAGAATTAACAAAGACAAATGTTTACAGATGAGTGAAAAAAAGTTTTACCCAAAGAGGCCAAGAAAGGACAGTGTGGATTACACTAACAGAGGAAATGAAGGAGATATATTTGGTTAACGAAGGTAATATAATGTTCGACGATCTATACTTGTTAGAAGAAATACAAAAAGTAGATGTAATGGAAGACACGCACAAGAAAGAAAATCAACTTAATTTAAAACATATAGCAGAGAAGTTTATGATCGAAAAATTTATATCTAAACGTCCAGATACAAGACAATGGCTTGAGACATTCGAGCAAGAATGTAGAAGATTCGAAATTAATAAAGACGATACAAAAATTGAGATATTAAGACAACTTCTAGACAAGCGGTATTAAAACTGGCACTCAGGAACCCCCACAGTGCTGACATTGGAAGCTTAATGGTCTGTATGGAAAGAGAGATTTTTGAAGTCATTTGCAGACAAAGGATGGAGTACAGGAATGTATGCTATAACTTACAAGTATAAGGAAGGTTTACTGACTAGTATTGCTATGAAGACAGAAAAGCTATTGTTAGATATGGACAATCATATCAATACACAGACGCCAGAAGGTTTAGATAGGTTTAGGAAGAAAGACAGTAATGAAGCTAGAGTAATTGGGAGCAACTCATAAGGGACATTACAAAACTGGTACACACCGATTTTAATGAAATTTTAACCACATGTAGTTTCCAAAAATCTATTCGACACGTATTTATTTCGTCAGTGATAGAGGTAGACCTAAATACGGAAATAAAAAACGAGTAAGGAAAGCATTGGTTAGAGTAAAAACAATATTAGAAGACAAGTTAGAAATAGACGGCACATATGCTACGGTTCCCAAGTCTCTCTAATAAGTTCAAAATTAGTCAAGATGAAGAAAAAGTCGGAAGGTGTAAACGAGATATTTTTAAAAACAGTAAGGGTGTGACACATATAAAAAGTTTAATAACCATAAAAGTAAAAATTGTTGATATAGAAAAAGAAGTGGATGTATTCTCTATAAAAAGAGATGATTTTGAAGACTTCCTCATAGGATTAGATATTATAAAAACATTCAAATTAATCCGGGATGAAAACCTACAGATAGTTCAAAAAAAAAATAATAAAAAGAGAAGATACAGAGAAAAAAATAGAAGAAAAGACAGATATAATAGAAAAAACGGAAGAAGCTAAAGTGAATTTTAACGAACACGTGGATGAAAGGAGTTAAAAATTAAACTAGACTATTTAGATGGGATGAAAAAGACCAAAATAGAAAGACTTATAGAAGAATATAGTACAGTATTTAAGACAAACAAATAGGATGAAGGCACAGTCAAGGGATACGAGGCTCGAATAAATTTGTTGATAGACAAATATTGCAGCAAGAGACTGTACACATGTACTATAGAAGATAAGAAAGAAATAGAAAGTGAACTAGGGAAATTACTAAAAAATAATTTGATTGAAAAATCTTAGAGCCCGTTTGCGGCCCCTGTATCATACATAGACTTCCGCAACTTGAAAAAAATTATCATAACACAAGCTCAACAATCCCCATTAATACACGATTTAATAATAAAAACAAGAAACTGTAAATACTTCACCACACTAGACATAAAATCCACATATTGGTCAATTCCACTACACATTGAAGATAGAAAGGAAACAGGATTCGTAACTCAAAAGGGGCACTTCTAATGGACCTTTGTAACTCAAGAGGGGCATTTCTAGTTTCGTCCCGGACCTGCCTACCGTTTGAATTAAAAACATCATGAACTATCTTTCGCAGAATTTGATCTAATATACAGAAAGCATAACTTAAAAGACTTCACAGAACACTACATAGATGATA
Organism: Trypoxylon attenuatum; assembly: GCA_963989405.1. Classification (NCBI taxonomy): domain Eukaryota; kingdom Metazoa; phylum Arthropoda; class Insecta; order Hymenoptera; family Crabronidae; genus Trypoxylon; species Trypoxylon attenuatum. Next base: position 6,323,371 of record OZ022492.1, on the reverse strand, counting down.
TCTTAATCTTTCCAAAATTCTTTCAAGATCACATAGAACATATGAGCGATTCCACGCCAAGTGATCACACTCGATTCACACATAGTCCCAGATTTTTTTTAAACTTTGTATCTTTGTAGCCGTTATCGAACACTGTAAAATGCACTTTTCCGTTGCTCAATATCATTAATAGTTTTTAAGTTATTCAAGTGCGAAGTTGTGGATCAACTTTTCTTAACAAATTTATAACTTGAAGAGTAATAAAGATGTCATTATGCGCGAACCCCGCCGTTTTATTCGCAAAGCTTCAAATTTTGATTAAAAAAATACTGCATGGCGTAAAATTGGAATACCATGACCATGCCCTCACTCAGGGCCAACAGCAGCGCCATTTGTAGGTCCAAACAGTGCTCTCATAAGCAAGTTTTTCTATTGTAAAAAATGAAGTAATCGGGCTCGGAAATAGCACATCTGAAAGGTAAAGGTTCAAACTTTTGTTTTCTGGTAACAGATTTTTGAAATTTTGTTTATATTCGGAAATATTAGTGACGGGAGTTGGAACAATCTGCGATATTGAATCCCGTATTTCTATTTCCGAGCTCGATTACTTCATTTTTTACAATAGAAAAACTTGTGCTTCAGAAGCCCTATTTCGATCGGCAGCATAACGTGACCGTTTTCTTTCGCATACAGTGTGCGAGAAGCGAGATCACTTGAGATCTTAAAACGAGATAACGTGTCTACCGATTTAATCCGCGCTTGACCTTTCAAGTACGACGGGCCACTATAGTGGCTTTCACGTATGTCATCTCTGTGAACGAGGAGCCACTATGGTGGCTTTCGCGTATATCATCTCTCCGATCGTAGAGCCACTATAGTGGCTTTCGCGGATCTCATCTCTCTCAACTTCTTTTGTCTTTACATCAATTTACAACAGTATTAACAATAGACTGACAGAATATACAGTCTTTGTTTTTAATACGGCAGTATCAGACTCTGTCGTCCAGGGAAATAGCCACATACAGAATGCTGCCGTATCTAAAAGGTTAAAGTCGTTTGCAGTGGCTGAATACTCCGTATGGATATACAGAGTGGTTCACCTAATATTTTTTCCTCAAATATTTTCGTGAATTTTATAGAATGCCGAAACTTGTCATAAAGTCGCATGTTTCACCGGTTCTCGTAGGATGGGGGTGTCGGCATTTTTTTTGCGGAAGAGTGATTTTCAGTAGTTAATGTTATCTTAATTTTCATAAATGTATACATATATCTATTTTCTTTTCAATAATCTGAAAGCTAAACTGAAGACGAGTTGAACCAGCCACTTTATCTCACCACTCAAAGCAGTGGTCAAAGCTACATCCTTTAATAACAGCATCACTGAACAGGGTAGAAAAAACTGTTTTTAGGAAAAGTAGTGCAATATAAGGGATCAACTTTTGAAAATAGTAATTTGTTTAAGCATTCTAATGTCATGTAAAATGTTTCGTACACAATAAACAATTTTTATTAAAAGTCTCAAGGGGGGATTCACAGCGAATTTAGCAAACCCAAGCACAATGCCATAAAATGTGTAATTATACAGGGTGGGGAAAAAAGATGGAAACACCTGAAGATCTTCTGAGGAAAGTAAATTTTTATAAACTTGAATACGGTTTCCTTTGTAATTTTTCCCGTTCTTTCGAATGGAGTACTCAATTTTTGGGACCAATGCTAAGAAGGGTCCCAAATTAAGGTTCATTTAACTTAAACGATTTCAAAATGCCCGTCAGATCTGCCCTCAGATCTTCAGGTGTTTCCATCTTTTTTCCCCACCCTGTATGTAGAAAATTTTATACTGTTTTATGTTTGATAACTTCCTACTACTTGATCTGTTTAATGCTTATTGTTTTACAAATTTATTAGTTTGTTGAATTTGTCTTAACTTTAGCTTTCAAAATATACGTGAAAACGCACACATTAATTTAAATAAATTAAGTTAACGTTCATAACTAAAAACCACTCAATTGCAGACACGTCCCCGTGCCATTAGCGTACAAACCTATGTGAACCATGCAACTTTTGCTCTAAACAGTTCTTGCAAATCTTTAAAATTCACATAATCATTTGCATTAGATAGAATTAAATCACTCTCCTGTATACACATAACTAGTTATAAGCATACGCTAAAACCAATCTACGTAATATAATTGAAAACTAAAAGGATACTGGTCAACTTCATATTGGTTTCACATTGGCCTTTACACTCTGGACAGCTCGTTGGGAATGTAAGAACTTCGCCTTGAAGATCTTCTAAAGTATATTCATTTTCTTTAACAGTCTCCGCTAACTGTGTTTCATTTGTCGAATAAATACCCAATAATTTATCCTGTTCTTTGGTTCTCTTAAAAAATGTGACTTCACACCCGCGGTCTGTTGAAGGGGCATTAGGATTCTCAATATAACATTCGCCCGAAATATCCTCGAATATAATAATGAACGGTTTTTCAATGGATTTTAATTTTTGTAGTTTCTTCAGAAACTGCTCAATCTGTTCCGCAACAATTGCAGACTCTGTTTTGCGCCTATCTTGGTCTTGTTCTAGTCCAGAAATACATCGTTCAATTATTCCTTCGATACTTGTTATTTCTCCTTTCTGAGACTGTGCCGGTATTTCAAAGTCCAAACATGGGATTTTTATACTAGTGAAATCTGACTTAACAACTTGTCTGTTTAAATCTTGTTCTGATGTAATATGTAAAACAATTTTGATTCCTTTCTCTTGAATGTTTCCGCCTCTCTCCAATTCATTATTTTGGTGTCCACAATATTCACAATGGAATGACATTACGATCACTTCCTTGTAGTAAGGTATTTTTGTAAGCAGTAGCCTGGTAATACCCTTTAAAGTATAATATTACATTTTAGTGCTATCATAGGAACGTACAATCTAACCTGTTTGCATATGGCAGAATGCATGCATACATAACATTTCCGTGAATAACACTAGTTTCGATTGAAGATAACTCTAATTCCGTTCAATTATCTTACAATTTTCATTTAGGTCAAGTATAATCCTGCAATAACTCCAATTCAGTTGAAAAGTGTACAGTCTATCATAACGACTTAGTCAATTTACTTAATATCTTGTGAAAGTAGTAATGGACTTGATGATTGCAGCAGTGGAAGGTGCTACAGCAACTAACAACAGCAATCAGTATTCTCAACAAGGATTTCAGTATCACACAAACATTAATTACGCTTGTATAGTTTTGAATTCGAATACGCAAAAGTAGGCATTGTGCGAAGTTAGTATTAATCAAAGTTATGATTGTTATTTCCAGAAACGTATATCGATACAGATTATGAATTAAAAATGAACACTCAACATTTTTTCCGCAATTGACACACAAACTTTCTACTTCGGTAACTGACGGATCGATAACTTCAGCATGTAAATCTTGGAACAATGCTCCTGAATTTGTTGTTGCAGGTTCGCTTTCCATTCTTTGACTATTCTTCGTTCATAAACGTTGTTGATCTCCTTTTTTGAAATGTTAAAGGTGCTTAAATATAAGCCACCAAAGAAGCTTAACAGTAAAATAGAAAGAAAGAGTTTTACGTCCCTTCGTCAATGAAACTGAACGTAATATTATATCCAAATCCACGCTGCACGCTCCACGTTCACAGACCACTGCACTGCCACTACCAGCGACCACGCGGTCCACGCGACTCGTTCGGACCTGTTGTTTATACTGTTACGTCACGACGTGAACGCAACGTTAGACTGACGGGAATAAACGCGAGACCATAGCCCGCGATAAGATGCTAGTTACGCGATTAAATTCAATTCGCGAAAATTGCAATGTTACGTCCGGTTCGAGGTAGTAGATTAACTGGAATTATAGTGGATTCCTGTTGTGATTATTTCGTGGAATAAGGTATTTGCACGGACTTGATTTTGTACATACAGACTTTTATTCGCAATATGCAGGGTAAGTCATCGACTTTTACCGCCCTTTCAGGTACGTATTCTGGGCGGAAATATAAGCCCAAATGTCACGTGTCAAAATGGCGAAATATCAACCCTTTCCAAGATACAGGGGGTTGAAATTTGAAATTTAAAAAAATCATATCTTCTGAACGGATAATCTTAGACTCACCGGTCTTTTTCCAGAATGTGTGTGAGGGTCCGAGGTATCTGAACAAAAATAGAAACAATGTGAAAATTATTATTAGGCCACATTATTATTGATTTTCGTGTTTTAAAATGCAGTTTCTCCATGAACCGGCACGATTTTCAGGTACGAAAAAAATCAGAGACATTGTGTGATGTACCAAAAAAAATACTGCGTGAAAAAAGTTTCGAATTTTAAGAAATGTGGCCAGGATAAATTATTTAAAGTTTTTCGCTAGGGATTTGCTAGGGATTTTTTTAAATTTCAAATTTCAACCCCCTGTATCTCGGAAAGGGTTGAGATTTCGCCATTTTGACAAACGACATTTAGGCTTATATTTCAGCCCAGAATACGTATCTGAGAGAACGGTAAAAGTCGATGACTCACCTTGTATATTGAATATAACTTCATATAATGTCGTAAATATAATCGAAATTACAACCGAAAAGGCGCCTTTTCCTTTTCTACCACTGACTCGAATATCACTTTCAATTAATTGACTTTTCAGACTAGTGACAATTTCTCTGGCTGAGTTTGAATCCGAAAAGGCTGATCGAGGGTTTTTTCCAGCGAGTGTTTGTTGGGCTGGTCCTACAGGCTCAGGGCCCGTTTATCGGCCGTCAGAAGTGAGCAATTGTTTCTAGCGTCCTGAATTTTTGTTTATGCTCTTGAACGCCTGGAATTTTATAAGATGTATTAAATTTTCAAATATATACATGGAACGCGATAAAGTTACTTGTGTTTTGTTGTTCTGTTGTGCAGCGGGTCTTCATGTCCAGATGCAAGTGGAGTTTAAGCTGGTGTCTCGTTTTTCCCCAAGCGTATAGAAGCTAGAGGCTTTCTAGCTCACTTTTTTGTTCGGAAGGGGAGGATGTTCTGTCTACTGATTTTGTAGATCTTACTAGAGCATTTGGGTGAGAATCTACGTTATCGGAATTTATTAAACCGTTTATGTGGTGGTAGATGGAAGGTATATGAGTATCTGATTGTACAGGGTGTTCCGTCCGCCATCAAACTCCAAAGGCATGCCGCAGACTAAACGTCGTGTCAAATTTCTATGCACACATAGGCTAAGGCCCATGTGTTAGTGGGCCCATCGGCTACCGTCCGCTGCGAAGGCTGCTTGTTTGAGTTGCAAGTGCCCACCAAGACATAACTCGTAGCCTTTGGAGTTTGATGGCGGGCGGAACACCTTGTAGTTTGAGCGAGGGATAGTCGGGGGGGGGGGGGGGGGGGGGGCATGATCAGTGCTGTGAGACATGGCCCTGAGTCGGGCATGCGCAGTGGGTTATGACGTCACGGACACCGTCGTAGCTGGACCAAATAACATGTGGTTGGGAACCTGTCGCGTTCCAACCCGCGATTCGACTTAACAGTCGATGTAGTTAAAAGTAGTTAAGGATTTCTATACTTTTTATACTTTTTCTTTTTTTCTATACTTTTCGCTGAACGAGAGACCTTTCCCTACGACGGAAAAACAAGGCCATAAACGGCCGAAAACGTACCTCTAGGTACTGGGGTTATTATCAGGAATTACCCAGGCAACTGAGGATCGCGTCGCTACCTGTGAACCCCCGACTCACCCACCCTGCGGACACGGATGTCCAACGTGAAGGGTGGAGTTTTTGAAAGTCTAACCACGAACCACAGTTCTCCAAATTTTGCCTCCACCTTTTAGCATACCACATAAGGCCGACGAATCCTCCGAAAACAGATCAGAATCAGATTGCCAAGCACAGCGTTCAGCCAAAGGCAAAACGCAATAACCGCCGTGACTCTACCGACACTTCGGCCCTAATAAGTTAAGCTCCGTTGCGTAAACAAGTTCAGTTTTTCAATCTCATAGTATTTTGTAACACATTGCTTATAATAAGCAACTTCAGTGGACAGTATACCTGTGGTTAAAACCGTTACTCTCACCTCATACTCCTGAACTCACCCATGCTTCACCAAAACAACAAGGGACTTGGTTCTCTTTAACTAGGGATCCAAGGCTTAAGAAAGAAGCACACAACCTCAACGTGCAATCTTAAGCACGATAACAGACAGAACCCCCGAAGAAAAAAATTCAACTCTGGCATCACCAAAGTCAAGCAAGGCGGAATATAAATAGCAAAGGGATCGGTGGCACACAAAGCCTGATTATATCCATATTTCGGCTAAGGAATTACTGATTTTGAAGCGTATCAAATTTAATTTTTCTTTAGGGCGACTGAAAGCACCACTTTTATGCGCAGACTTGATGGCTCAGTGCCTGTTCGCACAGTGCGCATGGCGGACTCAGGGCCATGTCTGGCAGCTCTGCCCATGATGCATTTAAGAACTCGGTTTTGGGCAGGCTTAAGGGGGTAGACACGCAGCGACAGCAGCGCCATTTCGAGACCGAAAACGGGCTTTTTTTCCCGCGGTCCTATTTTCTTATATGACAAGATATTGAGCTCGGCAAGGGCTCATTGGAAAGCTAAAGGTTCAATCTACAGTCGTCTGGAAGTGGATTTTTGAAACGACAAGATTTTGAAACAACACGATTTTTTTTTTAAATTGACGCTTGAAGTTTCTATTTAAAGTTATCGTCAATCGAATTTGACCTATTTTTGAGCAAAATTTTTCTATGCCATAATTCTTTTGAGCAGTATATATTTCCGATTAGATAATCTTATTCTTATTTTTTCGATATTATTCTGTAAACTACTGCATAAAATTGTCGCGCTGCTTCTTCCTGCTCATTAGCAATTTGTAATTTTCAACTTAGAAATCTTTGATTAATAAGATGGCGAGGGCTCCAGACTCGTGAGTCGAAACGTTCCACGCTAAGAAAACTTGGTTTTCTCATTCACCGCATCTCAAGATTTCGACAAGGAGAGAACGAAGGTAGAAAAGGCAAGAAGAGGCCCACAATGGAAAGGAGCAGTCAAGTGGATACATAAACAGCGGCCCCGGACCCCTGACCGCGTGACGTCACGCCTATCGTAGCAGGCGAGTTTGTAGGCCTATCTTAGACCTATGGAAAACGACACTAATACCATCTGGTTTTCGTTGTGCAAGCACTACCTCTCAAGATAATACCATTTTTCCGAGCCACAGGGACTGTCGTACCAACGAAAAAAATTGAGAAGCGAGGAAACGGGTCTACCCCCTTAAGGAGCTACAGGTGGGATTTGGCCGCAGCCGCCCATAATTGCACACCGTACATGAGGACCGGTCTAAGACAACCTTTGTATAGGTGTAGCCTGAGGTGGAGGGCTAGAGGAGACCCATGTTTTATGTATTTGAGCAGGGCCATGGATGCAGACTTGAACTGAATCTATCTGGGGGCGCAGGAGCCCAGGACAGTTTATTGTCTATAATGACACCCAGGTATTTCAGGTTATACTGCCAGGGTACCCCAGCGCGACCCATCCTGAGTTTTTTAGCCTTTTTGCTCCAGGCCCCTTTTGGGGTGATCAGGAGTGCAGCAGTTTTGTAGTATTTACTGCCAGTTTCCAAGATTGGTAATAGAGTAGGATTGCACCAAGGGCTCTTTGTATGGTGGCAATCAGGACCGTGTGATGTCCCCTCGAGGAATAAATGAGGATGTCATTCGCATACAGGGCAAAGTGGATGTGGTTTTGGTTTTTTACTATTATTATGTCGTTTATATAAAGTAGGAAAAGGGCAGGACCTAATATTGACCCCTGGGGCACCCCGGCTAGTATTGATCGAAATGAGGATCTATGTCCGGATACAGAGACCATGAAAGTTCTTCGTCTTATGTAACTGTGGAGCAGGGATAATAGAATCATAGGTATTCCCATGTTGAACAGTTTATAGATGAGAACATCGTGCCAGACCGAGTCGAACGCCTTTTCAATGTTCAATCAGACCAGGGCAGCTGGAAATTCACGATTATAATGTTGGACTGTATGCTGGATGACTCTGACTAGTTGATGAATGGTTGAATGTTCAAGTCTGAACTCGAATTGCTCATTTATGATGGTATTTTTGTTTTCGAGGTGATTTAGTAATTTGGTGAGTATGCATTGCAATTTTGCCCATTATTGGTAAAACGCTGATGGGTCGGTAGAACTCTAGACTAGCAGGATCTTTAGTGGGTTTTATTATCGGAATAACTATTCCTAACTTCCAGGCATTAGGGAAGTACCCGAAATTTGTGCAAGCATTGAAGACATAAAGCAATTATTGCCATGTGACTGGATGAGAAGCGCGTATCATTTCAGCGGAAATACCATCCGCACCAGGGGCTTTTTTGGATTTCGATTTTTGTATGGCTTGCTTTAATTCTTGAGGTGTAATGTGGAAGTCATCCCCTGTGATTGTGGGCGACGAGACTCTTCAAGAAAGAAGTTGACTTCAACCAGCGCGCTCATTGGTACTTAGTACCTGCACGCTCGCTCACGCGTAGCGCGGCAGCATCGATCCTTCATCGATGCCTGCGCGTCCCTACGCATGCGCACAAGACCGTTTGCGGCTTCTTCATCGATCGCCATATTGGCATTATCATTCGGAAACCAGAATTCGCGACGTTTACACGTGCTTTTGTGTTTCGGCCCAATTAAGACTTTTAACCGACTTCTCAATCAATCATTGAACTTACTCATTTGTAAACTACTCATTTTGACTCACTCACCCGTGCATCATCAAGCAAACTCAGTCCAGCACCGAGGAAACTCTGCACCTGCGGTGGACTCTCACACGTGCCACATTAGGTATCTCACGCTCTATCTCACCTTATAGACTCCTCAATGAAGACTTTATTATCTCTATACAAGTGCTCTCATTCATCTCACGACCCACGGATTTCCTCCAGCCAGCTCAAAGTGACTCTCAAACATTTTTGGTCCTTCGAGCCGGATCGTGGGTCGCGCGGATAACGGACAGTTTCGAACTCTCGTGCTGCGAATCAGTGTGCTCTGTTCGTCGCGGTGACCTCTCAGTGTATAGTCGGCTCAGTGTTTTGATCGCCTCACATAAACATTCGGTCGTACTCAGTGTCGGTGTGCTCAGTATATGGGCGATTCCACGCCAAATGATCACAGTCGATTCACACTTGGTCCCCGATTTTTTTAAAACTTCACAGATTTGTAGCCCTTGTCGACCCCTGTAAAATGTTTTTTTCCGTTCCTGGATATCGTTATTAATTTTTAAGTTATTTCATTGCAAAGTTTGGGATCAACTTTTTTTCAAAAATTCATAACTCGAAAACTAATAAAGATACCAGGATGTGCGTCCCGGCGTTTAAGCGGAAATGTTCAAATTTTTATAAAAAAATACCTCGTGCCGGTACAACGTAAATAAATAGTTGTAAAATATAAATAAACTTTTAATATTTAACCCTTTTAGTGCCGGGCTAAATAGAGGTGCCTATGCGAGAAAAACCAGCCGAATTTTACAGTTTTACAAGGATTCGGGAAAATGTTTATAAAAACCAAACGAGGAACAATATTTACATGATTCAAAAAACCATATATTGTGGATGAAATACAGAACAATATAATGACACTAGTTTTTTTGTATTCAATTAAAATTTTAGAAAAAACAAAAGTATAAATGTTTATAAATAAAGTAAAAGTTGAGTTCTCTTATACAAAACATATTTGCATATACAAACAGTCATCTTTCCATCATAATTTTATATGAGCCAATTATTATGAAGTATATACTTTGCATTTCCAATGCATTTTGTAACAAGATAAACAAAACTATATAACAAAAATAAAACATAACTCGAAGGTACATGGTAGGCGCCGGGCGGATTATCTCTTTCGACATATGTAATTGGTATAGGTAATATAACATTGCTGAAACAAAATTATGTTGTCATAAATATTTATATTTATATATTGTAAATGTGTAAAATTTTGTTATTGTAACTCACACAAATAATTTATTTAGCATTCGTGGCTGCTAATGCACACTCCATGCAAGCCTTTGTTGCACTTATTACAAATTGTGCGTGATTTTCTTTTTGGACCACCATCCTTTCTGCTGCACACCACGCAAACTCTTTCCAAATTTCCTGGCAGTTTCCGTACGCCTATACGTGGCACATTTGTTGAACTTTCAGCCAATGGTGTGTCGTGTGCTACCCTCTTTATTGCCACCCATTCAGTGGTTATCGACTGGATAATATCAGTTATAAATTCAAGTCGTGTTTTGGTTTTACCGTCTGTATTGTTCTGATATAAGATGTAGGCATTTAGCACCATTCGGGAAAAAATGGAGAAAACTACTTTTTTCCAATATTTTACGGCTCGTCTTTCATCCAAGTATGAGTACAACATCATGTCTGACGTGTCTACGCCTCCCATGTGTTTAACATATTCTGCTATGATTGCTGGTTTTTCGACCTGTATTTGAGCATTCCTCCATTCATGAGCAATTTTTCTTCTGCGACTTTTTTTCCCGGTACGCTATTAGTAATAGTTCGTTGTTTCGGGCGTACTTAGATGCGCCCTCTTGCAATTTAGGCTTCATAAATGGTGGTATATATTTCCTGTTGCTGCGAATTGTGCCAGTCAGGTACGTCTCTTTTCCAAACAATGCTCTAGCTAACGAAATGCTTGTAAAAAAATTGTCGGCTACCGCGTGATAGCCTTTCATAAAATAATTTCCCATATTCAATAATTTATGAATCACGACGTGGCCAAGACCGTTCTTCTTTATTTCTTCTTTATCAGTTTGATCTCTGGCTCCTCTATAGCAGAAAAATGATAGGCAGTAATGGTTAACTGCATCTGTCAGCATCCAAAACTTTATACCCCATCTGTGATGCTTTTTATTCGGCAGATATTGCATCAACGATGTTCTACACTTCGTGCCGACTAATGATTCGTCAATACTCAGATGTTGATGAGGCGAATAGTGAAATTTGAATTTATTGTTTGCGTGGATAACGACTGGTTGAAATTTCGCTGTAGGATCATATTCTGGGCTATCACGTGCTGGTAATTTTTCATTGTCTACGACATGAAAAAATCTAGAAACTAATTGAAATCTGTTTCGGCTGAACATTTTGCGAAACCATGGGATATGTCCGTGGTTTGTTGACCAGTAGCTAAAAAGTGTCGGTCTACGTGTGATACCCATTTCCAAGAGTACAGCAATAAAACCCCTTATTTCTGTCACTGTGGTTGCCTTCCACTCTGTTACTCTCGATCCTGAGGGAACATCGATTCTATTCAGGAACTGCCTGGCACAGCGATTCGTCTCACTCCTCATTGAGCTCAAAAATTCTTCCGTAAAAAGTAGATCGAAATACGCTCTGGGTATGGAATTTCTTACTGGCATATGTTTAGGCTCAGCAATTTCCATAAATTGTGGTCGAGGATTATGTTCGCTGTCATTGGCCACGGTAACTTCACGGAAATTTGTCAACTCTTCCTCAGTATCGAGTTCCTCTAATTCCGATTCGCTATCATCGCTCGTTTCACTATCACTGTAGATCCTACGTGGATGCCGACTTTTTGATGCCACGATTTCTTCCTCATCACTATGTGCTACATCGATCTGGTCAACCGTTCGGACTAATTCCGCGTCATCCATGACGGTGTATTTTTTTTATAAAACGGTTACTGGTAAAATTTTCGTCAAAAGCAACAATGTTTGACAGAAGCGGAAAACAACGGTAATAACACAAAAGACGTTTTGAAACTGCAACTGGGACGAAATTTACTGTTCACATCAACGGTCGTGGAGAAACTGACTGATCCTACGTTTCACTGCGGCAATGCAACGTTATTTCGGGAGGGTCCTCAAACAGTTGTTTATATGAAACGCTGTCGACAAGTGCCCATAAGGGCCCAACGCCACAGCGATGAATGCCGCAGATCGAATATCGCCTGAGTGGCGACCATCGGTGTTTATGTTTGATTTCGGTACCTCCAAGCGATAGGAAAATGTTGCCGTCAAAGAAATAAAACGAAAAACTATTTATTTTAATTCTCTCGTAATGAAATTAGATAATTTATAACGTATTCTAAATTCATTTTGAGATAGAGTTCTCCCGCAATGCAAATAGTAAAGCGCTACAAGGCGCGGGCCGATATATCGGCTCTGGCACTTCTCGCCAGTGCAACAAGAGTCGATATATCGGCCTCCGGCACTCAAAGGGTTAAATAAAATAGTGAAGGGGAGCACCGATCACCTTAAAATTAATATCTCAGATGCTCTGTGGTGTACTCAAGAGAATGCCACAAAGCCCAGGTTGGTAACTAATAGTTCCGGAGCAATACAGTTTTACGACGTACTAAGTACGGTTGCCGCCACGGCGCATGCCGGGCCGGGTCTTCCCACTTGTAAAAATTTATTGATCCGAAACTATAATAGTTACCAACCTGAACTTTGTGGCATTCTCTTTAGTAGACTACAGAGCATCTGAGATATTAATTTTAAGGTGATCGGTGCTCCCCTTCACTATTTTATTTAAATATTAAAAGTTTATTTATATTTTACAACTATTTATTTACGTTGTACCGGCACGAAGTATTTTTTTATAAAAATTTGAACATTTCCGCGTAAAACGCCGGGTCGCACATCCTGGTATCTTTATTAGTTTTCGAGTTATGAATTTTTGAAAAAAAGTTGATCCCAAACTTTGCAATTAAATAACTTAAAAACTAATAACGATATCCAGGAACGGAAAAAGCATTTTACAGGGTTTGACAAGGGTTACAAATCTGTGAAGTTTAAAAAGAATCGGGGACCAAGTGTGAATCGACTGTGACCATTTGGCGTGGAATCGCTCATATACATTCTGGTGGTGTGGTGTTTATTGTGTTTCCACGTGTAGTAGGTAGGAGGCTCATTGGCGAGGTCCCCAGATGTCGGATCAGGATGGCGCCGTGGAGAAGGGACCCCCTACGAAGGGAGCCACGGAGGAACCAAAGACAGCTCAACTCAATGTTCCAGTCCGCTCATCATCACGCAGCAACTCACCAGCAAGACTCACGCCAGAGCAACTTATGAAGGTGCAGTCGCAAATGGACCGCCTGGAGATCTTGGAGCAAGCGCACCAGGCTATCAAGGGGCTGGAACAAAGCTGCACGGTAGAAGAGCAGCAGGCGATGAGCACTCACGTCGAGGAACACGCGTACCTCGATGTCACCTGGCCCGCAGGGGCCCAAACTCATGTGTACCTCACTGGTGGTGTCACTCATGTGCATGAAATCTCACCCCTCTCGTTGGAAGGACTTCATCAGCAATCGAGTGACTCAAATCCAACAACTCACCCCAGGTGCAACCTGGAGACATGTACCGGGGACATCAAATCCAGCACACTGTGCATCGAGAGGGATCTCAACTGCTCAATTGAAGATAAACTCATTGTAGTGGACAGGGCCACAATGGATGGCAATGACGTGACAAGCATGGCCAACTTAACCTGCATACACAGCAAACGATCATCTCAGTGAAGCACGTCCAGGAGTCGCACTTGTTGTAGCTTCACTAACAGTCGACTACCATTGTGATCTCATTTATCGTTACTCATCTCTCAACAAATTACTCAGAATCACTGCACTTATTTTCAGAATAACAGCAAGGCTGCGAGGTCAGCATCTTGGATTAGCCGTCTCAACAATCCACCCTGATGATTTGAGATAAGCAACACTGTTTTGGATCAAGGCTACTCAAGCGACATACTTTGCTCAAGAACTCAAGCTTCTGACGCACAACTCACGACTGCCAGGACCTCACCCACTCTTTAAATTGACTGCATTCACTGATCACGAAGGGATTCTCAGAGTTGGATGAAGATTAGAGAACTCTCCGTTGAATACGAAAGGTAAGCATCCAGCAGTACTCCCACGTCATTCTCAACTGTCTGCGTTAGTCATCGACCACGCTCACGAACGAACTCTACATGGAGGAACTCAACTCACACTGGCGAGTGTGGGCAACTCACACTCACTCTCAAAGCGAATCTCAGACAGAGACCTTTCCTCTAATCAACTGGTTCATAAAAAGTGTGACTTCTTGATCGTGTGGCGATTGACGGTCAGCAGCCGTTTTGTGCACGTTTTCGAAGCGATCTGCGATTATGTTGGCTGCATGTGTCACTGCGGCGGTAGAAGGCTCGAAGTCGGCTCGGGTGTCTGTTTGCCTAGGTCAGTTAGGCCCAGCTTATCTCGAGGGCCTGCTACCGAACACCGCAGTGCGAGAGAGAGAGAGAGAGAGAGTGAGTGAGAGTGAGAGAGAGAAAAAAGGGTCAGGTTGATGAACTCTACAATGCTGCCATAAACCTGGGATTGAGAATCTCTAGCGGAAAACTTTCAATAATTTATCCTGGCCACATTTATTAAAATTTTAAACTTTTCACAACGCGATTTTTTCTTGGGTGCATCACAGAATGACTGTGATTTTTTTCGTACCTGAAAATGTTGCTGCTTCATCGAGAAACTGCAAGAAAATCAATAATAATGCGACTTAATAATAATTCTTAAATGATTTCAATTTTTTTCACATAGCTCCGGCCCTCCCACATATTCTAGAAAAAGACCCGTGACGCTAGCATTATCCCGTCGGAAGATATGATTTTTTAAGACTTGAAATTTCAACCCCCTGTAATTCCGTAAGGGTTGAGATTTCAACTTTGTGTTCCCGGACTTTTAGGCTTCTATTGACCCCTAAAATACGTGGTTTCAGTTTGGTGCAAGGTCACTGACTCACCCTGTATATTGCAGGCAGCGCTTGCGGATATGCCTAATACTATTTTCTTATTCTCTAAATTATCCTAGTTTGATAAAGTGATTACTTCCTCAACAATTCCGCACCGGATAAAGATTTGCCCGCGGATCTTACCACCAAAGACGAAGTACCACGGGGCGAGTTTCGAAGGGTTATAGAGGACATATAATTAAAATTAATACAGTATTTATTATAAGAAATACAGTGCGATCCTCTCGCCACCGGACTATGTTATGTATGCACTGTCTAGCCCAGACTTTCTGGCGCGTCAAATTTCACCTCACGCACAAGCTAGGGTCTAATGTGTGGGTCAGAAGGGTCTGTCCTATCTGTGAGCGGGCCGCTTGTGTTGGTGAGGCAGGTTTCAGGGCCGGCAAGACGGCCGTAAGGCCCAGTGCTTTTTTTTTTTTTTTTTTTTTTGTTACGCGGGGGAAATGCATTACGCATCCCCCTGGCCTGATTCCGCGGTTAAACCCCGGGGCCAGAGGGGTATGTGGGACTCTCCACGCCGGTGGAGCCGGCGTGGCATACCCACTAAAACCTCCGCGGGTGTCCCCACCCGGCAAACGTAGACTTCCTGTTACCTCGCGAACAGGGAAATCCCGGAATCGTAAAGCCAACTACCGAAACAAACGAAAAATAATTTGAAGGACTGTTCTTCATGATATAATGAATTTCTACTGAATTAAATGCTTACCACGTTTTCACAGAAGATGCTGAAAATGTTCTCCGCCTGCATCCAGGCACTTCTGCAAGCGCCGCTCCAAATTCTCGAACACTGCCACTAATGTTTCTTCTGATATGGCTTCGATTTCTGTTTTAATGCGGGCCTGCAGCTCTTCCACGGTACCTGGGTTGGTACGATACACGCTGTTTTTAAGATAACCCCACAAGAAGAAATCCGCTGGGCTGAGATCAGGTGATCGGGGTGGCCATAAATCTTTCGAGATCACTCTGTCGTCAAAATAGCTTTGAATTTCTTCCAAGCTCGTTCGCGATGTATGGCACGGTGCGCCGTCTTGTTGGTAATAACCCTCTGTCAATTCGTCATCCATTAGGACTTCGCCAAATTTGCGGAATATTTCTTGGATATAAATTGCTGCGGTTACGGTGTTCCGAAAGAATATCGGGCCGATTATTCGTCGTTGCGATATCGCGCACCATACGCCAACCTTTTCGGGGTGCAACGGCGCTTGAATGACAGCGTGGGGGTTTTCTGCCGCCCAGATCCGCGTGTTTTGCGAATTTAAATATCCACTTAAGTGAAACCACGCTTCGTCGGTGAAAAACACTTTATCTTTAACTTGTGGTTCCCGGCGCAGTAATTGTTGGTACCAATGGCAGAAATGGATCCGTTTTTCAAAATCTGTAGGCAACAGTTCTTGCACCAACGAAATCCTGTAAGGATGTAATTGCGCCTTCTTCGCTGCACGTTGGCAGGATGTGTACGGCACATCAATCCGTTGTGATAATTTTCTTAATGAAGTTGACGGCATCCGTAAAAGTTCATCGCGCACTTGTTCAACTGTCTCTTCAGACATTTTCCGTCCTCCGCGGTGCACATTTTGCACGCTGCCTGTTCTCTCAAACTTCGCTATCAAATCGAAAATTGTGGACCGCGCTGGTGCCACAACACCGAACTTCTCAACAAACAGTCTTTGGCACTCCGCGATTGGCACTTCACCATAATACAATTTTATTAGAAACACTTTTTGCTCGGAAGTGAACATGATTCTAATGCGTCTAATGCGTCTCAAAGGCTCAGTACAACTCGCAGAAAGTTCTGAACACAACTGACTAGAAATTTCTTTCCGAATCCACCGCTGGTTTATTATTCATTTCGAAGAGAATCGCAGGTAAAAAGTAAAGTCAACTAGGAGGAGGTTTATTGGGGTTTGCCTATTTATTGACTGCAATCAGCACCGCTACAATGCGGCACCAGCGAAATTTGAGAGAACAGGCAGCGTGCAAAAATTTCTCGAGGTTCGGACGGATTGACAGAGAGCTATTACCAGCAAGACGGCATATTAAAACAAAAATTGAAGCGATATCAGAAGAGGCACTGGTAGCAATGTTCGATAATTTGGGGCGACGCTTGCAGACGTGTTTGAATGCAGGAGAACATTTTCAGCATTTCCTGTAAACATTTCCGGTAAGAAGGCATTTCCATGAAAAGCATTTAAGTCAGTAGGAATTAGAATAACATCAATAACAGTCCTTCAAATTATTCATTTCGATTGCTTAGGTAGTTAACTTTATGGTTCCGGAATTTTCCTGTTCGCCGGGTACCTGGTCATACGGTCGTCTTTCCTGCGCTGCGACTTGCCTCACCAACACAAGCGGCCCGCTCACAGATAGGACAGACCCTTCTGACCCACACATTAGACCCTAGCTTGTGCGTGAGGTGAAATTTGACGCGCCAGAAAGTCTGGGCTAGACAGTGCATACATAACATAGTCCGGTGGCGAGAGGATCGCACTGTATAAAAGAGTACTTACAAATCGATGGTTGTGGTAAATATTACACTGAAGCTAACGGATACGATTAAAACTACTCTTACGAACTACTCAAACAAGTTGGAATGAAAGTAAATTTGAAATTCGACTGAGGGTGCGACTGAGACGTTACTTCTTCGAGGGTTGTTGAAAGTCTCCGAATCGTTGCCAAGTGGAGTGCGAATGGTTGTCTAATTATTCTGCGGTGGGAGTTAATTCTTTCTCACACTCTTTCGGGGTCGGATTTTTACTAATCGGAGTTCCCGCTAATCGCTCGCAAAGGTATTCGTTCTCGGAAGTAATAATTTAGAAATACCAGCCGGTAACGTCGAGAACTATGTTTATGTTACGTGAGGCTCCGATAGGGATAGACGAGGTTTGAGCGTTATAACCCGGTTACGGACAAAACAAATGGAATTTGTGCTACATCCATGCCTCCAGTTGCGGTCTATAACAGTCTATGACCTTTCATAAAAACACGCAATCTAGTTGTCGCGGAGTCAACGCAAGTCAACGTTTGTAAAACAAACAATACGTGAATCTAGACCAGAGTGAATTGAAGTCTGGTTTCAATTTGAGCATTATGCAATCAAGTGGCGCGGCCGCGCCTCGCGCCATGAATAAGCAGAACGGCGCACCGCACGCGCGCGGCCACGGCTCTTTACCCGACAGAGAACAGAGTCCATGTATTTTTCCCCTATATCAAAATTTGTTTAGCCAATATCTCACTTTTAAACGACCCATGCAAAAAACTAATGACGCTAATCGCAAGATTGGATTTTTCTGAGTCGATTGAGACCAGAATAGTACAAATCCGTGCGCTAGTTTGCGAATTATCGAATTTAGAAATTAATTATTTTCACGGAAAGATTCGCTGGGTGGTTGACTACATAGGACCTCGGCTGCTCACTCGTATTGGTTTCTTTGTCTAACTCTGAAGTTCCGAAGACTGTCATTGTTCAATGTCTGTACCTTTGCTCCTATCTGTTGTCACGGACGGTCGAGCTTTCGGGTGAATTTAAGTGATTATACTATTTGTGTTTAAGAAGGTTTATTTGGTATCGCTACTAGTCCGGGTCTGTCTAATTGGTCTGTACTATTCGAGAGTTCGTCCGTAAGTCTCTGAGTCGTCGTCGTGGGTAATGCGTCGTAAGGTGGTGCGTCGGAGTAGGGAGAGCAGGGTCAGCGTTTTGGGTCCAGTGCCGTAGCGTCCGTTATACTGTTTCCTTGTCTTCGCCCGTATATTTGTCTCCTTGTTTATCGTCTACCTCCCGGACTTTCCTTGTCTGTCATCTGTACCTCTGTCGTTTATTTACTTGTGCCCTTGTCTACCTCCTGAATCTTCTCCTTGTCTATCACTTGAATCTCTGTCGCGTATTCGTTTCCTCCTCTACTTTCTAAATTTCGCTCCGCTTTTTGTCTAACACTCGGATCTCTCTCATTGAATGAAATGATAATAATAAAATAATGTATTGCAACGCGAATTTTCTTATTCTAAATATGTTTCTCCAGCTAGCACGAAAACTCCTTGCGGACAAAGAAAAATCCCCGAGATCCTCTTCAAAATCCAAAATCCTCAAACCCAAAATCCATTGAGTGCCAGGCACCGAAGTGCCACGAGCCGAAGCTCGTTCGAAACTGCTACCAAAATTGACTCTATTTATTTCTTCCGAAAAATTAATGCGAGAATCTCTTTTACTACCGAACGAAATATCGAAATTTACCTCAGGGCCGGACTACGCGGAATGAGTTCGTTCTATCGAGCATTGGTGGAAATACGGCACAAATTAGGAAACTCACACACAAAAATCAAACTCAAAATTTCTCAATAAATCCGAGAGTCGGTACAATTTATTTTAAGACATCGCCTTACGGCGGAATTACAGACCCGATATTCAAGTTCGACTCTCGATACAACACGCGGTACGTACGCGACGCAGTTACCATACCACTTACCTTCGACAAAAGGAATCGAGTCGGAAAATCTATAGCGGGTTACCCGGAGAAGCCGGTAAAACTCCCCAAATATACCGAATACATCGCGATTCTACCGCGACAATAATTTATAGAATACCAAAACATCAGAAAACAATCGAAAAGGGCTAACAAAATTTTCTTACCGCCGACTCGTCCTCTTTGCATGGCTCTTTGGTTTCCGCCATGATCACATTCTTACTGAGATAGTTTGTTCACCTGCTCAAATTGCGTCTACTGTCTTTCCCGATCCGAGATCGACTTACGATTAACGCTTGCTCGGCAATTACGCCGCACGTTCGGCACGCGCATGCTTTTCAGGCTTTTCCGCGTCGCTGGTGGTGACGTCATCCCGAGTCTTGCTGGTCCTCCACAGATGGCAGGCGCTTGTCCTTTTCGGGAGATTGGCGGCTGGGGGTTCTCGTCCGCGGAAACTCTGGCTGCGGCAGGCTGGGTGTGGAGAGATCAGCCCTCAGGCTTCCGCGCCCCGATACCCCCGGGATCGCCGTGCCCCGCGTGGGTTACCAATAGGGATGGCCCAACGCTAAGGCTCCGCGGGGCACTGGTGTCGCACCTCCGGCTCGCGCACGCCGGGGTGAGCGCCCCCGTGGCACAGTGGGCCCACTGAACCCCGGTCAGTAGCGGGAAACGTATTCTAGGGAGGATCCCTCTGGGATACCTCCCCCGTCCTCGCGCCCCGAGCGCTCCACCTTCTCCATCCCGCCGGTGCTTCCTCGTTACTCCTCCGGACCTCGACTCAACAAATTTCGCGAATTAGAGCCTGTTCTTCACACCCGGAAGGCCGCGAAAATGGTATCGCGTGTTGTTGTTGGAGTTGTGCTTTTATTTTGCGGCATTGCCAATATCCAACGTCACAGTATATTTACGGCCTGTAAATGGACTTATACCACTTTCATAATTACTGAATTGTAAAAATCGTTTAGCTGTAATTATGAAAAATTAAATATTACATAAAATACAGGGTGAGTCAGTGACTCTTACCGTCCTTTCAAGTACGTATTCTGGGCGGAAATATAAGTCTAAATGTCACGTGTAAAAGTGGCGAAATCTCAACCCTTTCCGAGATACAGGGGGTTGAAATTTGAACTTTAAAAAAATCATATCTTCTGAACGGATAATCCTAGAGTCACAGGTGTTTTTCCAGAATGTGTGTGAGGGCGCGAGGTATTTGAAAAAATAGAAACAATGTGAAAATTATTATTAGGCCACATTATTATTGATGTTCGTGTTTTAAAATGCAGTTTCTCCGTGAACCAGCACGATTTTCAGGTAGAAAAAAATCACAGACATTGTGTGATGTACCAAAAAAAATACTGCGTGATAAAAAGTTTAGAATTGTAAGAAATGTGGCTAGGATAAATTATTTAGCGTTTTTCGCTAGGAGATCTCAATCCCAGATTTGTGGCGGCATCGACTACAAAGGAACCCGCCGACCTCTCGGATTTCACGCTTCGCTGGGCACGATTCTCGACTCGTACTTCGTGATTGAAAGTTTTCGGTCCCGAATTTCCTGCAGAAATCCAGCTAGTACTGTACTCTGATTTCGCGCCAACACCGCTGCTTCCTCTTTCTTTCACCTCGCACGGCTCCACTGTGACTGACAAGTACCTAAGCACGCCCAGCCAGTGCAACCAGCACGACGGAGCTCTGAGTGGCACGCATGTGCAAGACACCAAAGACATTCATTTGAAAATACCGCCCACTGACAATCCTCAACAAGAAACCAGCGTGTTTGTTGCAATTAAACCTCCGCCAGTGTATGTCTCAAATTTCAACGGTAACGTCATTCACCTTACCAGTGTTGATAAAAGCATGTTCGGCAAGAAATTTTCGCTCAAATACGTGGGCAGCAAGGTTAGGATCCAATTACAGCCGCGCACCTCCCACTAAATACTAACAAATTTCCTCAGAGACGATAAACAAGAGTTTTTCACCTTCACTTTGAATGAGAATACATTACTTACCCTGGTGTTGAAGGACTTACCCATACTCGAGGAACAGGAACTAATGAGAGTTCTAAAAGAGGTAGGGCTTGAACCTGTCTCAGTACACACGATGTTCCAAAAGGATCAAAAACCAAAATATCCTTTGTATAAGATTAAATTTAATAAAGGAATCAAATTTAATGAGGTCGCCAAACTCGGCTTCCTGTTCTAGACCCGGGTGTACTGGGAGAGGTTTAAACCCTCGCATACATACTCCCAGTGTTTCCGCTGCCAGCGGTTTGGACACGTGGCAGGAAACTGTAATTTGGTTATTCGCTGTGTCAAATGCGCCGAAGGGCACGGTGTAGCCTCCTGCCCCAAGCGCGGAGACGAGTACCAGGCAGTTTGCGCAAATTGCGCAGGTCCACACACTCCCAGCGTCTCTCAATGCCCCGCTCTTCTGGCATACTTGAAACGAAGAAGAAATAACATTAGCAAAAACATCCCGAACCCCGTTAGTGAAAAGAGCGGCCCTGCGGACCGGACTGCGACAAGATTCCCCTTAAACGATCCCAAATACACTAACAGTTATAATGTCGTAAAGGGACCCTTTCCACCCGGCAAACCTGGGATTAGATCTGATTTTATACTTAAGGAACGAAACAAGGTTCAACTCAGGCAAGAGAATGCACAACCTTGGCCCAGACCCTTTCCTGACATGTCGTGTAATCAAGTTACGCGGGGAACCTCTCAGCAACCATATAGCGATTCTGAGCATCAGCTGGCTAACCAGGCCCTTTTTGTGGGCACTGCCAACGTATTTAAAGAGCTTAACCAAATTGGCGAGCTAGAATTAATTCATACGACAGCTAAGGGACTACTACTTAAACTGAGATCGTGTAATAAAAGGATAAAAAAATTCCACGCCTATATGCAGATAGTCAATCAGTATTTACAGGAGGACTAATGGCTGCTACGCTGAGAACTATTCTATGGAATATCTGTTCCCTCAGGGCAAGATATTTAGACCTATCACATCTTCTGAATGTTTATAAACAAAACATAGTGCTCATTACTGAAACCTGGTTCACTCCTGATAAATCCTATAATTTTCCGGGGTACCGATTTTACCGTAAAGACAGTCATTCCGCACCATCAAATTCCAATATTAACTCCGGGGGGGAGGGGGGAAGGAGTAGCAATTTTGATTAACAACAAGGTACCTGCTAAAGTGATCGACTCCGAGGGGTGGTTTCCTACTCTGCCGCCGGACCACGGAAACGAGCTGTTAGCACTCAAACTCACACACCATAAGATGATTGTAGCAGTTATGTATGTTCCGCCTAAGCGACACCGTGTGTCGCACACCAAACTGATTGATAGGTTATCAACACTTGGATAAGAACTATTACTGGGGGGACTTCAACGCGACCCACAGAGCCTGGGGATGCTCCCGAGCAAACCAAGTGGGAACCAACCTGTTTACGTACATACAGACGTCTCCTTTACAAAACGTGACCCCAAGCTCCCCAAACCTACAGTCGGAAAAACAAAACCCCGTCTGTATTATTCTTATATATCACTAACGTGTCCAACAACTCATTTATAAGACAACAACATTTATAAGAGCGAAGTCTCCCATGACTACTACTACTCAGGCCACCTTCCGGCCATACTTACCCCCCTTGATGAGTCCTGCCCCCCCCCCGCCCCTTCCCCTGGCAGATAGCCACGGACTGGGCAATGTTCGGTAAACTTACGGGGTAGGTCGTGGTAATGACAAATATCGACTCAATTACCGAAATAGTCACGGTAATAAAGCAACTAGAGAAATCAATCTCAGGCAGCTACGCGATGGCATCATGCAAACGGGTTCCCAAATCTAACCCACTCCGTTACGGCCAACACCATTTACTCTGAAGGGGGGTAATTCCCCGGATTCGCGAACACAATGAACAAAACTCGAAGGACTCCCCCGCGAGATCAAACGAAGCGGAAAATGAAAGATATACGTAATAAAATATTTTGAATAATTTGTTCCTTTATTTTGATGTGTGCAGCCCACCTCAGTTTCGAACATATTTACTTGGCCCACCAACCAATTTGGGTTGGGCACTCTTGTCCTAGACCTTGTTGCATTTTCTGTTTTTTTTCTTTATTTTGTTTTTGTCTTTTTATGTTTTTTGTAATTTTTGGCTTTTTGTGTTTTAGTTGTTCTTGAATGTTTGTAGTTGTTTTTTGTTATAGTTCTATGTTGTCAATCGTTTTGTTTGTACATAGATACTTATTGAATTCTCGTGAAGTATATAACGTGAGGCTGTATTACGTAATTAGCATTAATCGTGTCTTTTTTATTTCTTAGGTCGTCGTATATTTACCACGCTCCTCGGACCGTTTTGACAATTGCTGTGTAATGAGCTGCAGTTTGAATTTAATTACTGATCCCAATGAAAGTGTACGTGTCCCGGTTGAGCGTATTGTTTGTTTGTAGATCACTTAGTTTTATTGTTAACTGAGGCTTATTTATATTTTTTAAATAATTCTGGTCTGTTACAATACTTGTATCTATGAAGATGTGCGGCCCAAAGGTATTTTCAATGTTCAAATTCTTGTTACATTTTCTGTAATGTATTTTGTCTGTGGAAAGTGAGTCGTCAATGGCTTTTTGTATGTTGTTAACTCCTTTCTCTAACATTAAATCGACGTTTACGTTTAAATTTGAAAAGGACTTTATATCCTGGCTGTTACAGTCATTACATTTTAGATTTTGTTGAATGCTGTACGTTTTCTTAAATATATATTCGATTAAATGGGATGCATTGCAAACACAGTCTAATGTTTCAAAATTGCGCGTGTAGCTGAATATCGGAAAAACGGATACGTTTAAAAGTATCTCTGCTCTAAATATGTAATCATTGCGTTGAATAGTGGCCTGTTTAAGAATTTTTGCAGCCAATTCAATTATAGCATCTGAATCTTCGTTTATCGTTATAAAATAATTATTATTTATTGCCATAGAATATAAAATTAACTGCAATATTGAGTCGAAAGCACACGTATTCTTTATCATAATAGTTTCTTTATTAATTTCATGCGTATTGCATATGTTTCCGTTCCTCATAATAGGAATTTCAACCTTACTTCGAATTAAATCCCATTCGGGGCACTTGTCCATATAATTCGTTTGTTTTGCTCTTGTACTTTTCTGACGGCTTGTTATTTGTTCGACATTACCGAGACCGCGCCAATTCTCTTTCAAGTTGAACTCATGCGTTCGCTCAACCTCAGTTGAGTTTCCATTACAGATAGAGTGTTTAAAAATACGTACAGTTGTTGCATTCGATACTAATGACCTACTGTCATTAATTGCTTGATATTCCGTTGATGTTGAATGAGCTTCCATATCGGATTCATTGATTGTGTCAAGGATTCCTGTGTCATGCGCAGTAGTATTATAAGTACTATCAAATGAAACTTTGTAGTCGCTCTCATGAACCCTTTTCTCAGCACATGTTAGAAGTAGCTTCCCATGTAAGTAGTTTATGTGTTGGATAATAAATTTATCCACTCTCAGTGGTAACATATTTTTAACCGCTCTATCTTTATACTCACAAAAAATTGATTCTACCGCTGAGGACGTGGCAATTTTTGCGTCACTGACAAAATATGTTCTCAATACTCCTGTCCACAGAGGTAAATATGCAATCAATTCTTTAATTTTTTCTGCTACTTCCGGAATGTAGTAGGCATTTAGAGTATCTCCATTCTTCGAATTTAAAGCCTTCTGCTGTGCTTTTTCAAAAATTGACTCGCTGTAACTTAACCAACTAACTGGGACATCTTCTAATTCTATAGTTTCTTCGTCGCTATTGTTTTCTTTATTTTCTTCTTCTATATCTACAGCTTTAATTATATTGTTAACATGATATAAAGAAATTTGTAATGGCAAAATGTCATCCCTTTCGCTTTTTCCAATTTCCTCGCTTAGTGCAACAGTCATTAGTGCTTCTGATCATTTACTTATATCCCCAATATCTTACATTTTATGTAACTGAGCCATTGTCCTAATAAAAAACTGCCTTACTTTCGACGTTTTATTGCGCAAACATTCTCATTTTGAAACACTACATATAAAATGACTGACATCTAACCGTAAGTAACAGCTTTGTTTCTGATTTCCGTTATTAAATATTATATTGTAACATGCCTCCAAATATGAATTTAAATTAGCATGGTTTGCGAATGACCTGCTGACAGCCATTAGTAGTGCCTTACTAAAATCTGTAACTACTAATTTCGGGATGGGTGCACCTGCTTTTAATATTTCATTTAAAAAAAAAAACCAATTATGCATGCATCTTGTTTTGCTGATAGCATTTGAAATACTGGGGTGCTTTTTCCCTTATTAACGGCAACACATTGGTTCAAAAATGTATAGGGAGATAGCGTACTATCAGGGTAAAGTATCTTCTTACGAAATTCGCCACTGGCGCCAATTATGAAAGTAGCATCGCGATCCCGTTCGTTCATTTTATATAGAGATAGTTGTTCTTTCGACCAATACGTGTAGAAAAATGGGTCCAAGCCTATGCTTTGAATGATATTGACATACTGATAATGTTTCGCGTTATAAAGGTTTTAAAAAACGTCGTTAGAAAATATACGTAAATGCTTGTCTTGTTCCTCCTGTTTTGCTTCACGCAAAATGTCAGCATTATGCAATATGGGTGGAACAGGGTCGTTGGCAGTCATCATTTGACGTGCTTCTTCAATCTGCCAAGTCCTAGCACTTTTCTTCTCGCTTACCAAGCGTCCTGCTACTTGTTTTCTTAAATACCCTTTTAGCTGTCTTTTTCGAGTGTGTGCTACGTGGTTTTTGAAATTTAATAATTGACATTCAAAAATGCAATCTTTACCTGTATGTGGTTTCTGGAACATTTCTCCAACGAGTTTAGCCCCACAATCCTTACAGTACCCGTAAAACATAACATAACGCTCACAATTTACTTTCGCCGATACTTTAGAATACTCAAATGTTACAGCGCATGGTAATTTTGCTTGTTCCCATAACGCCTCAGCCATAATGTACGTCCACTTCTCTGATTTTAGTCACAGACATTTGCGATCAAGGCAATTTTTTTGTTTGGGTTTCATGTGTTCCCATTTGTGAGCAGGTATGACAAGATTGAAAATTCGGTTTGGTGCAGGATCCAATACATCATTAGATGAAGCAACGCTGTTATTTGATGCATCTTTGTCACCTATACTGTGTACAGTTACATCAAACGCTTTTAAAAGGATGCAATAAATCCCACTTCTATCGGCTTTGACGGTGGTATATACAGGGTGAGTCAGTGATGGGTGCAATAAATCAAGTCACGTATTCTGGGGCTCAATAGAAGCCTAAAAGTCCAGGAACGATAAGTTCAAAACTCAACCCTTTCCGAGATATAGGGGGTTGAAATTTCAAGTTTTAAAAAATCATATCTTCCGACGGGATAATGCTAGCGTCACGGGCCTTGTTCTAGAATGTGTGGGAGGGCCGGAGCTATGTGAAAAAAATTGAAACCATGTAAAAATTATTATTAAGTCGCATTATTATTGATTTTCTTGCAGTTTCTCGATGAAGCGGCAACATTTTCAGGTACGAAAAAAATCACAGACATTCTGTGATGCACCTAAGAAAATCTCGCGTTATAAAAAGTTTAAAATTTTAATAAATGTGGCCAGGATAAATTATTGAAAGTTTTTCGCTAGAGATTCTCAATCCCTTTGAGCTCTACGCTGCCAATGGAACAGTCATCAGAACCTATGGCCAGAAAATTCTCACTCTGGACCTCAACCTGCGAAGAACATTTAACTGGCTCTTCGTGATTGCAGACGTTAGCTCTGCCATCCTGGGTGCGGACTTCCTGGCCCACCACGCGTTGCTCATAGACCTCAGGGGACGCTGCCTTACTGACTCAACTACAGTACTCACCCCCAAGGGTCAGCTGGCGCAGGCTCACATTTACGGCATCTGCACCATCAACCAGACAATCTGTCCTGGCATCGAGAATGAATGCTACATGCACCTTCTCAACAAATTCATTCAGGTAACAAGGCCAGCTACTGCACCTGCCACTGACGCTGGCAATGCTGTTGCCCACTACATTGAGACCACCGGACCTCCTGTGTTTGAACGTCCACGGCGCCTCACTGGGGAAAAGCTCAAGATTGCGAAGAAGGATTTCAACCTGCTGCTTCATCGTGGTGTCAACCGCCCTTCCAGCAGCCAGTGGGCCAGCCCGATACATATGGTTCTGGATAAGCTTGGTGGTTGGCGTACCACTGGGGACTACAGGAGACTCAACTCTCGCACCATACCAGACCGGTATCCTGCCCCCCATGGAGATGACCTCTTGCAGCGCCTTCATGGAGCAACTGTCTTCAGCACCATTGACCTGGTGAGAGCCTACCACCAGATACCAGTGGCCCAAGCGGACATACCCCAGACGGTGGTGATAACACCATTTGGACTGTTCGAGTTCCTTGGGATGCCACCTGGATTGCGTAATCCCACACAAACATTCCAACGACATATGGATAACCTATTCAGGGGGTTGAACTTCGTTGGATGCTTCATAGATGATCTCATAGTCTTCTCCAGATCTCATGAGGAGCACCTTCGCCACCTGACGGCCGTCTCTGAAATCTTGCGGGCGAACCAACTCACCATTAACCCGAAGAAGTGCCAATTTGGGAAAGCTGAGGTAACTTACCTGGGATTCACGGTCAGCCAGGATGGGTACACTGCTCCGGCCGAACGCGTTCAAGCCATTAAGGACTTTCCCAAGCCCGAGACTATCAGTGATCTGCGCCGTTTTCTGGGCGTGATCAATTACTATCGCAGATCAATTCCAGGGGCATCCGGGATTCAGGCGTCGCTATCAAACCTTCTCAAGAACGCGAAGAAGAGGGACAAGACCAGGATTCCTTGGACACCAGCTGCAGAAGAGGCTTTGGAGGCTCGTAAGCGCGGTGTCATGGAAGCCTTGCGTACAGGCTTCCTCTCACCTTCTGTCAGCCTCTCGCTTAAGACTGTCGCTTTTCCAGGATGACGTCTGGCAACCAATAGCTTTTTTCTCGCGGAAGCTCAGCCCAGCGGATAGGCGTTGCAGCCCGTACGATCGTGCGCTCCTGTCCATCTTCGCTGTAATCAAGTTCTTCAAGCACATCCTCGAGGGTCGCAATTTCGGCGTCCAAACGGACCATAAGCCGCTTCTTTACGCTTTTGCTCAACGCGTTGATAAAGCATCGCCGCGACAACTTCGCCAACTGGATTACATCTCCCAGTTTCCCAGTGAGATGGTCCATACAAAAGGAGAGGAAAATGTGGTGGCTGACGCGCTCTCAAGGATCAACTCCATTAATATGCCTATCAATCTTGACGCAAGGACCATCGCCGCTGCTCAGCAGGATGATGAAGAGCTGGAAACCCTGCAACAAACCACATCGCTAAACCTGCATCGTCTGGATATCGATGGGCATGCTGTCTTCTGCGACATCACGAGCAATATCGTACGGCCGTTCATTCCTTCCAGCATCCGTCGCGAAGCCTTCAACATCATCCATGGACGGTCACACCCTAGCGGAAGAGCAACAGTGAAGCAGCTAAGGGAGAAGTTTGTATGGCCAGGCATCAAAAAAGACGCTCTCCTGTGGGCCAGGCAATGTATTCCCTGCCAACGCTCAAAGGTGCATCGCCACAATCGCCTCACGCCAAGCCACATCGATGTGCCGGACAACCGCTTTGACCACGTTCACTTGGACCTCATACAGCTGCCAAGAATTGGAGACCTGCGGTACTGCCTCACCATCATTGACAGGTTCAGCAGATGGCCCCTTGCCAATCCCTTGAGCAACATGCCAGCCGACACAGTGGCATTTGCATTTTACATGCAGTGGGTGTGTCAGTTCCGCACACCGCTGTCTATCACCACAGACCAAGGGCTACAGTTTGAATCGGTTATCTTCAGCTCCTTTACTCAACTGCTGGGTGTCAAGCGGATCAGGACCACACCTTATCACCCGCAATCCAATGGACTCGTCGAGCGATGGCATCGCACCCTAACGGCCGCACTCATGTGCAACTCGCAGACTCCCTGGCCTGAACTGCTTCCAACAGTGCTTCTTGGACTCCGCTCTGCGTAAAAAGAGGACCTGAAAGCGTCTCCGGCAGAGATGCTCTTTGGAGCTCCACTGCGCGTTCCAGGCGAATTTTTTGTTACAGCTAGCATTCCAACGGACCCCCAGATCTTCATCAGGAAATTTCGACAGCACATTCAGACTGTCAAACCTACCCCAACAGCTCACCATACCAAGCCCAGCTTTTTTACCCTCAAGGACCTCGACACCTGCAGTCACGTTTTCAAAAGAGTCGACTCTATCAGAAAGCCGCTAGAACAACCTTACACGGGCCCTTACGAAGTGGTCAGACGGGTGGACAACAAGGTGTTCATCGTTAGAATCAAGGGTGTGGACAAGGCAGTCTCGGTGGATATGCTAAAAACTGCCTACATCGCCATCCTGGACCCTCTCAACAACCTGGACAACATACAACCTATGCCAACGCCGCCAACAAGAAGAAAGTTTCGTTCCAAGTTCCTCCAGACCCAGTCATGGGGGAGGGGGGGGGGGGGGGGGGGGGGGGGTTAGATATGGCGTCTCAGCCACTGCCGCCATCCGACGTTGCCGACCGGGTTAGTTTGTCGGTACGCCACCTCCGGCCTTCGCCACTATCCGCTACATAGCGTGCAAGGCCTGAAGGAAGTTCCCTGCGCACCAGGAGGCAATGTCTCTTGCCGCGAAAAGGCTTTGGGGAAGAAAACAACGGAGGAGAGAAACAAGTGAATCCTTAATTAACGGTTGGATCTAACGTTGAGCGCTTCCATCTTTTCTGTACAGTGTGTCTTAAATAAATCTAGCTCTAGTACTCGCTCCTTTCCTGAATTACCTTCAGGCCCGGAATC
The DNA here is from genome assembly GCA_963989405.1 of Trypoxylon attenuatum. NCBI lineage: Eukaryota > Metazoa > Arthropoda > Insecta > Hymenoptera > Crabronidae > Trypoxylon > Trypoxylon attenuatum. Next base: position 6,293,126 of record OZ022492.1, on the reverse strand, counting down.
ATAGATTCCATATACATATTTAATTTTTTAAATTCAAGGAATGTAAAGGGATATATGGTTTAAAAAGAAGAATTAGAAACTTTACAAGATAATTGTGTGCAATAGAGTCTTAAGGTCTTCGGAAATCGACAACAAAGATGTATAATTAGATTATGGAAAAGCTAAACAACGCCACTATTCAACGCAATGATTACATATTTAGAGCAGAGATACTTTGGCTAATTGCCACGTCCTCAGCGGTAGAATCAATTTTTTGTGAGTATAAAGATAGAGCGATTAAAAATATGTTACCACTGAGAGTGGTGTGACGAAGCGTCCTGTCGCCGCTCCGTCACCGCCAGCCTCCGCGTAAAACACCTTGCTACGCGCGCCGGACCGGGGGGGATTCACGTTCCGAAGGGCCAAGCGCACAGAAGAATAACCCACTAACCCCGTATTATTATTTTGTATTTGAGACAGGAAAGTTCGGCGATGTCGGCCGGACTGATCACCCGGTCGACATCCCGACAAGCAACCGATCAGCTGACACTGGGAAGCAGAGCTGCCGCCGGAGAGGGAGCAGGATCGAGACGACAAGGATCCAGGCCGCGAATAGAACACGACCCACCACCTGTCGACCGCCGTGGGACTCAATTAGCTCATCCCATTAAACCAGGCAGCGTGATTTGCGGCACGAACCTTCGTCGTCGGCCAGGTGCGAACTCGAGGCCACTTGACTTCCGGCGTGCGTAGCGAACAGTTCCAAATTTCCAATCGGCACTTTCCAATCGCGTCTCGAGAAAATTCGTCTGGAGTAACGAACAGGGTGCAGTAGAGTCTTTCGGCCGCGTTCTAGAGTAATCCACCGAGTTTTTCGGCCACGCGAGTGAGTCTACGGAGCAGTGGCCCGAGGTTAGCAGGCTGGCGGCGACGGTGAGTACTGGATTCTTCCTTTGCGTCTTTTCGGTGTGTGCGTGGCTCTTGGGGTTTCTGTGCGGCTCTTTTCGGGTTTCATTGAGGGGATTAGCTCGCGGTTCGGTAGGTCCTGAGAGGAACAGACCAGGAGAGGTGTGACCGGGGCAACAAAGTCGCGAGGTACGCGACGACTCCGAGGGGGGTCCCCGGCCCTCGGAGGCCTCTCCTGGGACAGGCCAAGGGGTGACCGAAGAGCAGCGAGTGTCCGGCCCTGAAGACGCGTAATCTTCCCCGTTTCGTGGTCTAGTCAAGTTCGAGCGAAATATAGAAGCGCGTAGTAGCGAGCGACGAACGGCCTCGTGATTGGCCGATGGCGACACGCGAGCGGCGATCGGCCGTGCGATTGGCCGACGGTTAGAATTCAAACGTTGAGTCTGTTTTCGAGGTTCCAGCGACGGCACGCGGACGCGGCCATTTTGTTACCTGGTTTGCGAGTTACTTATTTCGTTAATAAATCCATTTCTGTGACTTTCTTTACAAAGTTGGGGTTATTGATCCTCGCGCGGTTATTTGTGTCTTGCATGCTCCCTTTTCAGTCGCGCTGAGCGAGTCTCGGCCGATTCCGCCGTACCAGGTCGGCCGGACGGTCCGGCGCTTCCCATCGGGCATCGCGCGGACCCGGGTAAAAGACCGGAGCTAGTCGGGTCGGGGGAACTTTTGTACTGGTTGTGCGTTCCGGATCAGCGTCCGATCTTGAGAAACTACTAAATATTGGCTCCTTTCGGGGGGCCTGGCGCCCACATCCGAGATCGGCGGAGCGTAGTAAGCATCAAGGGCGGCTATTTGCGGGCGGTTCGGGCTGCGGTGACGGGTACGGCCGTGCTCGAGCACGGATCGTCGTTGCAGTGGATAAATTTATTATCCAACACGTAAACTCCTTACATGGGAAGCTACTTCTAACATGTGCTGAGAAAAGGGTTCACGACAGCGACTTCAAAGTTTCATTTGATAGTACTTATAATACTACTGCGCATGACACAGCAATCCTTGACACAACCAATGAATCCGATATCGAAGCTCATTCAATATCAACGGAATATCAAGCAATTAATGACAGTAGCTCATTAGTATCGAATGCAACAACCGTAAGAATTTTTAAACACTCTATCGGTAATGAAAACTCAACTGAGGAGGACCGAACACATGAGTTCAACTTGAAAGAGAATTGGCGCGGTCTCGGTAATGTCGAACAAATAACAAGTCGTCAGAAAAGTACAAGAGTAAAACAAACGAATTACATGGACAAGTGCCCCGAATGGGATTTAATTCGAAGTAAGGTTGAAATTCCTATTATGAGGAACGGAAACATATGCAATACGCATGGAATTAATAAAGAAACTATTATGATAAGGAATACGTGTGCTTTCGACTCAATATTGCATCTAATTTTATATTCTATGGCAATAAATAATAATTATTTTATAACGATAAACGAAGATTCAGATGCTATAATTGAATTGGCTGCAAAAATTGTTAAACAGGCCACTATTCAATGCAATGATTACATATTTAGAGCAGAGATACTTTTAAACGTATCCCTTTTTCCGCTATTCAGCTACACGCGCAAATTTAAAACATTAGACTGTGTTTGCAATGCATCCCATTTAATCGAATATATATTTAAGAAAACGTACAGCATTCAACAAAATCTAAAATGTAATGACTGTAACAGCCAAGATATAAAGTCCCTTTCAAATTTAAACGTCAATGTCGATTTAATGTTAGAGAAAGGAGTCAATAACATACAAAAAGCCACTGACGACTCACTTTCCACCGACAAAATACATTACAGAAAATGTAACAAGAATTTGAACATTGAAAATACCTTTGGGCGGCACACCTTCATAGATACAAGTATTGTAACAGACCAGAATTATTTAAAAAATACAAATAAGCCCCAGTTAACAATAAAACTAAGTGATCTACAAACAAACATTACATCAAACGGAACACGTACACTTTGATTGGGATCATTAATTATATTCAAACTGCAGTTCATTACACAGCAATTGTCAAAACGGTCCGCGGAGCGTGGTAAATATACGACGACCTAAGAAATAAAAAAGACACGATTAATGCTAATTACGTAATACAGCCTCACGTTATATACTTCACGAGAATTCAATAAGTATCTATGTACAAACAAAACGATTGACAACATAGAACTATAACAAAAAACAACTACAAACATTCAAGAACAACTAAAAACAAAAAAGCCAGAAATTACGAAAAACATAAAAAGACGAAAACAAAATAAGAAACAGAAAATGCAACAAGGTCTAGGACAAGAGTGCCCAACCCAAATTGGTTGGTGGGCCAAGTAAAAATTTTCTAAACTGAGGTGGGCTGTACACATCAAAATAAAAGAACAAATTATTCAAAATATTTTATTACCTAACAAATAATATGACACTTGTTTTCGTATTTTATTTAGGCGATAATTTAGGCGACGCGCATCGTAGTTGATTTGTCATGTTTTTATCGAGCAACCTGCTGCGATACTTTGTTTTTACTAATTGTCAGTAACGGTTTCGGAATCCGAAGAAGTATTGTTATCGCGATCGCGAGCGTGTCTCGACTTCCGAGTGTTGTAGAATTAGGACTTTCGCGTGTAATTCCGCCTTCGGGCGAGGTCGTAGCAAATAAAGTGTACCGACTCTCGGAGAAATGGAATTAATTGTTGTAACTTGCTGATATTTCGCCTTACAGTATTCCTATCCTTTTGTCCTCTCGGGTAACCGACCCCACTCAAAAATTTCATTGGTTTCGCGGTAATTTCGGCTTGGGGACGAGTAGTTTTGTGATAGATATTCCATCGCGGAGAAGTTCCAGTTATCGCGATTACTAGAGAATAAATTCAAAGCGGGAGGAATCCCGTGGTACGCGCGTGCCTGGCGCCCTTCTAGAGTATCGTACCGTTTAATTGTTCAAGAGAAATTGTTAACGGCCCCAAGTCGAACGAGTCGAAGTATTTTGTCCGCGTGGAATCGAGTTGGCCGGGGCAATTGGGAAAAATAGCGGATTTCACGTGGCAGAACTTACCACTTTTTTATACTGCTCTTCTGGAATTGGCTCAGAAGTTTCTAATATATTGTTTGTAATATTATTGATGTTGTCGAGTCCGCAGTGGGGATTTTAGGTTTTGTAGGTAAACGAGGTAATTGTTTGAAAACTTTGTCTTTTTAATTAAACTTTCGTTACATGTACAGATATACATTGGATGGTTACTGAATTACCACTCGAACGCGCGCTCTGTGTTTCCTTATATAGAGTTATCGGCGACACACCGACGTTGGTCTTTCGTCGGTGTTAGCGTTTCTCAATCGATAAATTCCAATCGTTACCTTATGCTCTCCATTGTTATGTCTTATCTACTATAGACGCAGGAAGTAACGGCTACCTTATATCTAGTAATTTTAGTCGGGGGCTCCCAACATTGATTTACAATTTGCATAGATGTTCTGTTACTCATGTCAAAGTGGATCCCGGATTCTGCAGTCCACGGTATAACTGAAAGAAAGAAGAGAAAGAATATAAGTATTACTGATGTCCATATTACATCCATCGTTTTCTAAAATTAATTATGACTTGTTGAGTCTAATTCGTGTTAATTTCTTTTTTTCATATGCCTGGATCTTCAACTTATGACAACGGAAGAAGATGAAACATTTATGGTAAGTACGTAGAACTATATTCACTATTATTTTCGAAGATTGATTACAAGTTGCTGATCATAATTGACATTGTTTAATTTGCTGTTTCAGGTTCATGGTTCATCGACTCGTGGCGACGCAAGACAACTAAGAAGTATGACATCGCTTCTCCTGCTACAAACATAATTTTAAAGTATATTAGATTAATAAATGTATTAGTAAATGTAATATTGACAAATAAATAGAAATAAATTAAATTTGAATGTACTGCTTACACTGTCCAACAAAATTAAACTTTTTTTAATTTCCGGAATGTCTGATAGGTGATCCTTGTAGGATTTGGACTCCTGAAATCGAATCCGGAGCCCGTTTTTGTCCTAGACCCTCAGTTTTTGAGAAAATCAAATTTGAAAATTTAGACCTTTTTCCAACTTTGAACCGAATTTACGACGCATCTGTTAACGTTAAACAATTTTTATTTATGGCGTCAGATTCTGTGGACTTTTACGAGTAAAATAGTGTATTTAGGTTATGGGATATCTAGTTGCAAATTTGTTACAACAACAATTAAAGCCAGCGGGACCCGACTTTTGTGCCAATTTTTCGACCTTCTTTTCGATTTTACTCAAAATTCCCGTTCCCGAGTGGTCGCCGTTGCGCGCTACAGATCGGAGAACCACTGCGCGCGCCGCATGACATGCCCGGACACTTTATTTTCTTCTGCAACAACGGATCACATTCGGGATTTTGTAAAGATGGTTTTCCATAGAAAAAAGCCTGCTCTATCACGTAGGTTCGATTTTGTCCTCGACCCTCAAATTTTGAATAAAATCGAAAAGAAGGTCGAAAAATTGGCACAAAAATCGGGTCCCGCTGGCTTTAACTGACGCCAATCCTGCATCTGAGAATCATAAAGCTTATGTATTTTTTCTCCATTTATCTCTGTCGTAATTTTGTGAAGACTAATTCTATTTGTAATTCTAATTCTATTTCAGATAAACTACTCACAAAAATTAAAGGAACAAGAAAAATGTCAAAATTTTTCACTGATTTTTGGAAGGCTGTATTTCAGTGAAAAATGATCATATCGAGGTTTCACAAAAAGCAATTTAAAGTTTGAAGATTCTACTTTTTGGAACTGGGGTTGGAATTTTTTCAGTGTTAGTGGTTCTTGAGTAATAATCGAAAAACCAACGACAAAATAATTTTGAAAATTTTTGCTCGACTTTGAACCGGTGCACGGAATGCAACAAATTTTTTTCGCAACTTCATTGTAATGGTCTACCAGATCATTTAATTACCTTCAATTTGTCTATAAATATCGCTATGTTTCGGTAATGCGTTGTTGAGTTATCGCCGATCAAAGCAAAAAAGGCCATTTCGACTTTGACAATGAATTACTCGGGAACTAATGATCGTACAGAAAATTCAAGCAGGGTTTTGAAAACTGTAAAACATCCTCTATGACATGCAATTAGTGGCTGTTGATAAAAAAAATTTTTTTGAAGTGATAATGTTGATTGAAAAGAAGTTGAAAATTAGCGAATTTAAGGATATTTAGGAAATTTGGTATAATTTTGGATATAACCCGTAAACGAAAGATATTGTCGGTAATTTTTTAACCTCAAAGTGTCCCCAAAACACCCTCAAAGTTATACAAGTCGGCGATATTTTTTCATAGTGCCCCGAATGTTTAAATTTATCGTTTTCGTCCAAAATCATCGTAACAGGCAATTTTTCGATTTTTATTCATTTTTTCAGCTTTAAAATGTTTCTTAGCAATAATGCGTAATTTTTCTTCTCAAAGACATCAATTACTGAGAAAGAAATGAAAAAACTGTTTTTCGAAAAAAAAAAAATTTCCAGCATGTTTACAATGTTTGACTACCTTAGTACATTTTTTCCTTTGCAGGCGATAACTCAACAACGCATTATCGAAACATAGCGATATTTATAGTCAAACTGAAGGTAATTAAATGATCTGGTAGACCATTACAATGAAGTTGCGGAAACAATTTGTTGCATTCCGTGCATCGGTTCAAAGTCGAGCAAAAATTTTCAAAATTATTTTGTCGTTGGTTTTTCGATTATTACTCAAGAACCACTAACGCTGAAAAAATTCCAACCCCAGTTCCAAAAAGTAATATCTTCAAACTTTAAATTGTTTTTTTTTGAAACCTCGTTACGATCATTTTTCATTGAAATACAGTCTTTCAAAAATCAGTGAAAAATTTGGACATTTTTCTTGTTCCATTAATTTTTGTGAGTAGTTCATAATGCCATCCACATTAGAAGATGGACAGCCGTAGATGGACGTTTGGAATTTGGAGGAGATGTCCCTGCCCAAGCGAGGACTGGAAATAAAACTGTAATATTGTAATAAAACTGTAATATTTTAGCAAAACTGTAATATTTTAATAAAACTGTAATCTTTTAATAAAACTGTGGTAATTATTTACAATTGGGCACTCCTCACCGATTTGGCTGAAATTTGAATATGTAGTAGAGTTGAATGCGTAGATGACAGATCTGCAAGTAAAAATTGTTGCTCTCTTTTCGTTTTCGAGTTATTAACTGTTACGGGCTAGCCGTGCGAGACCGTTTTTATATCCGTTTGGTTACGGAAAAACGTGTGCTCGCTCCTAAACCTTTAAGGATACGCGAGCCCAATCAACAGTCGCCAATTCGAATAAGCCTGAGATTAATTAAGTTCCAAACACATCTCACTGCGCTGGTGTCAATGAGCCACTATTGGCAAAATAATACCTTTAAGGCAGATTCTCCTTGACGGTCGAAGCTGATTGATACAGGAATTGGATCAGGTTAGGAAAAAAACACAGCTTGAGGTACCACCAGGCTACGCAAAGCGCCAAGTCTCTCTCAAGTCTAACGTGTTTTTAGGCAGGTAGCCCTACTTATATAAACGTTCTCTAGACTATCCAATTGTTCCGTAATTCGCGAGGGTGTCAGTCCGGAGGCCAGTTCTACCTGATGTATAGTCAGATCTTTAATTGAGGTCCAAACACATCTCACTGCGCTAATGTCAATGAGACCTATTGGCACAACAATACTAATCTGATAATACCCAGGTCGTTTCGAAGGTCCCCAGAAAGGTAAAAGGTTTAGGATGGCTAAAGGTAAAAGCTTGGGGTACCACCAGGCTACGCAAGGCGCCAAGTCTCTCCCAAGAGTTATATTACCCCGGATAGGAATAGTTGAGCGGCTAAATATCCCTACACTAAATGTGGGTTCTATGTACGATGTCGCTTTCAGTATTATACGCTATGACAGGTGGTAATTGAATGTAGAAAAGGAGTAATTGACATGAAAAATAAGGTAACTATATTGAAACAATTGCAGAGAATAAAGTATACAATCGGGTTAAGTGTGTGTTCGTTTGTTACAAAATACCTTTTTGTGTAATCCTCGTCTGTTCGTATAGAATTAATTCGCGGCGTAATTGTATGCTTACAAGAGTAATCGCAACTAATGCAATGATTTGGTCGAAAGTAACGTGTACGATCTTCCTCGGAATAACCCCGTATTCCAACGTCTGATTCTATAAAGAGATTCGAATAATTTGGTCGAAAGTAACTAATACGATCTTCCTCGGAATAACCCCGTATTCCAACGTCTAAGATTTGTAATGGTTTGAGATGCTTCGAAAGTGCCTGGCACGATCTACTACAAGGAGGACAGAGCTTCGCCCTTCGGGAAAGAATCAAAGACTGAACTCCGGAGAGAACTAGCGCGGTCGATCCTCGGAAGGGCAGAGCTTCGCCCTTCGGAAGATCAAGCTACTAAAGACTCTGATGTATAAGATTTCGGACGGTTTATATAGTCGGAACCAGCGCTAGTTTGGGGTAAAAAGTGGGGTAAAGCCTTCGGATTTTCCTAGACAAACCCTAGGATGTGGCCGTATGACTCAAGCGCGTCTTGAGTGCAGCTGTGTATGAATCACTGCAGTAGGGGCTGCATGGGAATGTTTATAGGACTGAGAGATTATGTTGGGTGCGGTTTGAGCTTGAAACTAAGATTTTAGCTGAATGCTAGAATATTCTCGATTTTTAAAGTGGAAAAATTGCGTGCGTAAAATACGGACGTAACATAACAATTATATGAAAAATATTAATTTTTAAAATCCTCTGTAAAATAGTGTCTACTTGACCGATTTGGCTGAAATTTGAATATGTTGTACTCTTCGATACGTAGATTGCAGATATGCAAATAAAAATTGTCGCTCTCTTTCCGTTCTTGAGATATCAATAATTTTGTTAACTAATTATATAACAATAGGTAGCGCTTTGCCGATTTGGCTGTAAATTAAATATGTTATAGAGCTCGATGCGTAGATTACATATTTGGGAATAAAAATTACCGATCTCTTTCTATTCTTAAAATATTAATGATTATATGCGCGAAAATGCACTATTCTTTACGGGCACTCTATGAAATACTGTTCTCCTTCTCGAATTTCATGCATTATCATTATTCGTTATTATACGTTATTATACGTGTATTATACGTTAGCGCCCCCTTCCCCTCATCTGGCACTGACCTGACCTGTGACTGTAAAGCCTAATGACACTTAGTACGTTTTATAGTCACAAGTCAGGTCACTGCCAGATGAGGTGAAGGGGGCGCTAACGTATAATATAATGATAATGCATGAAATTCGAGAAGGAGAACAGTATTTCATAGAGTGCCTGTAAAGAATAGTGCATTTTCGCGCATATAATCATTAATATTTTAAGAATAGAAAGAGATCGGTAATTTTTATTCGCAAATATGTAATCTACGCATCGAGCTCTATAACATATTTAATTTACAGCCAAATCGGCAAAGCGCTACCTATTGTTATATAATTAGTTAACATAATTATTGATATCTCAAGAACGGAAAGAGAGCGACAATTTTTATTTGCATATCTGCAATCTACGTATCGAAGAGTACAACATATTCAAATTTCAGCCAAATCGGTGAGGAGTGCCCAATTGTAAATAATTACCAAACCTGTTTATTTTCTAAATCGAAAAGGTTTTTTATTTCCTTCCTGTTTCAATTAAGCTAGTTCTAGATTTAGTTCTACCGATCAGGCTTTGACAATGCTGAATCTTAACACACGTATTTGAATTCGAGGAGAAAGCGGGAACGATACAGAGCCTCGTCCGTTGTAACCTGTGATTTAATTGGTCGATACGTCAGACACTATCTCGACAGCATCCAAAGTCTTCTATATCACACACACACGCTCGCAGTAAATGGCTCAGCTTCAGAACGCCGCGCCGTTTGCTCCGTCGATCCAGGCTTGAGTCACGACTGTGAATACGAGGCGGCTCAGCTCAGAAATTCGGGCTCCCAGATGTCAGGCTTGAGCTCCCGGCTCAGCCACGACTGTGAATACGGGCCCTCGTATCTATCCTAGTTTGTAGTGTGAGCGATTTATGGGACCCTCGAAGCTGTTTAGTATATTGTAACGCGTCTTTCACGGTTTAATAAATTTAGTTCGAACGGACTCAGATAACAGGGTCCTCGCTCCAAGTACAATGGGCCTCTTGTCAAGATTGAGATTTAACATTCCTTCGTATTTCAAGCTTCATAATCCTTCAGGTCGTAAACGCAATACTCGGCGTAGCCATATAATTAGTATGTAAATGTAAAAGCTGCTCGTAATAAATTAACGTCGGCGTTGAATTGCGCGCGTTGGATAAAGCCGCGATCATAACTTAACAACGCAAGAGAAGGGGTATATGGACGAGCGTTTACAGATAGGCGGCTGCCGACCATGCAACACCACTTTGCTATCTGGGTAGTTTCATAGTCCTGGTTACAGGCAAGTGTTTGCCGGCTAATATATATGATAGCGCACGTGCGAATTGAGGAAATGTATTTAGTGATTAGCAGTGATTAATGCACAAAATGAATGAAACTACTTTGCCACCATCGCCAAATTGGTATTTAAGTAATATTCTAACATGTACACAAGGCAATAATGTTGCGTGGGGTTCTCGCAACGCTATTGTCATCGCTTCCCCCGATGAACAGAAATCTAGTTTAAAATACTCAATTATTAAAAATGCCCACAAAGATCGGGTGACAGCGGTTTGTTTTGCTCCACATGTAGACGTACATCCAATGAACGATAATTTGTTAGCTTCAATAGGAGATGACGAAAATATTAAAATATGGAACATAAAATCTTTTTGTCTCGCCTATAGCCGAATTCTTGACAAGGTGAATATTGAATACTACTAAGACAAATCGTAAAAAAGGTGGATATTATTTGAGTTTGGTTTCAGGGAAAACAAGCTGTTGCGATAGATTGGTCTAACCACGAATCATTAGCAATATATTATTTAACTACTGACGGTTTTTTGGTGTTGTGGAATCTACAATTCGATACTATCTCAGTATTTACAATTGGAAAGATATCTGGAGTTTGTATATCATGTTGTCCCCATAAATCCAATATTGTTGCTATCGGTACAAAAAATGGATTGGTCTACATCGTTAATTGCGAAGGAACTGGGATAATAACATATAAATTAAGAGGGCACGACGTTGAAGTAATCAGTTTATCTTGGTGCCCATCGGATACAAATATTCTAAGCAGTAAAAATTCTAAGGACTTATTGCTTGCATCCGGAGGAAGAGACAGGTGAAATATGGCACAGTATATTATTTGCACGCTCTATCAATTATGATATCATTCGAAAATAGGCAATCAAGATAGTTACAGCGCTGTTTTAATATCTGTTTTTATAATATAATAATAATAATAATATTCTGAGTGCAATGTAGTTCGGTATAATATTGTTTAGTAGAGACGCAACTTGAACAAGTCACTTTGCAAATTCTGAATACCTAGGGTTGAAAGTTTCCATTGTTAATATAGTCAGTTAATTTGTATCTTGTTTGGACGTGTATCAATGTGTGAATTTAACTGTATTTTTCAGGTCTATTTTTATTTGGCGTGCTGGTAGCGACGGCCGATGTGAAGTCCAGTTATCAGTTCCTAACAATCCCCTTGATTCTGGCCAACGTAGAAGCAAATTAAATGCATCTGTAGGGAATTGGATTACAGTGTGCTGGGTAAAACCAACACTATTGTTAACTAGTACCATATGGGCAGAGCTAATTTGTTGGGATTTTTCAAAGTGTATCAATGGAAAACCTGCCATTAAATTACTCCATTCACAGCATTTAAGAGGTTTATTCAGTATTGCATGTAAGCCATGTATCTCATCAAGTACGAATGATACAACGACTTCAGAGGAATTGGAAAACAGGTTGGTGCATTACTTATACACTGCTTCCAGCTATAGTTTTACCTGTAGTTATAGGGGAATCCCAAAAATGCGTGTTTCTACTGATAACTGTATATGTTTTTATACCGTGAACTTTCGAGCGATTTTAATGAAACTTGGTGGATTTGTAGATCTTGTTGAGAAATAAGAAATCATTTTTCCGTTCTTCGATATTACTTCTAGTTATCAGGTGTATTTAATTTCACAGTCTTGCGTTGATTGACTTAAATACTCTAAATGGCACCGAGAAACAGACAATTAATTTGTTGAGTACTGAACAAGAATCACAAACCCAAGTAATTTGATTAAAATCTCATTGTCAGACCAATTGTGAATAAAGAACGATTGCTTGGTGTGGAATTGTTCATTGACATATGGGAAACGCGTAGTGAAGCATTAGAAATTGTTCAAACCCTACATCTATTGGGTATATTTAATAATCTTTTCTGTTTTCTCTTAACTGTCAATTTTTCCCAATCGCTTGAATCAATAGTGATACAAATTAGTCGAATGATTATGAAGATAGAAATTTATCATATGGGTTACATTCAACACACAATAATCCACGGAATTTCCAAAAATTATTTTTAAAAAGATAAAAGTCGCCAAGCAATATATCAAGATACAAATACGAGCCAATTGGACAATTTATTTAGCTTTACAGTATGGACAGCGGCTCAAGATCGCCAGGTGGTTTGTTGCAACGTAACAGAGAAGGAAGTTCATGTGAAGTACACCGTACCTACTCAAGGTGGATATATTTACTGTATAGCTGCTTGTCCACTCGAGGTTTCACAATTAGCTTTCGGCGTGGGGGATGCAACGTTACGATTATGGAGTCTGTCCGAAATGCATTCAACATCTTCTGAATTAATTAATGTAACGATGTTGTGGCAAAAGATTAAGGGCAAAGTTCGCGCAGTAAGTAACACTGCAAAACAAAATCGTCAATTAAATTCATTAAATCAATTTTGCATTGTATACCACCAAGATTCATTTCGAAATGCTCAGTATCCAGTATCCGATGTAAATAATTTTTTAGTGGGAAATATGTTTATTGAATATTTTTGATATCTATACAAGATTGACACAATTTTGCATTAAAAACTGTTTTACGGCACAGTGAAATTTTTCCCCGCATAATGCATAATAGCAATAGAAAATAAGTAATACTATTACTTAGGTATCCTGGCATCCGGAGAAAGAGAATCTTTTAGCATATGCGACTGATGAAGGTCGCGTTGGTGTTTTTGACATTAATTCCAGTAACAAGCCTCCGATTTTGTATAAGCAATACCATAGGGATAAAGTCTATTCCTTAGGATGGGGTCCACATCCGGATAAGGAACAAACAGTATTGTATTCTTGTGCAGAACGAGAGCTTGTTTTTTACGACCCCGAGAAACCAAATCAAGGTACATATATTCTCATATACGAGGTCATCTAAAATTGATGCAATTTGATAGAATAATAGTAGTACATACTGCCACATATTAATGTAATTTTTGACTAGCACCGACGAGTGTACTAAAAAAGGAGTGTACAGAATTCGCTTGGAAGCCGGATTTTTCCTGCGTAGCTGTCGGCCTTGAGGAAGGGTACGTGTATAAGGAGCAAAAAAATACTACCTGCCAATTATAATGGTTGGTATCAATTTCCCTGATCAAATCATGTTTTAGATCAATTGTATTTTTCAACCGCTCCTTTGCAATACAAGGACGTATAAAACATGGACCTAAGAAAAGTGTACATTGCCTTGCGTGGCATCCGGAAAGCACAGCAACAGATCTTTCATTTTCGTTTTTACGAAATTACTTAGCGGTTGCTCATGACTCGAACATAGTAACGGTCTTTGATTTATCTAAGATGATAAATAATTTGCAGCAGCAAAATACAAACGAGCATGAGAATGTTAAGCAGGAGAATAATCTTTACACTACGCACGAAGTTGTTGCTTCATTACACGGGCATACTGATAAAGTGGTGTGCTTAGCGTGGAGTCCACATTTAGCTGGGCAGTTAATATCCGGTAGTTACGACCATACTGCACAGGTAACTCCATGTCTTCTTAATATCTACCAATCCGTTATATTTATGGATTGTGCACATGTACAAATTGTGTACTCTCCATCTCCATTCAATCCAAAACACTGTGCATGCAGGTTTGGAGCGTAGAGACGCAGAAACTGTTAGCCACTTATACGGGACATTGCGGCCCCGTGCTTTGTGCTATGTGGAGTCCGTTACATTCGGACTTTGTGATAACTGGATCAGCGGACTTTACGTTACGAATATGGCGAGTAACGGATCAAACTGTAGTAACTCCAATTGCGACATCCAAAAAACAGCATTCGAAGAAAAATAAAAATAAAACGCAGCATCAACCGAACCGGAGTGTTAACACTTCGTCTGATAACGTTGGAATTAAGCAAACAGGTAGAGTAACTATTACTTGTATCTATTCGATTTAATTGTAAATTTGTATGTTTTGGATTTTCATAAAACACATTGGTTTTTAAATGGCAGTTGAAACGAAGCAGAAAAATACGAAACGAGTTTCGTACTTTGAAAAAGGCACCAAATTATTCAATGACAAAAATGCATTGTTGACCTCCCTTATGCAACTTATTCAGAATAATTCTGGAAAAGGCTTGGATTCACAAAGCGAAATTTGTATGAATTCCCAAGGAGTATTACCACTTTTTTCAAATAGAACTGATCTGCTGTCCCATCTGGAGGATGAAAGTAAGTCGCTTATTTTAAACATGATCGAGTAATTTGATGTTTAAGAGATAACTAGTTTAGAATCTTAACGTCTGACTGTGTAAGGAAGGGCACTCACTGCAAAAGAGCGGCATTCTGTTGCTACGGAACTGAGTGTTTGGTGCGACGATTTGAAAACAAATTTAGAAGAGGCGACCAAAGAAAAAAGACTTAATGACTTTCTGGTCTCGCTTGCGCCCAGTGTATCAATGAAGTAAGTACTCTCTTTACCGTAAGACTTATTATTGTCCAGAGACGAAAACTATGGGAATTGGACCCGATTAGGCAACACATTTATACATACACTTAGGACAGCGTCGAACGATTAAAAAGAGAGCTAAAGCTCTACTTTACTGTCTAAGGTTCAGTCTTCTTTATCCTTATCCGGGAACATGTGAATAAATCCAACACAGTCTTATACCATTATGAATTAAGACAATCATCCAATTATCATCACTTTGTTTCCAGAATCCATCTTTCGTAAATCTTGAATGTAATAGTTGTGAAATTTCAGAATGTGGAAAGAAATATGCGAGGCATACGCAAATCAACTGATTGGTGAAGGTAACCCAGAGAAAGCAGCATCCTATTTCCTTTGTATTCACAAGACATATAAGGCTATTACTGTATTTGAGAATGCACATTTATACAAGGAAGCATACGCGATCGCACAATGCAAACTAGATTCAAACGATCCGGTAGTCAGCGGTATCTTGGACAAGTGGGCAAACTATTGTGTACTCTCCGGACAATTTGAACAAGCAGCCCACATGTAAAGTATCCTTGAATTTTAATTAAATATTGTAGTATGTTGCCGTTGATAAGACACGTTTCTACAAATCTAGTCTTTCGACACCTCAGTTACGCAAAAATGGGACTAATGGACAAGTGTATTAAATATCTTGCTCGCCGCGCAGATGCTTCTACTCTTTCGATAGCTGCCGATATTGCAGTCTCTGCAGATGATGAAGCAACAGCTATTTCTCTCGCCGAGGAATCGATTTATATTGCATTTCTCCGTGAAGAATACGACGTAGCTCGTACAGTAATTGCTAAATTTCCGCAACTTAAGGTAAGTCTAACTGTGCTTTTTTTCTATGTTTAACTGTCGAAAAATTTGTTGGAAATTCAAAAAAAGTTTTCGTTTCACATAATTGCAGTATCGTGAATTTCATATGAGTCTATTGATGAAGGTTAAAGAAATATGCAGGCAAAAGGTAGAATTGAGTGCAGTCAGAAAATGGATGGAAGGAAAGTCAGATTACAACTTACTTAATGTTTTTGAGTCTGAAAGTAAAATCTATGACTCCAGCATTTTCTCAGGGTTGGATAACAACAGTGTTAGAACTGATTGTGAAAATGAGAAAATGGTAAAATTGGAAACATACAGAGAACTTGACGTTCCAGTGTTCTTAATTAATAATAATTAATACTAAGGCTATGTTATATATTTTAGCTATGGATCGCAGTCAGTTACGAACTTATGCTTGCAACAACATGCGAGAAGAGTATGGAAAAAATAAAGCATGTAGTGCTTGCATTTAGTTTCATTTTTCAATTTGAATTATTACATCGGAAAAATTGCGCGGATCGTTGGAGTTTAGCAATCGCATTGGCTATTAATCTGGAAAATAACAAGCCCCTGAGTGAGGAAAGTATTTATCGACAGATCGAGTCCCTCGCGTCCATTAGTTTACGCGGTTATCTCTGCCTCGCACTAATGAATTGGTTGGTGTACGATGTGTGCTTTGAAGAAGAGGAATACGGCAAACATCAGGCAGAATTGATTGGCTTAATATCAGATCTCCTTGACAGTGCCTTGTGTACATTCTCCGTACGCCATTGGTCCGCTTCGATCAAAATCAATAAATTGGAGACAGAATTATCTTCTATTTTGAGTAAGTTGGGTTTAATTGGCATTTAATGTTTAATACATGTAGTATAAGAAATAATTTTAATAAATTGAACATTTCATGATTATATTATTGTCTGATTTTTAGGCGAAATACACGAGGAAAGTAGCGCCGACACCGAGAATACAAAAATAGATTTACTGAAGGAAGAACTTAATCAGCTGAGGAGTGAAAAAAAACAGTTCGTTGATGAACGTATATCTGTTGCTAATCCTATGTTGGTTTACGCTGCGGCCAATGAATTAGTTTCTAAGATAGTGGATGAAGATACAAAAACCAATTTTGCGAACGCTATCGCGAAAATTTGGGCCAGCGTTGTTTCATCTATGTAATATTCAACTTTTACTTAAGCTTCAATCAACTTTGATTTGAAACTCTTTTGAAAGGCAACATTTTTTTTTAATTTGGATTTACATTCCAAAAGCATAAGTTCCTATCATTGCCAACACAAATATAAGGCAATCTTGAATGCCAAGTTAAACCACCGAATAACTTAAGCTTTGCAGACAAAATGATTTGTTTTGATTTTAAATTAACAATTTTTACTGTATTGTCCGGGCGACCAGCAGTTGCCAGCAGATTTTCGTGCGCAGGTGAAAATCTTATAGCTAATCCTCCCTCGATGTATAATGTCTTGTAGTCCAACGGCTGGCTAGATAACATAAATAAAGTACTTTTACAGAACATCGATCATGATAATTTAGTTGTTACAGGGTGAAATACACAATTATAATCAACTATTCTTCGTGAAATGTTTGTCAAATACTTTTAGATTTCATTACGATTCTTAAAATAAATACCGGGTATGGTATGCAAAATACTGACAATGAGTGTACAATATAAATATGCGAATTAACAGAGACTGACGCAATATTACGCTACGTAATTTTTGGTTACACTGCCGCGTAAATCGGCCCTTGAAAGATATAGTCCTGGAGATGGATTTATACCCTGTATATCAACTTCCTTAAAAATTGCTGAGAATAACATTTTTTCGAAATCGTATTATGTGTGGTGTATGCCAAATAATGGAGAATTCAAACTATCAATTTGACAACACCACAATTATTAGCAAAATATGATATTTTGAAAATCGTGTTTTCACTCGAACACGCCTGCATAAACGCATTTTTATCCCGAGAATTATTGCACACTTGTCAATATCAGTTACTATAAAACTTACTAATTTACTTATAGTGCAACATTATATGTATAATAAACCAATATTAAAAATGAGATTTAAGAAACAACATTGGGCAGATTTTGGAAAATTTCAGGTCGACACAAAAACTTGATTGGACAGTCACTCAACAATTTTGATTGGGAAAAGAGAATATTTGAATAATTTTGGAAACTATAGAAATGTTTATTCTATTAATGATATTATTTAATGTGGAAACGTCATCTAGCTTGGATTCATTTGACAGGAAATAGTCCATTCGCAACATTGTAAAAATAAAATTAAAAACTGAAAATGTTACCTTGGTCTGGACACGTCCCAAAGTAATAGTTCCCCAGCTGCTATAGACACTACTTTTAATGGATTAGGACCCCAATCGGCAGACATAAGGGGAACTGCGCCCGCATCCAAAGACATAATCACTTGT
The DNA here is from genome assembly GCA_963989405.1 of Trypoxylon attenuatum. Taxonomy (NCBI): domain Eukaryota; kingdom Metazoa; phylum Arthropoda; class Insecta; order Hymenoptera; family Crabronidae; genus Trypoxylon; species Trypoxylon attenuatum. The sequence goes on along the minus strand of OZ022492.1, from coordinate 6,274,929 downwards.
TGAGTTCCTATGTTATACATTCGTATTAATCCATTTTTTTCTGCGACAAGCAGTTTACCAGACTCTTCGCTATGAAAACATGTATTCATTCCAGGTGAAGTTAAATAAAATGTAGACACAAGCTTCTGCTCTTCCTTTATTGCCCATAACTTGCATGTATGATCATCGGATACAGATGCTAATAGTTCTCCCTCGGTTTCATAGGAAATAGAATTGATGCAATCTTCGTGACCCTCGAGCATCTTTGAAACAAATTTCAGCATATTTTCTAATGAATATGTTTGAGAAAGATTAAATGCAGAAATATCAAACGCAATTTATACCTGATATGTGTTGACATCATTGAGATTACTATTATATATCCTTAATTTGAAATCTGCGCCAGCAACACAAAATGTTAAAATTTTTGGTACAATGCTCAATGATGTTTCTGGACTCCAAGCAAGTGCATGGGGTCGAACATCTTGACGAAATATTCTAATTTGATTGTAAGTAATATCTTCCGCTGTTTCGTCTTCATCCTTAATATAATAAAACGTGAGGATTAGTTACTTATGTGTTGCCAATATTGCGCTTGTCCTGCTGAGCTGTCAAATTTTACCTGAAACTTAACACTTCCAACAATCACGTTGTTGGTAAGAGCGATACAAATTAAATGCTGCGACCACTGATACGGTGAAAATGCTACATGATGAATTTGATCAGAGAAATTTAGTTGGAAATTAGGTTCAGCAAATAATCCTTCATCCATTCTGTGCCTTTTAAATAAACAATTCGTGACAATACGTTCATGTATAGTATTTAGGGCCGTTAAACTCCATTTAAATATTGTTGTAGTATGACCGGCCGGCGCGCAACCAGGCGTGCGATGCTGCAGTTGCGTCACGCCGTGAACGCAACTTTAGACTCGCGAATTAAAAGTGTAAGCCCGCGCAGGCGCGCAGCCGAATAGTACTGTTACGTCACGCTGTGATCGCAACGCCGCTTGTGTCGGCAAGCAAGCCCGCGATAAAGCCACCGCGAATTAAACTACAGCCGCGAAATATAAATCAGTTATAGCGATTGCGATAGTAACGGTACACCAAGAAATTAGAGTCAATAGCTTTTGTATCTTAGAAATACTTAAAGTCAAACCAGGATGTGGCTAACTGCCAGGACGTGCCTAACAATAGAGGCTGTAGGGTATTAGGGATTGTTTAACTATTTTCAAGGCAAAAGGTTCCGAGAAAGCGTACCCAGGGGGTAAGCAGGCATCTGGCAAAAGGCAGTAAAAGTACAAATAGAAAAAGCAACGAAGAGACACTTTGTCTCTTCGTTACTAAGCAGGCCATTTCCTCTTGAAATAAGAAAGTTGAACAATAGGGCCTAAGTCATAAAGTAGTCTTGAGTTTTGGAGTCTTCGCCGAGCCTGCTGACCACATGGGGCCGCTTGGGCCTTCCCGCGTCCCCTCTCCACGCGGACCGACCCAGCGCCGAGCACGCGAAGCCTCGGCGCGCGCTACCCACCAAAAGCGAAAACATCGCCCCCGTAGCAGCCAACCAACGCCCAGCCGGGCCCCCATTGGGCCCCTACCCCAACGACGCCACGAGGAGGAGGACCAGGCGGAGTGGGAGGCATTGGGCCTCCAGAACTTTTCGCCGCGGAGATAAACTTCACTTGGTCTTGTCGACTTGCTCGAGCGATTACCTTCTGTACAACAAAACATTCACAGTGAATATACTTCGTTTTTATCAACTTAATTCGGTGTCGAACTTTCATTTTGAACCACCCGCGATCGTCGAGCAGAGTGCTCAGCGCTCCACGGGCAACCTTTCCCACTGGTCCTTTTCAGGACCAACTTCAAACGCTCGGTAATCGCAACATATCTTTCTGGTGACAGCGGTGGGATCTGTTCAAGTGTTTCGGTAAAAACTCAAGTTCGGGAGTTCGCGAATTTCAAACTCGGGAGTGCCGAAACGACATACAGAACATTTGCCGGCTCGCGGTCGTGGAAAAGACATTTACGCACGTGAAACGATTGTTTGGCAAAACGCGCATCCTCTCCCTCTCAGGTTTTCCACGGTTTCCCTGAGAGCTTGGTGCGAATGCCGGAGATTGGGTGATACGACTGGCCGTGGAGTAATTACCACTCGTATTCACACTGCGCTGCCGCGTTTCATCGTCGCGAGTTTGTGGTTCCTGTTTGCTGCTGACCGATCCGGAATCCTGCTGGGTGCTGCCGATTGCCGCTGATTGCTGCCGATTGCCGCTGATTGCTGCCGACTGCCGCTGATTGCTGCCGATTGCTGCTGATTGCCGTCCACTGCTGCCGAGGATCAACGCCGTCCATCACCTGCATCAGGGTAGCGCAAAGAGTCGGAGAGGGTCATCAAACGATAAGTCTCAAATTTTCCTTTATTTTTTCTTGGTGTACATTAGGTAGAGTCATTCGCGTGCGAGTTAAATAGCGTCGAAATCATTTGTGGTAGTCAATCGTCTCGAAATTGTTAGTTTTCGCGATGCCGCCGTTCCGTTCGGGATTCAGGCCCGCCAAGCGCCAGCGAACAGCCGCGTTCGCTATTGAAGATGTGAGCCCTCCAGGGAATATGTCGGTAATCCCAGCGAGTAGATCCTTGGTTCCAATTTCGGTAGAATCCGCTAGTTTCGACTACGATACTAGTTCGACTAGCTCCACGCAATCGTTGGATTCCGCGTCAACAACCCAATCACCGTCGATCAGAGTTTCCGAGTCAGGTACCCCCGCGTCTCGAACAACCACCTCTGTCGAATCAAATAGATCGGATAGAACGCAAGGTAAATGCTACGAGAAACCGAGGGAAGCGATAGGCAGCGTACCGATGTTCGATGGCAACCCTAACAATGTCCCGTATTTTGTAGCTAGGATTAGATATAGCGCGTCGCTCATCGATCCCGCGAGGGAACAAGGGTTTTTGAATCTACTGATTCCCAAAATTAACGAAACAGTTTATCGTCGGATAACTGATGGTCGCGATCCCACTAACATCGAGGAATTAATCGCCGCGTTAAAATCGGATTTTAGGGATAGCTTCGATTCCCGTCGAGTACGCGCCGCGATAACCGCGCTTAAACGTTTGCCGCGCGAGAGTACGAAAGAATTTGGGGATCGCATTAGTATACTCCGTCAACAAGGCATCGACGCGATTTCAGAAAAACATTCCGCGGGTCAGGCAGAGGGATTGATCGCCGCGATAACCGAGGACGCCGTAGCATCTTTTATTGATGGGCTTAGGGACTCCGCGTTAAAAATGACTATAGGGGAACGGTTCCCAGACGATTTGGCAGGCGCGATTAAAAAGGCTGTAGAGTTAGAGCAGATCGCGAAAATCGAGAGTGGTGATTCGTCCGCGAAGACTCCAGCCCTTAAGGCTGAAGTTTTTCAAACAGTGCGGAATCAAGTTTGTTTCGGGTGCGGAAAACCCGGTCATTTTAAAGCCCAGTGCCCGGAGATAGACGCAGTTCAACCCGCGAGACCGCATTACCGAGGGAATACGCGTAGACCGTTTGATCGCAGGGGGGACTGGCGACGTTCCGGGACGGAAAACCGAGACGCGAGTAAAAACCAACCGTCGGGCTCGCGTGAACACGGACGTGGACGTGGTCGAGGCAGATTCAATAACCGCCGCATTAGTAATAATAATGGCCGGGGACAGAATCGCCATTTAAACTGGCCTGCCGCTCCTCAGACGGACGCACTGAAGAGCGAAACGCAGAACGAGCCAAATGCGTCTACACCGTCGGCTGCGAGTTCCGAGTAGTTTCCGCAGAAAATCCGCCGTGGATTAGAATCGGGAACGAGAATTTCGTCGGGGGAAGCGCGAGTTTTTTGATCGATACAGGGGCCTCGGTGAACCTAATCAAACAAAGCGCGTTAGTTTCGAGCCGCGAAATAAATTCATTTAAAATATACAATCTCACCGGTATAGGCAGCGGGACAGTGCGTACGTTAGGTGCCATCGAAATCCTCGTGAACAATAGGCGCGAAGAATTCCAGGTAGTAGACGATAGCTTCCCTGTAAAAGAATCGGGTATTTTAGGTATGCCGTTTCTGTGGTTCCAACAAGCACTAATAAAGCTAAATTCTAATCTAACGGGTAGCTTAGAGCTTAATGGTGCGGGACCTTCAATGAATCCAATAACACATGAATTACCTCCGCGATCACGGACGTTAATTAGGGTACCGGTCAAGAATTCGAGAGATGTAGGATATATAGGTCGGATCCCTTCCGCCCCCGGAGTATACGTAGGCGAGGCTCTCACTACACAGAAGGAAGGTTATGCAATAGTAGCTGCAGTAAATTCGCGTCCAGAAAAAGTAATACTTACCATCTCGCCTGTTGAATTAGAAGAAGTCGTAGCTTTGAAACCCGCTTCTCGTGTGTCCACCGAAACAGAGTTTCCTGAAAAAACCAAAGACAATGCCAATAGATTTAGTGCCATCACCAAACGTTTACAACTAGAGCATTTAAATGCCGAAGAGAAAACTAGCATCCTCCAGATCATCTATCAGTTCCCGTACCAGTTTCATTTGCCTACCGATAAACTTACCGTCGGAAATGTTCCTCCGCATCGAATAGTGACAACCGATGAAATGCCAATAAGCACGAAGCAATATCGTTTTCCACCCATTCATAAAGATGAAATTCACACTCAGGTCCAGGATCTCTTAGACAGTAATATCATTCGTCCGTCCAATTCACCGTACAATTCTCCCGTCTGGGTTGTACCTAAAAAATCAGATTCGTCAGGAAAGAGGCGGTGGCGTATGGTTATTGATTTTCGTCGATTAAACGAAAAAACGGTGGCCGACGCTTACCCTTTACCCCATATAACAGACATCTTAGATCAGTTAGGCGGTGCGAAGTACTTCAGTACCTTAGATCTCGCTTCAGGATTCCATCAGATTCCTGTTGCAGATGATGCTAAACCCAAAACAGCCTTTTCAACTCCACACGGTCATTTCGAATTTAATAGAATGCCATTCGGGCTCAGGAACGCCCCTGCTACCTTTCAGAGGGTCATGGATATCGCGTTATCAGGATTACAGGGAACAGAACTTTTTGTCTATATGGACGACATTGTAATTTACGCGTGTTCACTCGAAGAACATACTCGCAAGCTCAAAACTCTTTTAACTCGCCTCCAGAACGCCGGATTGCGCTTGGAACCGACCAAGTGTCACTTCTTGCAACGCGAAATCGGTTATTTAGGTCATATTCTCACACCCGACGGAGTTAAACCGGATCCCGGAAAGATTCGCGCAGTCAAAGAGTTTCCCATACCAAAAACGCGGAAAAACATTAAGCAATTTCTCGGACTCGTCGGTTATTATAGGAAGTTTATTAAAGACATGGCAAAAATCGCGAAACCGCTGACGAAACTCTTAAAAAAGGACATACCTTTTATTTGGTCTCCTGAGGTGCAAGAATCCTTTGAGACTCTCCGGAATATCCTGTGCTCAGAGCCGATACTTCAATTCCCGGATTTTACACAGCCCTTCGTTGTCACTACCGATGCGTCGAACTTTGCAATAGGTGCCATACTCAGTCAAGGTCCCATCGGTCAAGATCTTCCCATTGCATTTGCTTCCAGAACTTTAAATCCTGCAGAAACCAATTATTCCACGATAGAGAAAGAGTTGTTAGCAATATTATTCGGAGTCGAACATTTTAGACCTTATTTATATGGTAGTCGTTTTACATTAGTCACTGATCACCGTCCTTTAGTCTGGCTGAATAACGCGAAGGATCCCACATCGAAGGTCATGCGGTGGAGAATAAGATTAAACGAATATGACTTTGAAATAATTTACAAACCTGGTCGAGTCAATGCAAACGCCGATGCGCTGTCTAGGAACCCTGTTCGTTCGGAAATTGAAATAGCCCAAGAATTCAATGATTGTTCGCGCACTCCTTCTGTCGCTGATTCGAGGCGCCAAGGAGAAGCGATAGCCTGCGCAGGCAACCCGCGGCTCACTGGTTCCGAAGTGGATCGAGCTTCAGAGGAGGTTTCAGTTCTGAAAATAGAAAAACAAATTATGTCTGCGTTTGAGACGCAAGAAGTACAGAATAGTGAACAAGCCATGGTTAATCTAGTGAAGGAAGTAGATAGAGAAAGGAACACTGGAACAACTCACTCGGAGACACAAGAGTTAGGCGCTTCCGGTCTTTCGTTGGCTGAACGGTGCATCATCCTCACCCCGGGACCCGCTTCGGAAGTCGGGGCAATTAACTCGTCTCCGAGCGCAGCTTGGGATCTCGATGCTAGGGGTGCGTCTCACCAGCGGCCCTCATCGATTTCCCAGAATCTTGGTTCGCAAACGAGAATTGGGGTCTCTCAAAGGGTTGCGGGGTCCTGTGGAGATGAAATGGAAGTGGATGAGAGAGATGGAGGGACTTGCGAGTCCGAGAACCTTGGGTGTGGTGTGCCCGAGAAGAGGATCCACGAACCCTCGAAAAAAGTTAACTTGCCGGATGGGAGAGATCCAGGCGCGGCCAGGACTGCGGGAGTTGTTGGTCCAGTATTAACCATGGCAGATAGAACCGTGAATACAGAAATAGAACCTGCAAACGAACAGAGGGCTTTACCAATTGAAGTACAAAATCAAGATCAAAATCAAACTCAGAATCAGAATCCAATAGATAATTTTCCGGACGTGCCATACATTTCTACTACCAAAGACTATTTACACATGCGCGAAGACAATTTAGTACATTTTCTCCCGTTCGACCTAGATGCCACAGACCAAACTAGCTTCCACCTTTTCGAAAATGGATTAATTACCAGAGAAGAAATAAGAGGAAACCCAGTAGATCTCTACGAAGCCTTAGGATTACCACGTGGAAATAACTTCATATTCTTACTTTTTCCGACCCGTACTTGCCAGGAAGCCATCAGTCCAGAATCGTTGTCCACAACACTTGGGGCACTCAAAACTCTCCTAGACATCTATAACGTAAAGAAATTCAGTATTAGTCAAGACGCAGATTGGTTTAATTACGATCAAGATCTACAACTCGAAAACGTGCTCAGAGAAATCTTTAACGACAGTTCTTTTCAAATTACCATATGTACCGGAGAAATTATCACACCACCCTTCAATAGACGACAGGAAATCATCGCAGAATACCATAACTCTGTAGTAGGTGGCCACAAGGGAATAACTAAACTCCATAAATCCATCCGTAACGATTTCATTTGGCCTGGAATGGCAAAACAAATTATCGATTACGTAAAATCATGTCCAACCTGCCAGAGGAATAAAATTAGCGCAGCCAAAACGAAACAGCCGATGAAAATAACCGACACACCATCTAGAGCATTTGAGAAAATCCAAATAGACATTGTAGGCCCATTACCGGTAACGACGAAAGGAAATAGATACCTTCTCACAATACAGGATAATCTGACGAAATATTCTGATGCAATTCCACTTCAAGCAATAGATTCTTGCTCAATAGCCCAAGCTTTAGCCGAAGAATTTATTAGTCGGTTTGGCTGTCCACGCACAATACACACGGATCAGGGACGAAATCTAATAAGCCGCGTAATACAAGACCTGTGCAAAATATTTAAAATACAGCGCATTACCTCTACAGCATTCCATCCACAATCGTTAGGGTCCCTGGAGCGAGCTCACCGCGTATTCGTCGACTACCTGAAACATTATTGCGTAAAGTCAGATTGGGATAATTGGGTCCGTTTTAGCATATTCGCGTACAATACCGCCGTACATGAAAGCACGGGATTCACACCGCACGAATTAGTATTCGGGGTAAAAGCGATTATGCCTTCCGAATTTGCGAAACAACAAGTACCGCCGACATTTTCCGATTATCTAAATAACTTGTTTATTAAAATCACCACCACACAAGCGTTAGCCGCGACAAATTTGAACAGAGCGAAAGAACGTAGTAAAAGGCTATATGACAAAAATGTGCACCCCCGAAATTTTCAATGTGGAGATGACGTCTATTTATTGAAAGAACCGCGACAGTCAAAGTTTGATGAGAATTGGATTGGACCTTATAAAATCTCTCATGTATTTAACGACCTCACAGTAGAACTCGCCTTAGGAGGAGAGAAGCACAAAATAGTACACACCAACAAGTTAAAATTAGCATGCATTAGGCCAGAAAACTTAGATAATAACGCTTGAATCATCAGAATATCAATACAATAATTACCTTTGTCGGGTGGCAGCACATGTCGATCATTAACCTATCTACGGACTTAGCCAAACCTACACTACACTATTCTACACTATTCGTTACACTACTTATATCCATTCTAACCTACACCACAAATGTAATCTAGCCTATCACTTAATCAAACTTACACTACACTTAATCCGACTACTCGCTAAAACATAATCTATTCGCAACACGAACCACTCGTTAACCTATTGTACTCGGATGGCGTCAGGCGTCAAAAAGCTGTTTCGACTAAAACACCTTTTTGTTGTTAAGGGGGAAGGTGTTACGTCACGCTGTGATCGCAACGCCGCTTGTGTCGGCAAGCAAGCCCGCGATAAAGCCACCGCGAATTAAACTACAGCCGCGAAATATAAATCAGTTATAGCGATTGCGATAGTAACGGTACACCAAGAAATTAGAGTCAATAGCTTTTGTATCTTAGAAATACTTAAAGTCAAACCAGGATGTGGCTAACTGCCAGGACGTGCCTAACAATAGAGGCTGTAGGGTATTAGGGATTGTTTAACTATTTTCAAGGCAAAAGGTTCCGAGAAAGCGTACCCAGGGGGTAAGCAGGCATCTGGCAAAAGGCAGTAAAAGTACAAATAGAAAAAGCAACGAAGAGACACTTTGTCTCTTCGTTACTAAGCAGGCCATTTCCTCTTGAAATAAGAAAGTTGAACAATAGGGCCTAAGTCATAAAGTAGTCTTGAGTTTTGGAGTCTTCGCCGAGCCTGCTGACCACATGGGGCCGCTTGGGCCTTCCCGCGTCCCCTCTCCACGCGGACCGACCCAGCGCCGAGCACGCGAAGCCTCGGCGCGCGCTACCCACCAAAAGCGAAAACATCGCCCCCGGAGCAGCCAACCAACGCCCAGCCGGGCCCCCATTGGGCCCCTACCCCAACGACGCCACGAGGAGGAGGACCAGGCGGAGTGGGAGGCATTGGGCCTCCAGAACTTTTCGCCGCGGAGATAAACTTCACTTGGTCTTGTCGACTTGCTCGAGCGATTACCTTCTGTACAACAAAACATTCACAGTGAATATACTTCGTTTTTATCAACTTAATTCGGTGTCGAACTTTCATTTTGAACCACCCGCGATCGTCGAGCAGAGTGCTCAGCGCTCCACGGGCAACCTTTCCCACTGGTCCTTTTCAGGACCAACTTCAAACGCTCGGTAATCGCAACAGTACGCAAAAGTGAACGGGTGGCGGCGCTGGCCGCACTCCACGAGGCAGGGTGGCAGGGAAGCCGTTGGCGCGACGAGCCGTTGGCAGCGGCAGAGCGTGTATGCTGCGGAATCACCCGGAGAGAGAGCGGAGTCTAGCCTACGAGAGACGGGTCCGGAGTGGTCGGGAGTTCGAGAGTTTGTCGGGTGGTTGTTGTACTTGGGATTGGAGTGTGTAAGGTGGTGGAAATAAAAGACCCTTGTTAATTGTACATTCGGAGTTTATTGGAGTCCTGGAAGTGGCGTGGTTTCGGAGCTTCACCGCGAAGCACGTGTCGGACATCTTGGTATGCGTGTAATTCAAAACTCTAACGTTCCTGGGAATTTGTGTCTACAAAAGGGTGTTGCTTCTGTTACGTCACACCGTGAACGTAACCCTAGACTCGTCGTTAGTCGCAACCCTAGACTTCGTCGACAATGATATCGCGCACATCTTCATAGACTCCACCGGAATGCCACCCGCTACCAAGTGTTTGCAATAACCAGGTGCCATAATGTTTCGACAAACTGATGTAGGACGCAGGTTGCTAGCACTCCGTGTTCTGGGTTTATCAGCAATGTATGGAAGATTGGGGGACTTGCTTCTGACATCAGCAGTAGATAACGAGCCTGAATTACCAGTGGCTGCGGAAGATGTCTTAGCGATAGAACATGTAGGGCAGTCGAACGCATTTATTACATGGGAGGGTAGATTGACCGTAGCTGAACACTTGGCTGAAATTTGGGCTCAAAATACAGCACACGAAGATAGTGACATAAAAAGAGCTCGTATGTATGGAGAACTGCTTGGTGCACCATTGGTGACCTCCAAGCGCTCCATTGAGGATAGAGATAAAGCTCGATCATCAATTATCAATAACCTAAGATGCCATCCACCTACCGTAACTATGGTAAAGCAGGCGATAGCGGACATTGTGAGGAAATGCAATGCTGCTCGGACGGGGATTGTGCCACAGGAAAGTTGGAGGTCCATTATGCCTCTTTCCACAAGAGGTGATGTGCAGATTCAGACTCTAGAGTTTTACAAGTACTGTGGACATCTCATTCCTTGCTCCGTATTTGCGAATGAGGCAAGTGTAATCTTATGGAGGAACCGTTGTAATAATTATTCCGTTAGGTATGATTTTACAGCTTTTAATACAGATCTGGTTAATGATGTAGCCACCATTTGGTTGACTGCATCTGCCGATACTGTACTCGGGTTCTTTGAGGGATTCTCCCGGCGTCACCTCAACGTGTACCGGAATATTCTGGCAGCTGCTGTATTTACAAATATAGTTGGATTAGCAAAAAATGCCAACCTTACTAACACATGGGTGACCCGCAGGATCAATCGGTTTAAGTCCGCACTGCCATCATTGGATATATCAGATTATACTAATGCTAACATATGTAAGCACTACGCTAGTCTGTATCCGAGACATCAAATGGATAAAAAAACTGTCTACAAACTCCTGGTGGTTTACTGGAACATGTTGAAGGGCCAAAGTATTACCCCCCTGACATGGATTATTGAACAATGTGCAGTATCCAATGTAACAGAACTCACCACTTTGATTGAGGTATTCAACAGATTCACCGTCGTGAATACTGATTACATGATTGAATATGGAATCCCAAAACAACAGTTTCAAAGTGCTTTAAAGTTGATGGGATACCTGTATTATGACAGGTTTTGCACGATAGTTGACCCTGTTATAACTCTCCCCGAGTATGCCGATCTCGCTGCATTGGCTTGCATTCTGAGACGATCCTATATTAAGGATGTTGAATTCTCAGATTATAGAGGACGAGCTGAGCGTATGGCTAATTTCGGTCCTACCTCGTTGAATCTGTTGGCAGCTGACTTGTGGAGACAGTCAGAAGAGCACAGGAGGGGAGAAGAAGGCATCTTCGAGTCTTCAGCTATTGCCATGAAGGAGGATGGAGTAGACGTCCGGGTCATAGGTGAGTCTGCATACTTATTACCGGCCACTGTTACAACAGTATGTGGTAGTTCTGCAGAGGACCAGCAAGAAATGGAGACTTCCCTGAAAGAGGCTAGGGCTACATGGGACCGTGCAGCCAAAGGTCTTCCCAAGGGAACCACCAGAATAACCTTAGCTGATGCGTCAAAGCAACTTAAACGCAAACTGTCAGACATGAGCCGTAAGTTTAAGGAAGCTTGTGAAATCATGAAAACAGTCACATTACAGACTGATCTACCAGAAATGGACGACACAGCATCGAGGGTTCATTACCCTTACACCAAAGTTGATGAACGGCTGATAGCATGCTTGCGTATATGGGAAGTAGCCTACCCAGCAGTATGGGCTGAGGAACCACATAACATCACCCAAGATCTTCCTCAACATCAGATTTACTTACCACCGAGAGAGACTTGCAATCCCCTCAGTGTGCGGCGTGGAGGCTGGAGGGGGGCTCCTTGCGGTTCAACATAGCGCTCATAGACATGACGTGACACAAACGACACCGGACTCCCCGTGTCTCCCAGCGCCCACAGCTGACATGCGAAAGTACCCAAGCGCGTTACCTCGAAGGTCTCGCCTCGCAGTAGTTGAGCGTCGGTTGTCACCTCCCCTCCGCCCACCATGCCGCTCGAGGCCGTCTCCGTCTCGCCGATTTCCACCGTCGCCGCCGTCCCGGTCGCCGCCGCTCGTCGCTCCCTCACGACCGGGCAGTCAAATTGCCGGTGTCCCACTTTCCTACAGTAAAAGCTGTAATGTCGAGGAACCACTTCTGACACCATGTAATGTCGAGGGACCACTTCTGACACCATGTAATGTCGAGGACGGCCGAGGTTCCGGGTGAAATTAAATGATTACATTGTTTGCGTTAAGAAGGTCTATTCGGTATAGATATTAGTCCGGGTCAGTCTAATGGGTCTGTACTATTCGAGAGTTCGTCCGTAAGTCTCTGAGTCGTCGTCGTGGGTCCAACGTTGTAAGGTGTTGCGTCGGAGTAGGGAGAGCAGTGTCAGCATTTTGGGTCCAGTGGCGTAGCGTCCGTTACAAAGCACACCGGTGCCGCCTGGCACTCCGTAAGACGGTGGCCTGCCTTTCCACAGTTTCTACAGTCTCCCGGCACTCTGCTCACCGCCCGTGCTGCGGGGGCTGCTGGCCGGCGCGTGACGCCCGCACTGACTCGCGGACCGGCACGCGGCTCCGCGACGACCACACTTTCACCCAAACACCGTAACTGTCCTAAGTACTCCGCTAACGGGAGATTCGACAATGATATCGCGCACATCTTCATAGACTCCACCGAAATGCCACCCGCTAGCAAGTGTTTTGCACATGCAATGGACTAGACAATGATTATCATATTTACATACATTTCTTAAAGAATTGGCGGCTTCGGGGACGAAGGTTTCTGCAGGACGGCCGAGCTATAAGCCCGCGCAGGCGCGCAGCCGAATAGTACGCAAAAGAGAACGGGTGGCGGCGCTGGCCGCACGCCACGAGGCAGCGAAGCCGCTGGCGCGACGAGAACCGCGTTTTTCCCTTGTCGGCAGCGGCAGAGCGTGCATGCTGCATAATCACCCGGAGAGAGAGCGGAGTCTAGCCTACGAGAGACGGGTCCGGAGTGGTCGGGAGTTCGAGAGTTTGTCGGGTGGTTGTTGTACTTGGGATTGGAGTGTGTAAGGTGGTGGAAATAAAAGACCCTCGTTAATTGTACATTCGGAGTTTATTGGAGTCCTGGAAGTGGCGTGGTTTCGGAGCTTCACCGCGAAGCACGTGTCGGACATCTTGGTATGCGTGTAATTCAAAACTCTAACGTTCCTGGGAATTTGTGTCTACAAAAGGGTGTTGCTTCTGTTACGTCACACCGTGAACGCAACCCTAGACTCGCGAAATGAACCCGCGATCACAGCCCGCGAATCACAAGAACACCGCGGAATTAAAAAGCGATCGCGCGAAACGTTAAACCGGGATTTTCAATACCGTTAGGAAACAATGTACACCAAGCGTTAGGTTTTGAATAGGTATTGTGTTTGGAATTATTTAGAGTCAAATTAGGATGTGGCTAACTTTGCCAGGACGTGCCTAACAATAGAGGCTGTAGGGTATCTGAAATTATTAAAGTTACTTAAAATCATAAAAGGCTCCGGAATAGCGTACCCAGGGGAGTTAAGCCGACTTTTGGCAGAAGGCATCAAAAGAGGAATAGTAAAACAGTAATTGAAAACCAGCGAAGAAACACTCTGTCTCTTCGCTATTAAACAGGCCACCTTCTTCTGAGAATAGAAATTCAAACAATAAGGCCCCGTCATAAAACACCCTCGAGCTGATGCCTTCGCCTGGGCCTGCTGACCACATGGGCCCGCTTGGGCTTTTCCGCGTTCCCTCTCCACGCGGACCGACCCAGCGCCGAGCACGTGAAACCTCGGCGTGCGCTACCCACCCAACCCAAAAACATCGATCCCGGAGCAGCCAACCAGCGTCCAGCCGGGCCCCGATTGGGCCGCTACCCCACCAACGCTACGAGGAGGAGGACTAAGTGGAGTGGGAGGACTTGGGCCTGGAGAACTCATCGCCGCGAGGAAGACCTCACTTCGTTTTCTTGATTTGTACCAGGAACTCGTGTAAATTGTATTGATTTCCTTCGAAGGAATAGATTGAGCAATTTTTCACCTCGAAAATACCAGTTTTGTATCTTTATTTCGAACCACCCGCGATCGTCGAGCAGAGCACTCAGCGCTCCACGGGCTACCGTACCCACAGTCCTTATCAGGGCCACCTTCACACAACTCAGTAACGCAACGCTTCACACCGTGAATGCAACGTGTTGCGTATCGATACCTCTCGCTTAACATGAATTTAGCCGCTTTCATATGATCACAAATTCGCCGCGAACCATGAAATCAATAGATAGGAAACCAAATGCGAGAGCTTGTTCTTTAATCAAAACCGAGAAATTTTTTTTTTTTTTCTTTTAAGGGGGTACGCTAGGTCCTACTATTATCGACAAAATCCCTAGATTACCGACACAATGGCCCGTATTCACAGTCGTGGCTGAGCCGGGAGCTCAAGCCTGACCTCTGGGAGCCGGAATTTTTGAGCTGAGCCGCGCCGTATTCACAGTCGTGGCTCAAGCCTGGATCGACGGAGCAAACGGCGTTCTGAAGCTGAGCCATTTACTGCGAGCGTGTGTGTGTGATGTAGAAGACTTCGGGTGCTGTCGGGATAGTGTCAGACGTATCGACCAGTTAAATCAGAGGTTGCAACGGACGATTCTCTGTATTGTTCCCGCTTTCTACTCGAATTCAAATACGTGTTTTAAGCTTCAGCATTGTCAAAGCGCGATCGGCAGAACTAAATCTAGAACTAGCTTAATTGGAACAGGAAGGAAATAAAAAACCTTTTTCAATTTAGAAAATAAACAGCTTTATTAAAAGATTACAGTTTTATTTCCATTCCTCGCTTGAGGAAGGGACATCTCCTCCAAATTCCAAACGTCTATCTACGGCTGTCCATCTTCTAATGTGGATGGCATTATATCTGAAACAGAATTAGAATTACAAATAGAATTAGTCTTCACAAAATTAGGACAGAGATTAATGGAGGAAAAATACATACGCTTATGTATTATGATCCTCAGATGCAGGATTGGCGTCAGCAAAAATGAAAGTGCTGGAAACTCAGCATTTCCCATCAGCACCCCGTCCAATTCATGTTCTCATTGTAAAAGTTGTAAAATTTGAAATTCTGAAGACCAAAAAAGAAGTACAAATTAAAAGTTGAATTGGGTGCAAATCAGTATACAAAACATAACCTTCAACTACTTACTGTATTCCTGGTTGATCCCGAAATTTGAAGATAGACCGTTGGACACTGGAAATGGCTAAAACTGGCTAAAAACTGGACACTGGACACTACACGCAGATTGTTAAATGCTGAAAACTGGACACTGGACACTGGACACTACACGCTGATTGTTAAACGCTGAAAACTGGACACTGGACACTAACCACTACAGACGGGACGTCCGACATTCGACGCCGGACGTTCAAAATTTTGCTCAAGCCACCGTTTTGGCTGACTTCGGGAATCCACCCTCTCTCCAGCTAAAAATCCGGCTCAATCCTGGCTCGCTCGACTGTGAGTACGGCCGCAAATAAGTCGGATTTCGTGAGCAAGAGCCTGAGCCGATGACGTCACAGGCGACTTTTTTGACGACTGTGAATACGCGCGGCGCTCAAGTCATCATTTCTGGCTCTGGCTCGGCTCAATTTCGGCTCGTTCACGACTGTGAATACGGGCCAATCATGTGAAAATAGGTTTTAGAATTGAACAGGATTTTTTCATTCATAAAGCGTATTTCGGACTGAGGCAGGGCTCATTTGAAAGAGGAAGGTTCAATGAAGGAAGCTCTACTCGCGGTGTCAACAAATTCGATTTACATTATATGAAAAAAATGTAACAAAGTAGGACAAAAATCGACAAAATGTAACCTTGAAACTGCTTGACACTAAGCCTTTTTACGCCATTCTATGTGTATCGTGAACTAAATCGCGAGTAGAGCTTCCTTCATTGAACCTTCCTCTTTGAAATGAGCCCTGCCCCATTCCGAAATACGCTTTATGAGAGAAAAAATCCTGTTCAGTTCTGTCAGGAGTACCTGAACAAGAATTTTTGGCGTACTATGGATAATGTAGAGCAAATTTAGTTGCCTTGGCGCGTAGCAAATGGCGCTTCGAGAGAATGCTTACTACGATGATATTCATATCGAAGTTGTCTGGGCCTTGATGGTGTTGCGTGTCGAGCGGAATGTTCCTAGGTATAGTCATGAAAAGGATCGTTGTTGGCGGTGGGATCATTGCCCGTGGAGCGTGACGCGCTCTGCTCACGATCGCGATGTGAAAGGAATTGAATTTGAAACAAAAATGAAACTGATTTAAAGGAAACTGAAGTTGTAGGTTTATTGAAAACCTTGTGTACACAGAGCTCGGAGTATATGTTCGCTAAGCGAATTGGAAAATACAA
Organism: Trypoxylon attenuatum; assembly: GCA_963989405.1. NCBI lineage: Eukaryota > Metazoa > Arthropoda > Insecta > Hymenoptera > Crabronidae > Trypoxylon > Trypoxylon attenuatum. The sequence continues at coordinate 6,258,501 of OZ022492.1, read as the reverse complement.
GTGAAGTAAAGTTCGCAGAGTTTTCCCCGCCGGAGCCCTCGGGACTCCCACTCGGTGTCGTCGCGTTCCTCGTGGCAGCGTCAGGGTAGGGACGCAAGAAGGCCCCTGGTTGGTGGAGAACTTCGGGCGTCTTCGGATGTGGGTGGCCCCGGGCGTTGAGACGTTGGCGCGCGAGGTCCCACGGTGGGCCGCTTGGAGAGGGAAGCGCTAAGGCCCAAGCGAGCCCACGCGGTCAACAGACACTTGGAAAGGTCTTGATTCGAACCTAATTTATGACAGGGCTCTATTGTTGGTGTTTTCCGGCCTCGAGTGGTGGCCTGTTTTAATATTCAGAGGTCTAAGCGTATTTTCGCTATGTCAAACTACTTTATTGCTTTTTTCCAAGTGTCAGCGTGACCTCCTGGGGTGCTTTCCGAGACCTTTTACAATTCTAAGTACTTCTAACAAATTTACAAATCCTACATCCTTGGTTTAAGGCACGTCCTGGCAATTAAGCACATGCTAGCTTGACTCTAAGTTAACTAAACACAATACCTATTCAAAAGACTCTAACATTTGGCGTACATCTCCTATTTCTATCTAGAAAGTTCAAATTTATGGTTTCCGTGTGCTTATTCGTATTTCGCGGCGCTGGTTTAATTCGCGGTTCTATGGTCGCGGCTTTAATATCGCGGATCTAACGTTACGTTCACGGCGTGACGTAACAATGGAAACTCCCGTGGAGCCGTATTGGATACGAATCTGGACGAAAATGGGGTTTAGAATTGAACAGGATTTCTTTCCTAAATGAGCATGTTTGGGACTGCGGAAGGGCTCATTGGAAAGAGGAAGAATCAATGAAGGAAGCGGCACTCGTAGGTTCTACAAATTCCATTCCGATATAATAAATAACATGTTTCAAAGTGAGAAAAGAATCAACAATGCGTGTCGATAGAAGTCCCCTAAAGGCGCGGCCACATGTCGCGTCAACTACAGGTATAAAGATAAAGAGGTAAAGCACAGTTTGACCTGGTGGGTCTTGTCCGTCCAGGTACATTTTTCAGTGGCATGACTCCCTGCGCACTTGACACAGTGTGGCATTCTGGTGCAATAATTCTTGGTATGTCCATGAGTCGGGAGACTTGGTATGTCCAAGAGAAGGAATACTTACAATGTATGGGATCAGGTAGCCATCTTGTACATTGTGGTATGTTCTTCTTTTTGAATGGCTGTTCGATTGAGATTATTGTTTGTAGTAGATGTCTAATATCATATAGGGTTTTGTTGTTGTCTTGGGGTTTCAATTCTATGAAGAAGAGCGGTGTGGGAGCTCTTGTTGTTTCGTTGCGTATGTTGTTGATCCTTCGTACCGTGTGACCTTGTGCTTCTAGCTTATTTTGTATTTCAGTAGGATTCGCTGATGGGTGCAGGCCTCTTGTTACTACCTTGAAACTCCTTAGGTTTTTAAGTTGGTAGGTGTGGAATTGGGTATCTCTCATTTCCAGCTCCTTTATAATTTTCCTGTATGCATCAATGTTCGATGGCAGTATTTGGCCTCTTGGTTGGTTAGAATCTTGATGGTGTATTCTCCTTTGACTGTCTTATTAAGCAGTTCCCTTACTGGGGTTATATTTTCCACCTGGCTAATGAATATTGGAGCAGGTTTGGTTGAAGTTGCATTTGCTAGTTGTGAGTTTGGTGGTGGAGTGGGTTCCATACTGATATCGTTGGGGTCTTCGTTGAGGGTTTGGAATCTACTACTGCTCTCAATTTGGTTTGCTCAGCCAGTGGTTTGGCTTTGTCTGCTTCTGTGCTTGGGTTTGAGGTGTTTCGCAGGGTATGCTGTCCCATGGTCTCTTCTTGCGGTTTACCATGTTCCAACCGTCAGGTGAGTTGTTGGCTGGTATATGAGGTGGTGCGTGGGCAGTTGACTGATTAGATAGTGGGTTCGTACTTGGTTGTGGGGCGATGTTGTGTGCGTAGTAGTTATTGGCACTTGGATTTATCATATTGTTTGGTTGACTGTTACTTGTTCCTGCTACATTCTGGTGGTAGTATTGGCTCAAGTTTTGACCTAGTTGTGATAGCATTTGTTGACTGGTGTGGCCTGCTTGAGTCTGCGGTTCCATAATTTCTTGTTGAGTTTGAGCTGGGTTGATTTGGTAATAGTAGTTTTGATTGTTTTGGCACCCTTGAGGTTGTTCAGTAAAAAGAGCCTTTAGTGAGTTTACGGGGTCCATATTTGCTTCGTTTTCTTGTGCTTCATTTGGCTGAGTTGGTTTACACCGTTTCACTTAACCACTTATCGCACTGGGGGCCCTAGATAGGAGTACTGCCCACGCGTGGGTGCTCTAACCTAAAAGCGAGGTTAAATTTCGGCAGAGGTGTGACTCGTAGGGGCAGCGTTGTTTTGCTGGCCTTAATTAATACTCATTAGTTTTACGCGGTGATTGGTCACTGTGTTGGTTTGTACTGTTAATTCAGCCCGTAATTTTGGGTAAGAAGGCACTCTAATGCGCGAGAGAAGTGAGACACCTCTGTTGCGGGAGCGCTCTCGGCGGAGACTGAAAACCGAGAAATAGCGCGAATAAAATAGAGTTCAGGATAAAGAATAGGAAACGCGTAGTTTAGAGTCATGGGCTACAAGACCTCGGGAATAATAGAACAATGTGGAAGGACTTGGGGTCACTTGGTCTCCGAGTAACAAAACAACCGGGCACCACGTGCAAAACATCGTAGATTTAACAATAGCTATTCTCGAGTACCTTTAGCCCAGGACCCTGCCGACCACATGGCCTCCCCCCTTGGGGTTTTCCCGCAGGGTTTCCCATGCCAAGCGAGCGAGCGCGCGAAGACGCGCGCTAGCATTCCGTTTCAGGTAGCGTCTTCCGGATCCAAAGGGCCACCTATCACGACGCTCGGAGCTGCGGATTGGGCCTCACCGGGGACTTGGAGCCACGGAGGAGCATGCGCCCACCCACGGACGCCCTCAGGGAAGGGGCACGGACCACCGCACCGGACCTTGCGTTTTAGTTTTAAGTTAGAATTGATCGAGCTGCTTACGCGAGAACCAGTTTCACTGTAAAGCAGCATTAGTACAAGTATTTTAACTTCGGAAACAGTTTTATTTTCAACCTCCGTTACCATCTTGCACGCGAGCAGAGCACTTTACGTGGGCAACGACGTTGGCAAATTCCACTGTGTCCGAAAATCCACATGTGTGCAAAGTGGAACGTGCGCAAAGTGGACACTCCCAAATCATGTTTGGTATCATTTCAATCGGCAAAAGCTCAGCAGTATGACAGTATAATTTTCATGAACAAATAATTACAAATAAAAAACTTTGCAACTTGGATTAGTATTAGTCACACCGATATTGATCCTCGATGAGCGCGGGCTACCTGATCCCATATCCCTTCTCGTGCATTTGTAGAAGAAGACAGTGGTGGAATAAAAGAGAAGGAATACTTACAATGTATGGGATCAGGTAGCCAGTACTCATCGAGGGTCAATATCGTCTGACTAATACTAATCCAAGTTGCAAAGTTATTTATTCGTAATTTTTTGCTCATGGAAATTATACTGCCATACTGCTGAGCTTTTGCCGATTGAAATGATACCAAACATGATTTGGGAGTGTCCACTTTGCGCACGTTCCACTTTGCACACATACGGATTTTCGGACACAGTGGAATTTGCCCAAGTTGGAAGTTGGACATAGTGGAATCAGGACACATGGCAGTGGAAACTGCACACATCATACATATATTAGCATGACTGAGTTGTGACTATAAAACGTAATAAGTCTCATTCTACTTTACAGTCACAGGTCAGGTCAGTGCCAGATGAGGGGAAGGGGGCGCAACTCTAAAACGTGATAAGTCTCATTATGCTTTACAGTCACAAGTCAGGTCAGTGCCAGATGAGGCGAACGTATAATTTACAAATAATGGCCAAATGGAAATAGTTAATACCACGGATATACCTGAAAATATCTTCAGTACGAATTATGCATGATTAGAGTTAAGGTGTGTACGCAGTACTCTGCTGCCGACCTCCATTTTTCGTGTGGTAAAGGTCCACTGTGAAATCGACATACTGTGCGCAGTTTCCGAAAACGGCCCGTGTCCAAAGTGGAATGTGCGCAAAGGAGACTCATCCCATGGTTTAATTTTTGTAAACACGCCGTGGGAAATTTAGAAGCAAGAAGTACGTGTATACATAATTTGGTCGCAGGCATCGGTTGTCAGGTCTTCGCCGCACAAGGCCGTTCCCCTCTCACCCCTCTACCTTCGTTACGTCACAGATCTGGCCCAGAGGCCCACAATGTACTATATATTCTTCGTCGGTAACCGTTTTCAAGAAGCCCCCATCTAAGAAATACTCGCGGAATTAAAAACGGCGGATGGTAACTATTCAAAAGAAGCACGTGGTCGAAAATAACCACAAAAATGTCATTTCAGAAATTCCATATTTCATTGTTATTTAAGAACGGATTGAGGTGGGATTGGGCTCATTCGAAAGAGGAGACTCTAACGCACGGAGATACAATGCGTCTTTCTAGAAATTCGGTCTCTAGGAAAAATATTGTAGGCGCGAGAGAGAGGGAGATATGTATCGCTAGAAAGCGCGTCAGCAGCGTTGCCATACGGGCACCGCGAACGCACATCTTCGCGTGCGTCCGAACCGATTCGGGAGGGTTCGACACTCCCCTTAAAAACGAAAGACTCGTTGCGACCTGCTTGGCCAAGACAAAGCAGTTGAGTTTTGGTAAGCTTCTGAGTCGGTCATACTTTTGTATCTTTAGGCAAATAAATTGCAGTTACTAAACCAGCTCATTCGTCCGTGAATTATCTGGGTGAACTTTGGTGTCCCAACCCTTACACGCCCCACCTACAGATTCAGAAGTGGGATCGTACGGAAAATTCAGTAAAATTTTGACAAATAAGTGGACAATTTTGGTGAAAGTGTATCGAACCCCGGGAACGAACTTGGCGAATTTCGGTGATTTGAAAAAAAAAAAAAAAAAAACTCTGTTCAGTTTGTGCTTTGCAATTGTGCGAACGCAAAACCATCCGCGTACTTTGTGTACGAAACTTCTGAGACCTTTGTGAAAGACTTTGGAACGTGTTTGTGAAAATTTGGAGAGATGAGCAACGAAGAATCGTTGTATGCTCTCACGGTAGTGGATTCGAGGGCAGTGTGTCGCAAGCTCGATTTGGTGGGTGCGGGAAACAAGGCAGACTTAGTACTGCGAATCCTGGAACACAAGCCGACCACGTGGGAAAAAGCCTGGGAGGAAATCCAACGGACCAGGGAAACAACACAGTTAACCCCACCGAATGTGCCGGTGGTCGAAACATCCGTACCACTACCAGAGCCGAGTGGACTAGTGCGTCCTGATAATAGGCCGTTAGAAGATCTGCGAAGGGAAATTGAACTCCTTCGGCGTGAAAGAGACATTTGTGAACGAGAGGTGCGACTGTTGCGAAGTGAAGGTCAATCGCCGCGGACCTCTCAGGGGAGTCACAGCAGTATGGCTGCGGAACCCCATCGGAACCTTCGCGCAATTGGCGATTTGCTAAATGAATTCTGCGGGGAAGCAGAAGAATTTCAGCGGTGGGAAAAACAACTGCAACTGTTGCGGACAACCTACCAGTTAGACGAAAATTCTACGCGCATATTAATTGGCATGCGTCTGAAGGGGAGAGCGCAGAAGTGGTTTCGGTCGAAGCCGCAATATTTGCAGATTCCAGTCGAAGAAATGCTGCGCGAGATGAACTCGATTGTCATATACCTGCGCAAGTAGTTTGTAAGGCGCGCGATAAAGGTGGGCGCACATAGAAAATACACCGATTAGCGCGCTACCTGTAAAAAGCCGCGACAGGGGTCAGAAGGCAGGCACCGGACTGTGGGCTTCTTCTTCTTCGTAGAGACCCCGAACCGTAAACACACGTGATACTTTTGGAGCAGTGCGCAAATAAAGGATTGGTGAAAATACATTTTTGGAGTGTGAGAAAATCATTGTCGGACTTACACCTTCGTACACGACAACTTGGCGACGAGGATGGGATACAATCCCAATTGATCACATTTACGTTTTACGCGGCGAAGAAGCTAAACGATTTTTGGAGGAAGAAATCGCGAACACGTGGTTCGGGGCAGTTCAATTACAGGTGCGCGCTGTGCTCCCAGGTCAGTGAACAGATTTACATACACTTGGCAATATGACGACGCCGATCGCGAATACTATGGAGAGCCGAACCGTTGTACACGGGAATTTCGCTATCGAGCATTTCGATGCAGCCGCTACGAATTGGAAGCGCTGGCTGAGGCGGTTCGAGGGCGCCATTACGGTATTTAGGGTGCCGGATGACCAGAAGGTAGCTTACTTGTTGCACTACATTGGCTCAGCGTCGTTTGACGTTATTTGCGACAAGCTGGCCCCAAGAGACCCCTACGGGGAGAGTTACACGACTCTTACGCGGAAATTGGAAGAATTTTATTCGCCTGCGCCGCTGGAAATCGCGGAGAATTATCGGTTTTACCAGCGCCGGCAAAGAGAAGGCGAATCGGTCCAGGAGTTTGTGGCAGCCCTACACAAATTAAGTATAAACTGCAATTTCGGGAACTATCTCTCTACGGCACTGAGGAATCAGCTGGTGTTCGGTCTACTAAGCAAACGAATACAATCGCGTTTACTTGAGACGAAGAATTTGACTTACGAGAGAGCAGTGGAGACCGCCACGTCGATGGAGCTCTCTGAAAGGGATGTGTCCCAAATGCAGTCTACCGCCGCGGGAGTGGACGCGCTGAGGACGAGAGGAGCGGCCAACACCCCGAAGAGCCGGCCTAATCACTGGAGGAAGGACCAGGGAGGCGGCAGATCGAACGTTGCAGCGGCGATCAAAAGTAAAGAACGTTCTAATCACGAATTGTATCGTACAGGTTCTAATATTACATGTTACAGGTGCGGAGGTAGTCATTTGGCCACGAAATGTACGTTAGACCGAAATATAGAATGTCGAAAGTGCCATACCAAAGGTCATTTACAAAAAGTTTGTATGAAAGCGAAATCCAGCGTGGTACATGCGGCGGACGTGTTAGGTGAGGTCAAAAGCAAGCCGACGGACCAGGCAATGTACAGAGAGAAGTTTTTCACCTCACTATTAGTAAACACATGTCAGGTACGTTTCATGATCGATAGCGGTGCGGCAGTTACACTAGTTAGTCAGAGGTATTTAAACACGAAATTCCCAGGTATACACATATTCGACTCAGATTTAAAGTTAATTTCATTCTGCGAAGCAGCGATTCCGTTATTAGGTTTTGTTAAGGTTAAAGTTCAATACAACAATACAGTCAAGGAATTACATATGTACGTTTCAAAAATAGATCGCGAGCCGTTGTTAGGCCGCGAATGGATTCGGCAATTAAATATTAATTTAGATAATACGATTTACGCTTTAAGTAGTAGTACGGATAACAATTTACATTCGATTTTGAAGGAATACAAAGAGTACCTGGACCCGCAGTCCACTAAAATAAAAGGCTTACAGGCTAGGTTGACAGTACGGGATAATGCGCGGCCTGTGTTTTTCAAAGCACGTAGAATGCCGTTTAAACTAATTCCGTTAGTGGAAAAAGAAATTACGAATTTAGTCAACGCGGGTGTTTTGGAGCGCGTACCAGCATCGGCCTGGGCTACACCGGTCGTGCCTGTTCTAAAAAAGGACAATACAGTTCGGTTGTGCGGAGACTTTAGTGTCACGGTCAATAAACACTTAGTCGTCGACGATTACCCCCTTCCCACGGTAGACGAGCTGTTTAGCACTCTCGCGGGAGGCGAGAAGTTTACAAAAATAGACTTACAGCAGGCTTACTTACAATTGGAAATACATCCCGAAGACAGAGAATTTCTAACTTTAAATACCCATCAGGGTCTTTTTAAATGTACGCGATTATTGTACGGGTTAGCGTCTGCACCAGCGATTTGGCAGCGCGAGATGGAAAATTTGTTAAAGGGAATACCTGGAGTTTCGGTCTTTTTAGATGATATCAAAATTACAGCGCCAAATGATAGTTTACATTGGGAGAGATTACGCGAAGTACTAACACGGTTAGGTAAACACAATATCCGTATAAATGAAAAGAAGTGCGAGTTTTTCAAGGATGGCATCAGTTATTGCGGATATTACATCGATAGGCGCGGTATACATAAAGAGAAAAAGAAAATGGAAGCTGTGGATCGGATGCGACGTCCGGAAAACATTACGGAATTGCGAGCTTTTTTAGGCATGATCAATTACTACAACAGATTTATTCCAAACCTGAGTTCAGTGTTAGCACCCTTGCATACGTTGTTAGAGAGGAAAAGTGGTGTGGAGACACCTTTTCAATTGGTCAGAGAAATGCGAAGCAGCTTTTCAGGCCGCGAAACGAGCTTTTTGTTCGGAAAAGGTTCTAGCGCATTACGATCCACGGTTGCCGTTAATCGTGGCGTCCGACGCCAGTGCGTATGGAGTGGGTGCAGTGCTTTCGCAAAAATACCCGGATGGCACAGAGAGGGTATTGCAGTTCGCGTCACAAACACTTACCGATACACAAAAGAAATACGCTCAAATCGATAAGGAGGCTTACGCGATTGTGTTTGCAATTAAGAAGTTCGCGCAATACCTTTACGGGAATCATTTTACGCTTTACACAGACCACAGACCATTGACGCAAATTTTCGCACCGGATAAGGCACTCCCTACGCACTCGGCGATGAGAATGCAACATTACGCAATCTTCCTACGCGGTTTTAATTACGACATTAGATATAAGAATACAAAACTGCACGCGAATGCAGATTGTTTATCCCGTTTACCGTTAAGACAGAAAAGCGAATTGGAACTGGACGTCATCGACGAATTTGAAGTGCAAGTAATCGATACATTACCGGTAGCGTTCGCAGAACTAGCGAAAGAAACAAGCGAGGACGCGGAATTACGAGCACTATTGCACGGATTACAATCCGGAAAAGAAGTCAAATTACAGCAGCGTTTTGCGATTCCTCAGGAAGAATTTAGTGTGCAGCAGGGAGCGATCTTGCGAAACGGAAGAGTAGTGATACCGAGGAAATTAAGGAACAAGATTTTACAAGAGTTGCATTGGGAGCATTTTGGCATTGTTAAGTTAAAGGCAATAGCAAGACGATATTGTTGGTGGCCGGGTATAGATTCAGATTTAGAAAGGCTAGTCAGAAATTGTATGAATTGTAGTGCGATGAGAAATAACCCAGAAAAAGTTCCAGTGCATGAGTGGCCGCCGGCAACGGCTCCGTTCCAAAGGGTACATATAGACTATGCAGGGCCGTTTATGAACAGATATTTCTTAATTTTAGTTGATGCGTTCTCGAAATGGCCAATTGTGTGGATAACACGAAATACGAATGCGAATACGACTGTGGAAAAGTGCCGGGAAGCATTCTGCACATTTGGAATCCCCGAAATTTTAGTATCGGACAACGGCCGACAATTTTGTTCAAATGAATTTGAGGATTTTCTGAAAAGGAATGGCGTAGAGCATAAGCGAACTGCACCGTTCCACCCGGCAACCAATGGGCAAGCGGAGCGTTTTGTCCAAACGTTGAAACAGGCGTTAAAGAAAATGCACTACAAAGAAGAGGTAACAGAAAGCGGCCTCCAGAAGGCATTACAACAAATTCTGTTGCGGTACAGGACAGCGCCGCATTTTACAATAGATGTATCGCCGGCAGAGGCCATGTTCGGGCGCCGAATACGCACGCGTTTAGATTTATTACTACCGAGCGACAAAGTTACACATACAAATACAGTTACAAATAGGAATAAGATACGTGTCTTGAACATCGGCGACCAGGTGCAATGTCGAAATTACTACGGTCCGGAAAAATGGGCTTTCGGACAGATCGAGAAGAAGCTCGGGGAATTGCATTACTGCATTCGTTTACAAGACGGTCGCCTATGGAAAAGGCATGTTGACCAGATTCGGAAATGCAGTTTCGAAAGCCCAGATGCAGATGGGGATTACGATTACGCTGCGCCGGAATGCGAAGACGGGCAGCAACTACAAAGTCCAGAAGGTGCACCGGAGTTACCGCGAAATTCAAGAGAAACAATTGTACGCGAGCGAGCGGAAACTCCGGAACGTAGGGCAGTGCGCAGCAGGCACCCTCCCCAAAGATACGGGGTAGTCTACACACATTGATGAGTAATTTTTTTTCTTCTCTTTTCGTTTTGTTCATAGAAGTACATAGTTTTTTTCGTTCAACGAGGGGGAGAGTGTCATATACCTGCGCAAGTAGTTTGTAAGGCGCGCGATAAAGGTGGGCGCACATAGAAAATACACCGATTAGCGCGCTACCTGTAAAAAGCCGCGACAGGGGTCAGAAGGCAGGCACCGGACTGTGGGCTTCTTCTTCTTCGTAGAGACCCCGAACCGTAAACACACGTGATACTTTTGGAGCAGTGCGCAAATAAAGGATTGGTGAAAATACATTTTTGGAGTGTGAGAAAATCATTGTCGGACTTACACCTTCGTACACGACATCGATGTTTAGTCATCGCCCCACAAAGTTATCGTTGCGTCAGAAATTCGAGAAAACAGTGTGGCAGAACAATGAGACATTTTCAGACTATTTTCATGAAAAGGTGATCCTCGCGAGTGATGTGTCCGTCGACGAGGAGGAGCTCGTGGATTATTTGATCGAGGATGTACCGGATAATTTGTTACGCAATCAGGCTCGAATGCAACGTTTCAGTACGAAAGTCGAATTATTAGAGGCCTTTCGAGATCTGTCGCTTCGAAACGAGACGAAGAATCAGCGACCGCAGACTGAGAAGAAAGAAGATGTCTCGAAATTAGAGCGTGAGGTTCGAACCGACAAAAGGGACATGAAAACAGTACGGTGTTATAAGTGTGGCGAACTAGGCCATTTGTCTCCTAAGTGCGAAAACAAGACGGTTCGTGATAAGGGGTCCTGCTTCAAATGCGGCAGCGCGGAGCATCGAATAAAGGACTGCCCGAAGAACCAAACAACGAGCACACCTCCGGCGGCACGCGCCTTGATGAACGTCGTCCAGACAGCATCACCAGCGGAGCCGTATATGAGCGATTCCACGCCAAATGATCACAGTTCATTCACACTTGGTCTCTGATTTTTTTTTAACTTCACAGATTTGTAGCCCTAATCGAACCCTGCAAAATGCTTTTTCCCGTTCCTCGATATCGTTATTAGTTTTTAAGTTATTTAACTGCAAAGTTTGGGATCAACTTTTTTTCAAAAATTCATAACTCAAAAACTAATAAAGATACCAGGATGTGCGACCCGGCGTTTTACGCGGAAATGTTCAAATTTTAATAAAAAAAATACTTCGTGCCGGTACAACGTAAATAAATAGTCAAAATATATAAATAAACTTTTAATATTTAAATAAAATAGTGAAGTGGAGCACCGATCTCCTTCAAATTAATACCCCAGATGCTCTATAGTGTACTAAAGAGAATGCCACAAAGTTCAGGTTGGTAGCTATTATAGTTCTGGAGCAATGAATTTTTATAACTGGGAAGAACCGGCCGGGTGCACTATAGAGCAGTGTTGTTAGACTTCGAGCCCATCTCGTCATGCGCACTGGATTTCGGCCGATTCGCAGCACCGTAACATAGCGATAGCTGTAGGTTCCTGGGTAGTTATGCGGGGTGCCAAATGATGCCAGATCCCCAAGCTCAATCTCCCTCATAAATATAAATGTTTGTGTATATGTATGTATGTATGTATGTATGTATGTATATATATATATATATATATGTATCTATAAAAAATGTACATCTAAAAAAAATATTCTGTCCTTAATATTAATCTATGTAAGAATCTTATGTATATGTTTAATAAATATCTCTCCCGCATAAATGATTATTGTACGTTATTAGTAATTCCCATAATAAAGTTTCAAAAATGTCTATTATTGTGTTCACTATTTAGCTTCTAAAATAAACGAATCAAATTTTCATAGTAAGAGTAAGAGTAAGGATTATCGACGATAATGGATCAGGCAAATTAGCCATGCGAGATTGCCCGAATTAGAAATAGCAGTATTTATTATATTCCAGACGTATTATAATTTGTTTAGGCATATTTAAACAAACTGAAGATTTGAATATCGCGCAAGCGGGAGAATACTGCGTCCGCGGAAAATGCGTACTAAAAACAATGCGACGAAGCCAGAGGCGCAAGCGTATAAGTATACGCGCCACCCGCAAAAACAAAAACCGATCGTCAAAAATACGTTATTGTTGTTGGAGGAGCTGTTATCGCGCGCGTTAAACTTCTTCCTCATATCGGCTTTAATTAACTTTCAATAACTGTGCAACTTACAATTAGTGACGATGAGTGACACGGAACCAGCCAGCGTACCAGCAAAAAAGGTATGTATGCCAAAATTTTGTAATTCGTGGTTAGATGACAGCGCGTTAAAGGGTTGGGTTGCAAATTCGTCGGTCGAGGGGAGGGCTATTTGCCGGGTCTGTAACATTTTATTATTCTGTACCAGGCGTGTGCTTATTCGTCACGCGAAATCGCGATCACATTTAGATTTAATAAATAATAATAAGGAACCCAGTAATACCCCACAAGGAGAAAGCTTATCGCATTCCGACAAAGTAAAACGGGCGGAAATTAAATTAGCTGGTTTTATCGCGGAACATAGTATATCATTTTCGGCCGTAGATCATTTGATACCGTTGTTAAAAGATGTTTGTGTAGATTCCAAAGTCGTAGAAGATCTTGCACTGGGCCGGATGAAATGTACGCGAATAGTTAAGTATGTTCTTGCGCAACGGGAAATTGAAAAAATAGTTACTTTTTTACAAAACACTAAGTTTTCGGTATTAGTAGACGAGAGCACTGATATAAGTGACACAAAACTTTTGTGCATTCTCGTTAAATATATATCTCCCGCGAATAATAAATTATTAACTCAGTTACTTTCTTTGGTCCCCGTTGACGCTTCAAATTGTTCCGCGGAAAATATATACTCTACTTTTAAAAATTGTTTATCAAATTTCAATATTCCTTTACATAATATAGTTGGTGTAGCTAGTGACAACGCGTCTGTCATGACCGGGAATTTCAATTCGTTTTTAACGCGCCTAAAAATAGATGTTCCAAACGTGATATTCATTAAATGTATTTGTCATTCTGCAGCACTTATTGCTAGCAAAGCTTCTGAAAAATTACCACCATCGTGCGAAAATTTAATTAGAAGTGTTGCAACATATATATCCGGCAGTGCAAGACGAAGTACAATTCTCCGCGAATTTCAGGAGTTTTTTGAAATAGAAAAAAATCGTATTTTAAGATTGGCAAAAACTAGATGGCTCGTTTTGCATCAATGCGTCGTCAGACTTTTAGATAATTGGGAACCCCTAAAACATTTCTTTATTTTAGCCGTAGTTGAAGATAAGCTAGAATCCGCGAACACAATTTTAGAACACTTAAATAATCCTGATAACAAAGCTTATCTCCTCTTTTTGAAATATGTTTTAAATTTCTTTAATGCATTCAATGCTTTATTCCAGTCGCGTAAAATTTTAATTTATAAATTATATCAAACCAGTCGTGACCTTATTGCACAGATAGCCGATAATTTTATGGTTTTTGAGGCTGTAGAACAATTGTCCCTCTTAAATCCGGATTCTGACGAACAATTAAAATTGTTAGGGGAAATTTATTTGGGGCCGGAATGCGAAGCTTTTTTATTAAGCCAGCCTGAGGAACGCTCGATTTTAATTCGTGAAAATTGTTTAAATTTTTATAAAACAGCAGTTCGTGAAATGTTGAAACGTCTTCCTTATAATGACCCTTTTTTTGCACAATTAGGTTTTTTGGATCCGGGAATTGCATTTTCATGTAAAGCTAGAAGTACCTTTAAAGATTTGAGTACTGTTGCCACGCGTATTAATGGTCTTGATATTACACAAATAGCTTTCGAATGGAGAATCTTGCCACGTAGTTTTACCGATAGTGAAATACAAGGACTAACTTCATTAGATATTGATGAGATGTGGGGTAAAATTATTAATTATCGCGATTCTGACGGCAAGCTAGTTTTTCCAAATTTATCAAAATTGGTTACAGCGGTTTTGTCTCTCCCACACTCTAACGCGGAAGCAGAGCGCATTTTTTCAATTGTTAGTGACGTGAAATGTAAAAAACGTAATAAATTACATACCGACACACTCTCGGCCCTCTGCCAAGTCAAATCCGCTTTCCAGGCTAATAATATTGATTGTTTAAACTTTGAAATTGATTCGCGTCACTTAGAGTTACATAATACTGCAAATTTATATGATACGCATCGCGATGGCCCTCCGGGATAATGTGTCAATTTATGTCAGCGTTCAAAGCCTCGCTTAATAAATATACTGGGCTAAAACTAATCTTTTCAGCTTTCTGTTATTAGACTCTATAGGACGGATCCAGCAGCAGCGCCATGGCCAAGGATTCCTACTAAAAAAGAAACATTTAATTCCATATTCCTTACCTATAATTCCTCACCCATATTTTCCCGTAATTCTATACTTTGATAATTTGTAATATGTTTAAGTGTTTAAGTATTTATATTAACAATTCTTTTATATATTGTTTAAAAATAATATTATTACTTGTTTTGTTTTTTCTGTTTCTTTGTTTAGAATTTCATTTTATTTTCTTGTTTTTTGTAAAGAATATTGGCAAGGTTTTAGCAGGTTTCCCTTGTCCTTGCAAGAAATCTTGATATTCTTCAATTCCTGCTGCAATAAATAATTCTTTTTAGTTAAAGTGACACTGTGCTTGTGATAATTAATTTCAGAACTTACCCTCAATAAAGTTAAATTAATTTTTATATGTATGTAATATACATAAGTTGTATAATCCTAAGTTCATTTTCGGGCGATCAGACATACCAGTTCTTCATACGGTCCTGGTGTGAAATCCAGTGCGCATGACGAGATGGGCTCGAAGTCTAACAACACTGCTATAGAGCCCGCCGCGACAGCCGCTCACGTTTTGGATCAATTTTTCTTTAAAAATTCGTAACTCGGAAACTAATAAAGATACCAGGCTGTGCGAACCGGCATTTTCTTCGGAAATGTTCAAATTTTAATGAAAAAAATACTCTACTCGTGTTGGTACAACCTCAATAAATAGTTACAAAATATAAATAAATGTTGTTATTAAGGTTGTATCAAAGCATTTTATTTAAATATTAAAAGTTTATTTATATATTTTGACTATTTATTTACGTTGTACCGGCACGAAGTATTTTTTTTATTAAAATTTGAACATTTCCGCGTAAAACGCCGGGTCGCACATCCTGGTATCTTTATTAGTTTTTGAGTTATGAATTTTTGAAAAAAAGTTGATCCCAAACTTTGCAGTTAAATAACTTAAAAACTAATAACGATATCGAGGAACGGGAAAAAGCATTTTGCAGGGTTCGATTAGGGCTACAAATCTGTGAAGTTTAAAAATAATCAGAGACCAAGTGTGAATGAACTGTGATCATTTGGCGTGGAATCGCTCATATGGTACCGGTAAACTTTGAAATTTCGGATTCGTTTGGTAGTAAGTGTAGCGTTTCGCTCACGGCGATGATTGATTGCGGATCGCCGATAAGTCTGATCAAGAATAGCTTTATTCCGAGTGCGAATCAATTGCCGGTTGATGAAAGAAATTGCACGTATTTTGGCGCTAACTATTCGGCTATTGAAATAACAGGGATTTTTGAAACTATTGCAGACGTGGAAAATATTCCGATAAAAATCAAGTTCTTTGTCGTACCCGATAAGACTATCACATGTGCTGCACTTTTAGGTAGAGATTTTACTAAATCGCCTTTGTTATCCGTTAAATTGTCCGAAACATACGAAATTACAAAACGTGATTCAGTGCAAGTTGTTGAACAACCTTGCAATTTTGTCGAGCAAATTTTGAATGTAAATTACGTAGACGAACCAGAAACTGTTGCCGAAATAACAAATATTAATAAACAACTTGATCCGCCTGTGATAAAATTTGTTAAAGACTTGCACACTCAGTATATTCCGGAAAAAGATATTGAACATCCGACGAGCAAGGTAGAACTGGTCATTAGTTTGAAACACGACCAGCCAATTCATTTCGGGCCTCGTAGGCTGGCATTCGCCGATAAAGAAAAGTTGCGTACATTGTTAGACAATCTGTTAAAGACTGGGGTAATTAGACCTAGTAATTCGCCGTACGCGAGTCCGATAGTATTAGTACACAAGAAGAATGGGGAAATACGTTTATGTGTAGACTTCCGAGAAATTAACAAGATTACGGTTCGAGAGAATTTCCCCATGCCTCTGATAGAAGATCATTTGGATCGACTAAGAGATAAGAAATATTTTACGAGCCTTGACCTACGGAACGGATTTCACCATGTGGCGATGGCAGAAAGTTCAATAAAATACACGTCTTTTGTGACGCCTTTAGGCCAATTTGAATACATCCGAATGCCGTTTGGCTTAACTAACGCTCCACGAGTGTTCCAGAGGTTTATTAACGATATATTCCGAGATTTGATCAGAGAAAATAAGATATTACTGTACCTTGATGATATTTTAATTGCAACTGCCGATATTAAAGAACATATCGACGTTCTGAAGGAAGTATTTACATTAGCGAGTAAGAATGGTTTGCAGTTCCGTTGGGACAAGTGCTACTTTTTGTATCAGGAGATTGAGTATCTCGGATACCTGATCAGTGAACAGGGCATTCGCCCAAGTCGAAATAACGTTGAGGCTGTTAGAAATTATCCCGTGCCTCGTTCAGCTAAAGAGGTGTTGCGATTTGTATGTCTGGCTAGTTATTTCCGCAAATTTATGAAAGGGTTTTCTACTAATGCAAAACCGCTGTATGACTTGACGAAGAAAAATGCAGAATTTCGTTTCGGTCCGAAAGAATATAAGGCGTTCGAAGCGCTAAAAGATTGTTTGGCGTCGGCACCCATTCTGGCCATCTATTCTCCGAAGTTGCCGACAGAATTACATTGCGACGCTAGTGCAAGTGGCTTTGGGGCCATTTTAATGCAACAGCAACCCGAAAATTTGTTTAGGCCAGTATTTTATTTCAGTAAACGAACTAGTAGTACCGAATCTCGATATCATAGTTTCGAGCTTGAGCGTTTAGCGGTGATCTACGCGATCCAAAGATTTCACATTTATTTGGCAGGTGTACAATTTAAAATACTGACCGATTGTGATAGTTTCCGATTGACGTTAAGCAAACAAAGTGTAAATCCGCGCATTGCGCGTTGGGCTTTGTATCTGGAAAATTATAACTATACAATTGAACATCGTCCGAATGCGAAGATGTCTCATGTCGACGCATTAAGTCGCTGCTATGCTGTTTTTGTTTTGGAAGGAAATTCCTTTGACCGTGTTTTGTCACTCAAGCAGGAGAAGGACGAAGAAATCCGTAAAATTCGAGACCAATTGGAACATGCTGAACACAAACATTTTGAGCTACGAAATGGGTTATTGTACCGGAAGGGAAGAGACGGCAAATTATTATTTTATGTACCCGCTTGTATGGAAACTAACGTTATCCGGTCTTGTCACGATGACATTGGTCACGTCGGACGGGACAAAGTTATTGAGAATATCACTCGTATTTATTGGTTCCCGAATTTACAGGCGAAGGTCTCTGATTATATTAGTAATTGTTTGAGATGCATAGAGTTTGCGCCAGTCAGCGGCAGGAATGCGGGACTTCTACATTCATTACCGAAGGGAGATTTGCCGTGGCAGACAATTCATGTGGACCACTTGGGCCCGCTGGAGAAAACAGGTCGGGGTTTTAAACACATTTTATCAGTAATCGACGGGTTTACAAAATACATACGTTTATATCCGTGTAAGTCGACTATATCGGACGCGACCATTAAGCATCTCGAGGACTATTTCCGAGCCTATAGCAAGCCAGAAAGACTAATTTCTGACAGAGGGACGTGTTTCACGTCGGAAAAGTTCGATTCGTTTATGAAAAACTTATCTATTCAGCATGTACTAATTGCCGTTGGTACGCCTCATGCGAACGGTCAGGTAGAGCGCCTGAACCGTGTCATTTCGCTGATGATTGCAAAATTAGTAGAAGAACCGTCCAAATGAGATCGTGTTCTAAGTTCCGTTGAGTACGCTCTAAACAATACAATTTCCCGCGCTACAAATGCTACTCCGTGCAAACTTCTATTTGGCATTGATCAGTTAGGCGAACGTAACGATAAGATTCGTGAAGCTTTAGAGTCGTCGTTGGAATGCGATCCTAATATTCCGGCTATCCGAACCGATGCGTCTGAAGCTATTGTAAAGTGTCAAGCGAACAATGAGCGTTCCTACAATTGTAAAAGAAAGGATGCCGTAAAATTTAAGGAAGGCGATTATGTAATGATTCGCAATGTGGATACTACTCCAGGAGTTAACAAAAAACTCTTACCGAAGTATAAAGGACCCTATGTTATTAAGAAAGTCCTCCGGTATGATAGATACGTTGTATCCGACGTAGATGGGTTCCAGATGACCCGCCTTCCCTACACTGGCACTATCAGCGCCGATCAGATGAAACTTTGGGCGAACGATTAGATTTAAGTATAGTTTGTCTTATGTATATTTTGCTACCTGTAAATACGTTATGTGTGTTGCTTTATCTTGGGTGCAATTTTGTGTGTTCTGATTATATTTAGGTATATGTGTGATCCGAGTGTCAGCGGTGTGCGTGGTCGAGGACGACCATAATGTCAGGAAGGCCGAGCTGTAGGCGCGAGAGAGAGGGAGATATGTATCGCTAGAAAGCGCGTCAGCAGCGTTGCCATACGGGCACCGCGAACGCACGTCTTCGCGTGCGTCCGAACCGGTTCGGGAGGGTTCGACACTCCCCTTAAAAACGAAAGACTCGTTGCGACCTGCTTGGCCAAGACAAAGCAGTTGAGTTTTGGTAAGCTTCTGAGTCGGTCATACTTTTGTATCTTTAGGCAAATAAATTGCAGTTACTAAACCAGCTCATTCGTCCGTGAATTATCTGGGGGAACTTTGGTGTCCCAACCCTTACACGCCCCACCTACAATATCGAACTAGTTCTAACCCTCCAACTTGCCCGACTTTCTAGCCTCAGATTTTTGAACCTAGACCGAATTTCGACAAAAACGCATTGTATCTCCGTGTGTTAGAGTCTCCTCTTTCGAATGAGCACAGTCTCACTTCAATGCGTTCTCAAATAAAAATTTGACACTCTATTTTCGAAACCCTATTTCGGTCTGTTTTCGTGTGGGATTGTCGCTCTCTGCTTTACCCTGACTTCCCCCTTAAAGTCGAACTAGCATGTGGCTAACTGCCGGGACGTGCTTAACAATGGAGGCCGTAGGGTACTTTAAATTGGTTAACTATTTAAATTCGTAACAGGCTCAGAAAAGCGCACCCAGGGGTTAACCTGACATCTGGCAAAAGGCAGTAAAGTTGTAAAGAAAAGCAACGAAGAGACACTCTATCTCTACTAAACTATACAGGCCACTTTCTCTGAAGAACAG
The DNA here is from genome assembly GCA_963989405.1 of Trypoxylon attenuatum. Taxonomy (NCBI): domain Eukaryota; kingdom Metazoa; phylum Arthropoda; class Insecta; order Hymenoptera; family Crabronidae; genus Trypoxylon; species Trypoxylon attenuatum. The sequence continues at coordinate 6,238,915 of OZ022492.1, read as the reverse complement.
AAAGCTTAAACAATAGGGCCTACGTCATAAAGCACTCTCGAGTTTGGAAGCCTTCGCTTATGCCCGCTGACCACATGAGCCCGCTTGGGCCTTTCCGCGTTCCCTCTCCACGCGGACCGACCCAGCGCCGAGCACATGAAGCCTCAAGCCCGGTACTCACCAAGCGAGGAAGCGCGAACGAGCATTTTCTGTACTTGTTCGTTTGGTGTAGACGGTTCAGCGAGCGCGAACGAGCGCGAAAATGCTCGCTTGCTCGTGCTTGTCGATGATCCGCGCGATGTCGGTGCATCAAAGGCAAGACACGTTCGCGCTCGTTTGGTGTGGACTGTCATTCGTTGTATTCGACTGCTCGCCGAGCAGTTTGATTCTTGCCTTCGCTGAGCACCGACGATTTGCTCGCAGCTAGCTTTCCGTGTGGCAACCCTACACCCGCCACGTGCAGAAAAAGTCGCTTTCCCACAGTCCTGACCAACTTCCCGAATACATAACTCAAAAGTGCTATCTGACCATTCCCGAAATCTCTCCAAATACCTATCATCTGGTGAATCTCAGAGAAGATTCCGATAATTACTTTCCCATGCCTTGGACCTTCATCCCTTACGAGACATCCCCACCCCGATACCTAGACTTTGAGTATAAGTAGAGGTTTTCCGAAAGGAAAACCTCAGATTAAGATTCGAACAGTTCTGAGTGCGGGAGCTCTGTGCGACTAAGTGTAGATCAGCCTGTTTTCAATAAAAATCCAAAATAAGAAGAAACTAAGCCTACCAGTTATTTCCCGAGTGACCTCGACAACACCCGGATCAATTGCGAACAAATGCGAATTCGTTCCAGTATGGACGTAGGGCGAGCGGTTAATTTGAACGCGAGCGAGCATTTGAGAGCCCGAGCGAATGCTCGTTCCCGCTTGTTCGCGCTTGCTCGCTCGGTGAGTACCGGGCTTTAGCTCGCGCTACCCATCCAACGCGAAAACGTTGACCCCGAAGTAGCCAACCAGCGCCTAGCCGGTCCCTAATCGGGCCCCTACCCCAACGACGCCACGATGGGGAGGACCTGGGCCTCGAGGACGTTTTGCCGCCAATTTCAAAAAACACTTCATCTTGTAGACTTGCTCGAGCAACTTCTTCCAAACTTGTAAAATTTTGTTCAGAGAGAATATAAGAACTCCTAATTTTCATCACTTAATCAGTGTTAGATATTTATTTTGAACCGCCCGCAATCGACGAGCAGAGCGGTTCTGCGCTCCACGGGCTACGAACTCACCAGAGTTTAAAGTCCTTTTCAGGACCCGTAACTGGTTGCAACTCGATTACGCAGCACCGTATTAAACGCGGATGATAGGCCGCGATAAAACAGCAATAACGCGATCGAATTAAGCCCGCGAAATAGTAAACGCGCGTTGTAAAACGAGATTCAAACAGTGTACACCAAATGTTAGGGTTCTTGAATAGCTTTTGTATTTCGGAAAATAGTTAGGCCCGTAATCACGGGCCCGTATTCACAGTCGTGAATGAGCCGAAATTGAGCCGAGCGAGAGCTAGAAATATTGACTTGAGCGCCGCGCGTATTCACAGTCGTCAAAAAAGTCGCCTGTGACGTCATCGGCTCAGGCTCTTGCTCACGAAATCCGACTTATTTGCGGCCATATTCACAGTCGAACGAGTCAGGATTGAGCCGAATTTTTCGCTGGAGAGGGGGTGGATTCCCAAAGTCAGCCAAAACGGTGGCTTGAACAAATTTTTGAACGTCCCGCGTCGAATGTCTGACGTCCAGTCTGTAGTGGTTAGCGTCCAGTGTCCAGTTTTCGGTGTTCAACATTTAGCGTGTATTGTCCAGTGTCCAGTTTTTAGCCATTTTTAGCCATTTCTAGAGTCCAGCGGTCTATCTTCAAACTTCTGGATCAATCAGAAACACAGTAAGTAGTTGAAGGTTATGTTTGGTATACTGATTTGCAACCAATTAAATTTTAAATCTGTATTTCTTTTTTGGTCTTCAGAAATTCAAAGTTTACAACTTTTACAATTGGAACATGAATTGGACTGGGTGCTTATGGGAGATGCTGGGTTTCCAGCACTTTCATTTTTGCTGACGCCAATCCTGCACCTGAGGAGTATAAAGCGTATGAATTGTTTCTCCATTAATCTCTGTCCTAATTTTGTGAAGACTAATTCTATTTGTAATTCTAATTCTATTTGAGCTATAATGCCATCCACATTAGAAGGACAGCCGTAGAACGGACACTTGGAATTTGGTAGAGATGTCCCTACCTCAAGCGAGGAATCGAAATAAAACTGTAATCTTTTAATAAAACTGTTTATTTTCTAAATCGAAGAAGGTTTTTTATTTCGTTCCTGTTCTAATTAAACTAGTTCTAAATTTAGTTCTGCCGATCGCGCATTGACAATGCTGTAGCTTAACTCATGTATTTGAATCCGAGTAGAAAGCGGGAACGATACAGAGCCTCGTCCGTTGTAACCTGTGATTTAATTGGTCGATACGTCAGACATTATCCCGACAGCACCCAAAGTCTTTTACATCACACACACACGCTTGTAGTAAATGGCTCATTGTCAGCTTCAGAACGCCGTTTGCTCCGTCGATCCAGGCTTGAGCCACGACTGTGAATACGGCGCGGCACAGCTCAAAAATTCGGGCTCCCAGATGTCATAATTAACCTTTGTCCCTTGCCTTTGCACTGCCCCCGCTATCCCCACATGTTCCACTTCATCTGTCTTTCCTCCATGTCAGGTCGTCCTCTATTCTTTCTCTCCTACCCCTTAGCGCCCGTTTCTTTGCCATCACCTCTCTCTTCTACTCCACGTTTCCCAATTTGACCACCGCCATTCCTTCCCCTTCCCTCGAGGACCCCCTCACCTCTTTTATGCCTTGGACTTCCACCTCTACCTCTATCTCCTTCAGAATCTTCTGCACCTCCTCCTGCGTTTTACCCTCTGCTTTGATTCCCATTATAACCACGTTCCTTCTCCTCTCCTCCCTCTCCTTCCTCTCTATCCTTTCTTCCATTTCTCTTAATCTTCTTTCCGTTTTCTGGCCTTCCTCACCCCGATTTTCCCACCGGCCTTTCACCTCTAGATCCCTTAACTTTTTCTCCACGTCCTCCAACCGTTTCCCTTCATTCTCCCACTTTGTTACCCCTTCCGGCTTTTCCTGAAGTTGCCCCATCTTTTCCCTTTTTCCGTCCCTTTCCCTTTCACCTTTCCCTCTGTCCCTTCTTCCTCCCCCTTTCCCGGCAACCTCAGCACTTTCTTGCTCTTTTCGAACGCCCATTTATACTCCTCTTCCCGTTCTCATTCATTCCTCTCTCTTGCTCTCCATATACTCCTCCACCGATCCCACCCTCACCCTTCTTTCCCTGTCTTTTAGTAAACTCTCCACGTTCGTTTGCCTTCCTTTTTTCTTTGTTTCCTACCCTTTCCCCTGTGCGTTCATTCCGTCCGCCATTTCCTTCCCTTTCCATTTTGCTACCCTCTACGTCCCCTTTCGTGTTGTCGCCCGTTATATACTCCTGTTCTTCCGCTTTCCCTACTCTGTCTCTGTCGGTACCCCTCGCCTTATCTCTTCACCGCTCCTCCTGCCTTCTCCACTGTCCCTCCAGACGGCGCTCTTCCCGTTTAGCCACCACTCCTGCCTATCTTGTCTCGACCCACTCCAAGCCAACGCCCCACCCGTTCTAACCTCTTTTACGGCCTGCTCGTCTTTCCTTTTTCCTCCTTCCTTGCTCTTTTCCCCCACGTCCTTTCTCCACTCCCGCCCTACCCCTCTTCCCTGCGCTTCTTTCTCGCCCTTTCCCCGTCCTGCTCCTTTTCCCGCGACTTACTGATCCCTCCAACTGTCTCACACTCTGTTCTCGCACACACTGACCAAACACACCCGGAAACGGAAGCCGTGTATCTTTGATATTATAAACCTTATTACAAGTTTGCGTCTTACTTATATCAATACTAAAATTGGCGCCTATTAAATTATCAATAGGATTACCTTTTACCACCACTTTACCGTCATTCAAAGTTTCAACAGTCCCATCCTTCTTAAAAATAACTTCCATATTGGCTTGCTGCAATTTTGGCACGGATAGTAAATGATGCGGTAATTCAGAATTGTACAGGACGTCTTCCAGGATTCCAGGAATTCCGAGGTTGCTGATCACATTAATCGTTCCGTTCCTTGTTGCTTTGATAAATATGCCATCCTTTGTCACAGATAACTTTATAGGCGGATCTAACTCAATGCAGCTTGAAAATAAACTATCATCGTTTACGTAGTTTACGAGATGATGCGAAGCGGCTGAATGTAATTTATTATTTAAGTTAATTTATCCTTTTTCTCAATTTGACATTCAGCTGTCATAAACACAAATCCTAAAGCATTTGTGTAGGATGTACTTGGTTGAGCACAGGTTTGTGCCTGACCAAACGGACCATTTTTGCTTTTACTGTTAAAATGTTGCATTCTTCTTTTGTAATAAATACAGTTTTTCACAACATGATTCTATCTTCCACACTGATGACACTTAATTTTGCCTGAATTCTTACGATGTCTTGGATAATATTTATTTTGAAAGTTATTTCTTGGATTTCCAAATTTGAAGTTATTCCGTTTGTAAATACTATTATTAGGGTTTTTATTATAACATTGACTATTGTAATTTCCTGCAGTCATCAAACTTGTACGCGATTTTCGGAATTCTCCCACGAATGAGTCACGCAGGGAGGCCTGCACAACGTCACGACACCGAGCACGCCAAGCGACGGACTCTGAGGCCCTTAGGCGGAAGGCCCCAACGCGGGACCTGACACTTACTTTTTATATTCCAACTTGTGCAGACGCTTGTAGACTTTCAATACTTATACGAATATACTGAGACTTTTGATTAGACATCGAAACGTTCCTTTCACACCGCGACACCGCCTACAACGTTACGCGCCGCGACTTCGGGCATTTTCCTGACATCTTCTAACAAACTATTACCCCGATTGATTTGCAGAGCCTTAACGCTTGTATCATCGTTTTCCTTTTCTAGTTTTATTTCGTGATAGAGCAATCTTGTTTTCACAAATTTTAATGTCCAATTGTCTTCTGATAAAGTCTCTATTGCTGTTATTGCGCCGTCATACGATTTAGGTAGTGTGAATAATAAATGTGACACTTTATCTGCCTCGGCAAGCTTTTGCACCGGCAGCAGTTAATTCGAACATCAAATTATCAAAAATCGTGAGATGTTGTATCATCTTTGTGTCACCTTTCAATTTTAGTTCAAATAATTGCTTACGGATGGCCAGCTGCGTGGATAAACACTTCCGAGCATACACTTCGTCCAAACTTCTCATAATACCTCTCGCTCTACCCTTAGGAGTCACAACATCCAGCAATGAATCCGCGAGATACTCTTGAATAGTGTTCTTCGCGATGGTCTCAGTCCTTTTCCACTTCTTCAAATCCCCTGCTGGTGGTTCTTGATCAAGCACTTTAGTCACTACCAGTTCATCCAAATATCCGCGAATTCTTTTCCTCCAAATACTATATTGTTCACCATCGAAACGATAAACCAGGGATTGAGAATCCCTACCGAAAAATTTTGATTGTTCCTGACCACATTTTGAGGAAAAATAAACTTTTAACGATTGGATATTTATTAGGGTACATCAGAGAATGTCTGTGATTTTTTGAGGTGTCATATGGTATACAACTTCCCATTGAAACTGCATGCTCGGGCAAGAAAAATGAAAAATAATGCTGCTTAATAATAATTTTTGCGCCGGCCCTGTCACACATTCTAGAAAACCCGATGACTCTAGCATTATCCCGTCGATAGATATGATTTTTTTAAACTTGAAATTTCAACGCCCTGTAATTCTGAAAGGGTTGAGATTTCGCCAGTCTGCTACTGGGCTTGTATTGGTGTCCAGAATACGTCGTATAAACCGTCGTAAATCTCAACGAATCAGCCTATATAAATGGGTAGATACATTTGCAATATAAGAAATTTGTTAACGTAAAGTGAGAGTTTTGTCAATCTTCTGCAAGTTTTCTGCAAAACCTATTAGTATTAGGAGATATTCAAGATGGAGCATCGACCACTTCTATGTGGTAAACCACACTGATAACATTTTTGTTGTAGCTCCTTGAATTAATCTTGACTTCAACTCGCAAGATATTTAACAAAAAATAGGTTGACCCGTTTAAGCAAATTAAGTTAACATTGTTGACCCAAAACCACGCCTTCGGTAACACATCCCGATATATTACTATCCTCCGAGACCCTTTAAACCATGCAACTGTCCCTAATGATTTAGTTTGATTAAAATGTATAAATAAGTCCACGGTTTCTTAACTCCAACCCATACACGCATCGTGGTCATATTCGTGTTTATTCGAAGACAGTGAAACCCAAAAAAGCATTTAAAATGCAAAGATGTGGACCAAGTAGAAAGTATGACGCGATTTATGTATGTTCGTGCATGATCACAGAGGAGCGAGCGAGAGGCACCAACACTCCGTCGCTGTTTGGTTTCAGTTCCTTGCCTCTCGCTCTCTTCACCAGCCTTTCCCACAAAAGCCGCGCACTTCGCGCTTCGCTCCGCGCGTCGCGACATTTGGGCAGGTACATCACCTCATGTCAACAACCAATTCAATCGCCTAGGAACGTCGCGCGATATCACCCGATCTTACCAAAACCTATCAGCTTGAAAGAAGGGCGTGGACATTAACGTCTTCCTGCCGCGAAGCCTGATCGCGCGTCGTCCCTAGGCGAGTCGAGCTTTCGAAGCTAACGAGAACACCCAGCCCCAGTGCTCCGGTTCGCGAATTTTCATCCGAAAAATCCGTTACCGGTTGGTTCTTCGTTGCGATCGGCGGTAGTGACCCTCGGTCAGTCCTGTCTGCGCCCCAGCGCGAAGACTGACCTTCGAGCGGCTTGTACTTCGCTTCGAGTGTTTCGCGGCTCGACAAACGTCCGAGTGAGATCACTTCACCCAGGGTAATCTGTAGACTCCTCGTGATAATAAAGACGGACTTGTGTGTTTCAAGCGACAGAGTTAATTTTGTGACTAGTGCCCAGTTCCTTTTCTTCCGGGAAATCCTTGATTAGAGGACGTGCCGGCGGTTCGCCCCGATACAGCCGACCGCACATTATTTTGGGTTCGGCGACTGTCCAGTGGTCATCGGACCCGTCCGTCAACCAATACAGTCCACACCACGTCCAACAGTGCGGTCAAATCGTGTGCGAACAATGTACAATACAAAAATTGATGATAAGTGATGTATAAGAAATATGACCCCCCCCCCCCCCCCCCCCGGGGGGGGGGGGGTCCAGTCCACTGGCGGGGGGGCCAGTCGTCTTCTACCACAATTCTGACCTGACCTCTGACAATAAAACATGGTTAAACTAATGTGGGGATATTATTAGTTTCCGAAATCTAATTAATCAAGGTATATCATTTCATTTATGTACAATACAAGAAATTCATTCGTCTTTATCAATAATAAATTTCAATCGCTTGCTCATTGTAAAGTGATATTATACAGAAAATTTGAAATCCCAGAATGTGGCCGCGTAGATTCTATACAGAGCACATGTGCCATAATACCCATGTAGATCTACCTAGCTCCAGCTGACAGTCCTTGCAATTTACTAAAAAATTTATATCCTGCCTTAGAAGTACTTGGCGACCTGTGTATTGCAACGCGTGATGTACCTTATCTAGTAAAATGTAATTATGTTCAATATGAGTGCAACAATATTGTTATGGACAGAAATTTATTAGGTAAAACTGCAGAAAAGAGGACACACCTCCGATCGATCTGTCCTTCTGGCAGGTGACAGAGGTCGTGGTACTGAGTTACCACATACTTGAATTAATTGGCGGTCACTCATAGTTTTCGAGATATTTCACTTTGAAGTTTGGCCATGTTTTACGGTTACTGGTCAGTGCCAGATGAGGTGGGGGGAGGGGCGGCGATAAGCCGCCCCCTATTTATTTTCCGGTACTAGTTTCGGAAATGTGCTTGAACTGCAAGTTTTCTAAGCTCGTACCGCAAAATATGAACGGGGCGGCTTGTCACCCCCGCTCGCCTCCACCTCATCTGGCACTGACCTGACCAATGACCGTCATGTGTACATCTACTTCCCTCTCCCACATTCACTCCCCCCCCCCCCCCCCCCCCCCAACCACATCTGGTAGACACTGGTATTTATCACAATAATCTTTTGATAAAGTCATTCGTGGTAACAAGATCAGGCGGTACATTCTGGCAACTTCAAAGTGAAATATCTCGAAAACTTTGAGTGACCGCCAATTGATTCAAGTACGTGGTGACTCAGTACGATGACCTCTGGCACCTGCCAGAAGGACAGATCGATCGGAGGTGTGTCCTCTTTCCTGCAGTGTTACCATTTATTACCTCAGTAATGCGGGTACGCAATGAAAATTTGTGAATATTTGCAGATTATAGCAGGCAGGAAAGCGTGCTCCCGACTAGTGATGCCCGATTTCCTAGCGAGGAGCGCGGGTAGGGTGTTTTTGTGGAAAAGCGAAATTCCGCCTATCCATTGTGGGAAGGTATAGCGAGAGGAGGTGCGCGGTTTTTCGAATAACATGTGAGTGGACGCGGGATCTGGGGGGGGGGGGGGGGGGAGGGTATGAGTGTCAGCGATTGCTTTCAATTTTGCCACCAAATACTTTTAAGGCAGGATATGAATTTTTTAGTAAATTACAAGGACTGTCAGCTGGAGCTAGGTAGATCTACATAAGTGTTATGGCACATTTGCTGTGTACAGATTCTACGTGGCCACATTCTGGGATTTCAAATTTGTTGTATATGTTTAATACTGTGATACGCGCTGGTGTGAGAAAAGAAGTGTATCAAACCGACTTGCCCGACTGACAAGGGAACCTTCCGAGGTGTCCGCCTCCGATTTCAATTAAACTTTGCAGGCCGATTAAGCTCCTGAAAATAAGAGATACGTATTTTTTTTAGCGGCTAAATTTCATTTTTAGGGGGTGAAACTACCCTCCGAAGTTGGAGCATCAAAGGGCTATCTCGGTAACTATCGCACATACAAGAATATTTCTTCGGAAGAAGTTTCATAGTGTTTCATGCTCAATTTCAAAATGTTCATAAATTTAAAAAAAAAATAATTTGTTTATAACAAAAAAAAATTATTCGCTTTCCCTCTCGCTCCCACTCGTGGCTCCGATGTATACCTGGCGGCTCAGCCCGGTGCTCTCTCTCTCTCTCTCTCTCTGATAGACGTGGTGTGACTGCTCCTGCTTTAAGGTCGAATTTATTCGTAAAAGAGGGTTGAGGGAGTCAAATAAAGTATTTCATATGATACAGTTCGTTATTTGGTACATACGGAGTGATTAGATTACAGTGCGTGGTGTGAGTGTAACTGATAAAACTGCTTCTAAAGTTACGCGGCCAACATAACTGCACCTGTCACTTCGATCACTGTCCGCTCTGTTCCGCGAGTCGCGGCAGCCTACCGCGATCGCTCCCGCCAGCCGGCGCAGGCACATGCCGCCACGCGCTCGCCGTTGCGGGCGGCCATCTTGCTCGGCCTTAAGCCCAGTTCACTAGGTGCACAACTTCTACTTCTGCTACATCCACTGGGCTCGCTCTCTAGCTGCATCCACAGTACTGTTAGCCGAACTTTCGAGGTGTCTAGTGACAAGTGCTTGCGAGTGGTATCTGCCACCTGTGTTGCCGACTTGCTGTAGCTACTTCTACTGCCATTATCAGCATTCCTAGTACCATGAGCAAGTATATTTGCATCTTTTGTGGCAAGGACATTGCCACCACGGTCTCCCAGTGCTCTGCGTGCCAGGCGCACTTCCATCTCGGCTGTTTCAAAGCCAAGGTGCACAAAGTGCTTGATCAGGAGGGCCTCGCAACGGTGTGCCACGGACATCCGGTGACGGTTTCCCGCCCTAAAGGAACCTCGACGAAGGGCATGTTACGGGCTAGCCTCGCGAGCCCGGTCTTTCCCACTCGACTTTTCGGAGTTCAAGGAGAAAAGGAACGGGTTCGATATTTCCAAATTTGAATGAGGTACACTGCAGTGAAAAAGTAGTCGAGACGTTCCCATAGGATAACGAGCCTTCACCTCAGCATTGCAATGTTTAGGATTAAAGGTAGGACATCACTCGGTTTCAGAAGTTGGTCCGTTCCCGGAGGTTAACGGATCGCCTTCCAAGACTTCGTGGGGTCGAGGGTAAGGATATTCTCGAGCGGTAAAGAATATTCCTAATTGTGTGGGTTCTTTCCTCGAATGATTTCTCAATGTTAGGATTCGACAGGTGGTAAAGTGATTTTGACACAGTGATTTGTGATTGAAGATATGATCTCTATATTCAAAGTAAATGTAGAATATCTGATAAAGCAAAGTTTAGAAATAATACAATTTATGTTCAGTGTGTGTTTTCGGTGTTATAATTATTTATGTACCTCGTCTGTCTCGTTGCCGGAGTATTCAATTATAATAGGTTTCTCTATTCGAAATTGACTCTAATAAAGGTTGTACTAATATATATATATATATAGGTTGGTCGAAGGTATTGTGTACGATCTCCCCCGGAGTAACCCCGTACTCCACTAAGCAAAACTGCTAGTTTGAAATGCTTCGAAAGTGCAGGGCACGATCTACTACTCGGTTGGGCAGAGCTTCGCCCGTTGAAGGATTGTGAGAAACTAATTCTGATGAGCCTAATTTCTGAGGGTTTATATACCCAAAAACTGCTCGACTTTGAGTAAAAAGGTGGGGCAAACTCCCTTAGCGTTGCTTGGTGGGTCCCAGGATATGACCAAATATGGTTATGTGCCGGGTGCAGCATGCGTGATGCTGCACGTGTGTCTTAAGAGTCGGGGGAGATCGTGTGAACGTTTACAGGGGGGGTCGTCTCGCTGGACGCGGTTTGAGCTTAAAACTATGATTTTAGATGAACGCTAGATTCTCGTATTCTAAAGAGGAAAAATTGCGTGCGTAAAATACGGATGTTACACCTCCCTCCTTACTTTGAACATCGCGCTGAGCGCGGTGCTTTGACAAAACAGCGGTACAATTTTTCTTTTAATTTGCAAAACTGAGTGAGGAACAAAGAGAAGTCAGACGAGGGGTGTGTAGGTGTGTGTAAGGTGTACTTAGCTTACTTTACAACGTTTTTTGGCCGCAATCTTTGGTGGATGGTCCACAGGTCGTCCTTCTCCGGCTGGCAGTGTGGTGTGGCAGGTGTTGACTCGCCGTCACTGCATCTCCTCCTCTGATGAGACGCCGCTGGAGTCGTTGTCGGTCTCGTCCTCCGATGCCGATGAGTCGAATTCATGTGGCCAGTTGGTCTCCATGTATATAGGGATCTGGATGTTCCTTGATTGCCCCGTGGAGTAGAGGCCCAAGTAATTGTGAAGTGAACGTCCCCATCTTTTGAGGTAGTCGTAGAACTGCCGCACGGTCCTCTGGCAGGGGGCGCAGTGCCGAATCTGCCTGATTCTGCTGACCGGCATGGTCAATCTGCATCGAACGCACTTCATAGGTTCTGCCCGCGAGTAATAACAGAAGTGGACGAGCGTTATGAGGTATTCGGCCGGCCTGCCTCCCCGATGGTGACACCTTTTGCAGAGGACCTCGCGGGTCCTGTAGTGGATGTAGGCTCTTCCCTTGATGCACACCACCGCATCTAGGTAGGGCTCTCATTCGAGGCACTGACTCTCTGGTACAAATCGTTCCATGGTTGATGTTGCGGGTGTGTGAGACTAACTGGTTCAATGTGACAAGCGGAATGCTGGTCCTCGTCCTTGGGTCTTCCTTTTTAAGGGATGGGTCTGGACACTCATCCCCACCTCGGCCTCTTGAAATTTTCTCCCGGCATGAATGTTTTCACCGTGACATCGTTCAAAATCACTAGATTCAGATCCCATTTGTGGCGGTCCTCTTCCTCTCTCATTGGGTTCCATCCTGTTCTTTTCGCAGGAATCTTATTTGTTTGCGTCATTCGGCCCTTCTTGGTTTGTCCGGAACCTGGTTGGAAGCGATCGGGGTCCGTGATCATAATTACCCCTTTGCGTCTTTCCTGGATCCACCCTCCTTCCTCCCCTGTTTGGATGGAGATTGTGCGGTGTCCCTCCATCCTTTCTGTTTTCGTGCCTTTGTTCATCGTCGTTTGAAGTATCCGTGTCGTAACTGAACTGAGTTTTCTAATGCGGATCCTTGAATTTATACAACTTCGACCCTCTCCGTCTTCGGGGGCGGATGGTCCTTAACCTTTTCCCCTTCCACACTATTTATGGTCAGCTCCACTCTACCGTCGGTCGGCTGTTGGCTTCTGGTTTTCTTGAATTTTCGAAGGCCCACCCTTCCAAGGGCTGCAATTGCTGCGATGCTGATAATTCCTGTAATGCTCCATGAGGAGTAAATATGCGTGTGAGTTACCCTGTGCTCCTGCAATTTCTTTGCTCCATCTTCTATTTCCTGTAATGTGGCTGAATACGTATCTATCTTCCAAGATGATTTGTTAGCGTTAGTCCAGTTGAGCTCGTCGATAACTGTTTCATGATGCGCGTTAAACGGGAGATTCAGATACGACAGGTTTAATTGATACGGAGCGTCAATCGTACTGTTCACGTTGATAACTTCCGACTTCAATGCGGTAATTTGTGTGTTGTCGGTTACGGCAGAGCATCCTTCCTTCATTTCTAAAATTCCTGTATTTAGAAGGGTTTCAACCTCGTTGTGCAAACCTTGGCAAAGGATTCGGATTTTCTCGGGGGATGGTGCATAGTAAAGCCAGGCTCCTTTCCTTTCCAATCTGTGCCAAAAGAGCTTCCTCGTTGGCGAGACCTTAATTGTACAGGTATGCCATGGATTCGTCGATGGGTTCAAAATTAACCGTGCAATGCAATCTGCGTGTGCGTCCAAAGCGAACTGCGGGAGGCTCGTTTCTCCGATATACGAATTGTGCAAGTGGTAAACCTGGTCCAGATAGTCCTGGGATGGCAGGATATAGTTCCGATTGTCGGTGGAGATGGCGATATACGGGTGGTCCGGCTGTATGTACGCTGCAACTTCCTTTTTGCCCATCATCTGCGTCGTCGGTGCTGGGTGTACTTTGTACAAGCGGTAGCGTGCTGGATTCATCAAGGGAAACTGGATCTCGAGGATGATGCGTCCCATATTATAATTGAGGCGGATTTTGGAAACCTTTTCGATATGCTCGGCCAGTACTTCGACTTCGGAAAGCGGGAATTCCAAGGATGTGGTAGCCTTCATTTCCTTCACCGCATTTGCTAATTGTGTGGGTGCCAGGAGGATGGGGTGCAGCATTCCCTGCTTGGCAAAAAGAATGGCATCTGTAATTCGCAGAAGATCTTGTTGTGCTTGCTCGAAGATCCGTTGCAGTTTCCTTGCCCAGACGTTCAGATTTCCTTTTAGTTGGTTTAGTGTTTCCTGTTTTCTCAACCTATTAAATTCTTTTGTTAATTGTATGGAATGGTTCTGGAGTACTTCTAGGTGTAATTCCATTTCGTCCATCCTTTCCTGATTCTTCTTAAATTCGGACCTCATCACAATTGCCTGTTTTTCGATTAACTTCGCTGTTTCCTTGTTAGCCGCATTCAACTTGTCAAACTCTTTATTGTACATTTCTGCATCTTCATCAGTGAGGACTCCAAACAATGCTTTCTGCAGGCTGCCGATAATTCCGAGTGGAGCTGATCGTCTATTGCGAGGTTCGGTGGCAATTCTTAATGTAGCTTTTAGGAGCGTGATATATCGGTCTAATCCCTTTTGTCCGTCCCACCAGGTAGTTGGATCCGTGATTGCAATGCAATCGTTGGTTAGATTGGCCTTTCTGCATAGCTCTAGAGCTTGTCTGAGGGCTAGGGTGGTATTGGGCAGGTGATCCAAGAACGTCTTCAGATCGATTGCTGTTGCAATCTTCCATTGGTGCGAGTAAAGGCGCAGGTCATCCAAGCGTTCCAAGTAGATTCCAGATTGAGTTGTTAACGGTGTAATTCTATAATTTTCGCCATAAGCACCGGCAGAGGCCAGGAGGATGACCCATAAAAGAATCATGGCTTTACCTGTAAGACTTGTCTATTTACAAATGCGCTAATTTCAATTTGTCAATATGCTTAGTTAATATTTTGTTTTCAGAAGTTTGTAACACTACGTTATTCGAATCAGTGGTATTGACTACTGTATACGGTCCAACGTATTGCGGGTCGAATTTGCTAAGGCGCGGTTCCTTTAAAACGAAGACAGAATCTCCTATTTCCAAATCCAAAGGTTTCGCACGCTTATCATAATACATCTTAGACCTATGTTTAGCTGAAATTAAATTATCACTCGCTTCGTTCCGCATACAATCCATTCTTTTAATCAAATTCTCTATGTAGTCATTGTAAGTAGGCAGGTCATCGTCTCGCCTGTGCGCTGTCGGAATTCTTGCTGGTTTACCAAAAATTAACTCGTACGGAGTGAAGTTAGTGGCTTCATGTACTGACGTATTATATGAAAACATAGCAAATGGCAACAAATCGTCCCAATCTTCGTAATCATTCATGTAATGTTTGAGGTACTCAGTTAAGACAATGTGACTCCTTTCGAGAGAGCCATTGGTCTGTGGACGGTAATCTGAGGTAGTTATCTGTTTTGTTTTAAAAATTTCAGCAAGTTGTGTTAAAATCTTCCCTATGAAGCTACTAGCTCTATCCGTTAAGATCGCTTTTGGTGCACCATAGATAGCAATAAAATTTTTCGCAAATGCGTCGGCAATAGTTTGAGCTCGTGTATCTGGTACGGCTACTGCCAAACAATATTTTGTTAAATTATCTTGCATAGTCAAGATGTGTCTGTTTCCATTGGGAGAAATTGGCAAAGGACCTACGGTATCCAGTGAGATTTTATCAAAAGGCTCTAGTGGAGTGTCTGTAATAAGCATAGGCTGTTTGGTTTTTACTCTTATTAACTTTTGTTGTTGGCACCTTACACATTTACGTATGTGATCCTGTATGTCTTGCCTCATTTCCGGCCAAAAATAATAAGGACGCAAGCGCTTATAGGTTTTGGTTACACCTTTGTGACCGCCGATCAGACTACCGTGAGCTTCTTCGACTCTCTCTTCTGGCGACGAGTACTTCCTCGGTGGATGCTTATAGTATTCCTCTTCGGATGAACTGATTATGTCGTAGGGGAAGATTTCCTGGTCGTCTAATTCTATTTCGATTTCTTCATCGCTTGTGTTTGTCGCCATAACGTGGCAGGAACCGTTGTCGTTTGTCACTGCTGCTTCGCCGATGAATATATCGTCATGTGTTTTGATGCGCGGGAGGTAGCCTTCAAGAATTGTGGTATTGGCTAGACGTACCGCGATTCGTTGTGTGGTTCGGTCTGGGATTGTATAGCGGTTGCTCAAATCCCCGTATTTCTTGATTTCCTCCTCTTCCTCCTTGCGATTCGGATAGTTGACAAATCTTATAGGTCTGGTTGGTCTGTCCCTTATCACCAAGGTTTTATGATAGTAGGAGCTCTCTGCTTCTTCTTGGAGCAGGAAGGGACTTCCCAATAGTCAAATCGCAGATGGTAGTTTCAAACCCTTGATTGCGTAGAACAATACTGGAATCTCGTTGAGGTGGATGAATACAGTTCCTATGGTAAGTATTGGCACTGAAGCTACACCAGTTATTTCTATTTCTTCTTCATATATCTCTGCTTTCTGCAGATCCAGTGCTTCCAGCATAATCAGATTTACGGCAGCTCCCCCGTCGATTAGGAATTCACCGATTTTTCCGGTTACTTCCGGGACCTTTGCGCGTATCCTTGGAACTGGAGCTTCTTTTACTAATGCCTTCTTTGTCTCCTTGTTTATCTCCGGCGTATTTATTCTGTCTCGTTCGCTTGAGCGCCGGCGAAGCGAACGCGATTGAAGTTTAAATGATTCGAGTCATTTTGTTTGAGACTACTCGGTCGGGGGCTTGGACTCCTCGATGTGGCTCGAGTAGGTTTGGTTGGTGGTTTGCCATCTGGACACTCGCAGGTGCATCTGCAGCAGCGCTGAGTCGTCCGGTAGTTGTCTGTCCTTCTTTCTGCACTTAGGCACCTTGGAGATCGCTCGTAGTGCCGGTCAGAGACGTGTGAACGCTCCGGGGATCTTGACCTACCATAATGGTCTAAGGCAAATGCTGTTGGACGGGCGTAACCACGGGGGTCCTCATCCGTGCCAGTCGATTCCTCGGTGCGAAATTCCTGAGTGCGTTGCCAGTGTGGGGCGAAGGAATTGTCACTGTTTCGGTGTCCCATGAAACCTCCTCTGGGACGATCTTCTTCGTACCCTCTTCTTTCTCCTCTGTATTCTTCGGCTCTGGACCAATCAGTCCAGCTTCGGCTGATTTCTAACACCTTCTCGAAGAGTTCTTCTAACGTCTTAAATTGCCGCGGGTTCACTCTCGACGCGTACCGCGTTGGTAATCCGTTCGCAAAACGTTTAATTATTTCTTTTTCCGTGTGAGCGTGAACATTTGAGTTGCCACCTCCATATTCCTCATTGATTGCCGCGCGCGTATTGTGCAACAAATGCCGCGCCCTATCTATATACTCGCGCACTGTTTCATCGCGACGAATATGGAGACGCTCGATTTCGGTCTGAAACGATAACAGGCTACGACCCGGTGCAAAACACTTCTTGAGGTACTGTAACATGTCTACTATTGTTTTAAAAGATTTACCATCGACGGATTCCCTAGCTGGACCGTTCAACTTCGTCAATACTACATCAAGATATTTGGATTCTAATGCTTATGGAAGGATAGCCTTTCCATCTTCCACACACTGAACAAATTCTTTCAAACTACCCGATTTTCCGTTAAATTTAGGAATGCTTTGAGCGGCTTGTTGAATCGCAGACCGTATCTTCATCTCGTTCATGAGAGCGGTCAAATCACTGTTTTCTAAGGCCATCTTGCACCTTTAAAAAGAACACTTGAATTTACAAATGAGAAGTAACACTGAGAAAGCTAGAGAAAGAGTACTCAACGGTTTCAGACGGAAACCACTACCCGTTTTGACGACGGCAAGTACCACTTTCCCCACGTCACCCCAGATCTCCTTCACCGCATCCTTCCCATCAGGCCGTCCATGGTTATGCCATCGGACGGTCTGCCTCCCCTGTTTTTGTCTATGTGTTCTCCCACCCTGCTTCCCCTCATCGTCGACGTCTTCAACACCTCTCTGTCGTCATCTGTTTTCCCCGGTATGTGGAAGCGCGCTTGCGGGGTTCCCATACCAAAAATCCCTAACCCTACGGAACCCTCGCATTTCCGCCCTATATCCCTGCTCCCTGAGATATCCAAGCTCCTCGAGAAGGTGGTCCTTCGTGACGTCCAAGGCTTTTTACTACGGTCTGGGCGTCTGGACCCCTTCCAACATGGGTTCGTCAAGGGTCGCTCGACCCAGACGGCCCTTCTCACCTTAACCGAGGACGTCAGGCGGGCAGCGGATGAGCGTTGCTTCACCATCCTCGTTTGTTTTGACTTCTCGAAGGCGTTCGATACGGTCAACCATCGCACACTGATGAATATTCTTGTCGACCTTAACTTCTCTCTTCCTGTGCTGCGATGGTTCTGGTCGTATCTGTCAGACAGAAGTCAAGCCGTGAGGATCGGTGAAGTGCTCTCCTCGTGGGAGTCCGTCAATTCCGGGGTTCCGCAGGGTTCAGTACTGGGCCCGTTTCTCGTTATTCTATATCTCCTGGGTATCAACGCGGTGATCCGCCACTGTAGGATTATCAAGTACGCGGATGACCTGCAGATCTACCTCCACATTCCTCACCACGAGGTTGAGGAGGGGATCTGCAGAGTCAATGGAGACATCTCCCGCATAGTGACGTGGTCGAAGGACCACGATCTCGCGTTGAACCCAGCGAAGACACAGTGTATGATTCTAGGAATTTCGCGCGCGCTTAATGGCCTTGATCTTACCTCCCTCCCTGCCGTATCCGTGGCAGGTGAATCTATTCCTTACTCGAACGTGGTTAAGTCTCTCGGTGTCCACCTCCAGAGCAATCTGGGGTGGCACGAGCAAGTCGTCGTGACTTGTAGTAAAGTCTACGGCGTTCTCTCGTCCCTCCACAGGAACCGACACGCACTTACCCGTTCGCTTAGGGCCAGCCTTGTCAGGAGCCTGATCTTTCCTCACTTTGACTATTGTCGTCTGTTGTACGTCGGCATGTGCAGGATATGAATTTTTTGGTAAATTGCAAGGACTGGCAGCTGGAGCTAGGTATGTAGATCTACATTGGTGTTACGGCACATATGCTGTGTACAGCCTCTACGCGGCCACATTCTGGGGTTTCATCCCTAGTAGCACAAAAATATTAGTTTAACATGTTTTTCAAATATTTGAAAAATGTTTTTTTAGCCACACTTTTTGAGAATAAATAAATATTAGATCTGAATATCATATATGTAAGCTTAGTCCAGCGTGACACCGTGACCCATATCCATCGCAAACACGCGGTGAACTGTAAATGCTTACCGCTATCGTATTAAACTGCAATTGTGATGTGAGTGCACTTTTTGAGGGATATTTACGGATCATAGAGTCAGGATTTGACAGTGGGCAAGAGGCAAGGCGAAAGTGAAAATGTGAATGAAAGTGAAAGTGAATCAGATGTGACTTCCCATCAGGATTTCGGTATAAATTGTGATTTTAGTGTCAGTGAATGTTACATGGGATAAAAGCAAGATTCCATGCTCATCAGTGTCTGTGTCAGTGTTTGTGGGATAATGAATGTACGGATTCTGCAACGTTTTTGATCCCAGCAGCACATTGAACCTTTTTATTCACAAATCCCAAAGGGCGAGTTTTGACACGTTCTTTGGGATTTGTGAGTAAGCAGGATAAATGTTGTGCAACGTTCGGCGATTAGTTGCAGCGGAGATCGACGTGATGGAAGAATGAATGCCTGCCCATGAAGATTAAGAAGTGGCTGAGCTGATTTGCACTGGCCGATCGACAGCGACGTGACTTGTCGAATCGTTCTTCTTTACCTACAAAGGTAAGGAAGAAAGACTAATTTTAACCCGTTTTTAAAATGTTAATATCTCGTTAACTAAGCCTTTATCGCGAAATCAGTATACTTGTTTTTAGTCTTATTTTTGGCCGTAGAATCACCCCCTCCAGTTTGGCCCACCTGTTACTTTCCACCCTGTATATAATGTTTTCTAAATAAACGAAAACATAAGTAATAAGCTATAACATATAACTATATCAATTATAACAATATTAATAGGACTTCCGTTTTCGGTGACTTGGGTGTTGGAAGTGTGCTTGGTGTGTGCAAGAGAGTGGCGGAAAAAGGGCGAAAAGGGTGAGGTCAGGTAGGAGGGAAGGTAGTAGAGGCAGGGGCAAAGGGAAGAGAGTGGGCAAGGGCGGAGAGCCTCCGCAGGTAGGGGAAAGGTGAAGCTCGGAACGGCTGCAGAGAGGTTAGGGAGTGAAGCCGCGAAGAGCGAACGAGGTAGCGAGTGTAGGCATTACGTGCGATCGGGACCGACAGGTGGCGGGTGTGGAGTATCGGTAAGGCAGTTCGCTGTGAGGGCGTGGGGACGAGAAGGTGACCGAAGAGAGTAGACGGAAGACGATAGGAGGAAGGAAAAGGAAGTGGATTAGTGAAGGGTAAGGAGGTGGATGGAAGGAGGAAGAGTGAAGAAGAAAGGGAGGTTCACCAACGCGGAGAGATTGAGGAGGGATAGCGAAGGAAGTGTAGGGAGCTTAGGGAGTGCGTTTGAGGCTTTGTGGGGAGGTAAGAGAAAGGACAGGGAAAGCGACATTTAGGAGGGGGAGGAGGAATAAGTGTTTAAGAAGAGCGCCCTGATAGAGAGGTCGCCGATGGGAGGCAAGGAGGGGGGAAAAGGAGAAAGGCCCAGAGACGAGGAGGGGGAGTTGAAGCGATTGATGGTAGCCATAATGGAGGAAATCAGGGGGTACAGGGAGGAGGTGGGGCGATTAACAGCGAAAAGAGAGGAAGAGATGGAAATGATACGGGGACTCCAGAAAGAGCTCAAGCAGGAGAGGGAGGCAAGAAGGAGGGAAATGGAGGAGTGGAGGGAGGAGCGACGGCGGTGGGAAAGGAAAGAGAAGAAGTTAGATGAGATGGCGATGAAGTTGGAATTATGGGAGAGGGAGACCGACGCAGAGAGAGACGCGAAAGAGAGAGACAGAAGGAAGGTAAGGGAACTGGAGTTTAGAATGGAGCAGAGGGATAGGGGAGAGAGGAGGAACAATGTACTGATCAGGGGGTTGGAATTGGAGGGAAAGGATGTGGAAGCGCAGGTAAGGGAATTATGGAAAGTGATGGGCATGGAGGGAGGTGTCAAGGACATAAGGAGGGTGAGCAAGCTGAATGAGAGGGACAGGGGGTCGGTAGTTGTAAAGTTGGGGAGTTGGGAGGGGAAGAGGAAGGTGATGGAGACGAAGAGGAAACTGGGGAAGAGAGCGGAAAGGATCGAGGATGACCTGACCGAAGAAGAAAGGAGAGTGAGGTGGTTGGTGGAAAAGAAAGCGCAGGAGCACAGAGCGGAAGGAAAGAGGGTGCAAGTAGGGTATATGAGACTTTGGGTGGATGGGGAAATAAGGAGGTGGGACGAGGTGAAGGAGAGAAGGTTTGTGTGTGCGGGAAACTGAATAGGACGGAGGGAAGGGAGGATGGTGGGAGAGAGGAGCAGGAAGGGAGGAGGGAGGGATATAAAGTGGGCTTTTGGAATGTAGCAGGAAACACAAATTTCGGAGTGACTCTTAGTTTTTTGTTGAACTCGGCTTATGAGATATTAATGCAATTTATCCTGTTCTAAAATTAACTCCGAAATTTGTGTTTATTTATATCCGTTATCCGGTTGGAAGGATTAAGAAAATAAAATAAAACCGACCTCCACACAACCTTATGGATCATTCAGACCCCAACTGTTACACCTCATTTCAACGTAGAATTTTCCGCGCTTTCCGAATTTGCGGTCAAAAATATGGGTTCCCATTTAAAAAAACAAGGTTGACCTTAAAATGACCTTGAACGTGACCTCTAAGATCAAACACAAGGTCACCGTAACATGTCCCCCTCGAAGTCAAACAACTTTTGTCTGAAACATTTTTTGCTAGCACTAACCACTTTGGAGAAATTCAGCTGCGTAAGTTAAAATTGGACACCCTGTATGTGAACGGGGATACGGAGGGAAAGTTAGAGAGATTCAGACAGTGGACAGAAGATAGGGAGGAGGGTACGAGGGTGATAATTGGAGGAGATTTTAACGCGAGGACGGGGCAAGAGGGTGGCGGGATAAGGGAAAAGGGGGAGGAGGAGGAGGAATTGGGAGAGACGAGGAAGTCGAAAGACAAGGTGACAAACAAGGAGGGTCGGAGGCTCTTGCGATTTCTAAGGGAGCAGGGTTGGGGGATACTCAACGGCTGCACGGTAGGAGATGAGGAGGGGGAGTCATTGACTATGTGATAGGTAACGAAGGCACGAGAGAGAGGGTAAAGTCGATGGAGATTGAGGACAAAGTGGACTCGGACCATCAGCCGCTGGCGGTATGGTTGGGAGGGGGAGTAAGGATGAGAACAGAAAGAGACGAGAAGGAGGCTAGAAGAGGGGAGTGGGGGGGGGGGCGAAGGAGCGAGTGAGGCGTTTGGGAGGAAATTCGAGGAGATGGACCGGGTGGTGGGGAGTGTGGAGGAGGAATAGGAGGCGTTAAAGAGGAAAGTGAGAGGTGCGATGGAGAAAGAGAAGGGGGGAACTAGGGGGCGAAAGAGTAAATGGTGGTGGGATGAGGAATGCAAGCATGTGAAAAGGAATGCAAGAAGCGCGCTGAGGAAGTGGTGAAGGGAAGGGGAAGACAGGGAGGAGTACAGAAGACTTAGGCTGGAATATAGCAAGTGTTGCGAGAGGAAAAACAAAGAGAAATCTAAAAGATGAATGAGGGAAATAGAGGAGATCAGAACGGAGAAACAGGTGTGGGAGGTGGTCAACAGAGAGAGAAAGAGAAGAAAAAGGGTTAACGAGGAGATAGAGATGCAAGAGTGGGACAGTTATTTCGGAGGGCTGCTGGGAGGGGTGGAGTGGAGGGTGAAAGGGGGAGTGAGAACGAAGAAGGAAGGGGATCAGGTAGAGGTGGAGAACAGTCGAAAGGAGCTGACTGCGGTCATAGGGAGGGCGAAGGATAGAAATGCGATGGGAAGCGACGGGTTTCCGAACGAAGTGTGGAAGTATGGAGGGGACAGGGAGCAGGAGGAGCTGAGGGGTATATGCAAAAGGGTGTGGAGGGGAGAGGGGTGGCTGGAGGATTGGAAGGAGGGAATCGTGGTCGTAATAGTTTGGAAGGTGGAGGACCGGTACGTAAGGGATTATAGGGGGACAACGCTGACTCAGTCAGCGTATAAGGTTTACGCGGGAGTGCTGGCAGAAAGGCTGAGGGAGGATGTTGAAGCGAAGGGGATCCTGCCACCGGGTCAAACGGGCTTCATGAAAGGAGTGGGAACGATGGATAACATTGACGTCTTGAATTATCTGACCAATAGGCAGGTGGGGAGAGGAAGAGGTAGAATGGTGGTGTTGTTTGTCGACCTGAAAGCTGCGTTTGACTCGGTGAACAGGGGGGTGCTGGCTAAGGCGATGAGAGAGCCGGGGCCCGAGAGGGGCTGGTAAGGAGCTGTGAGGAGGTGTTGGAGGAAACGATAGGGCGAGTTAGAGTGGGGAGTAAAGAGGGGGAGAGGTTATGGGCGGGCAGGGGAGTGAGACAGGGCTGCCCTCTGAGGCCCACGCTCTTCACGCTGCTCATAGCGGATCTGGAGGACGAGCTCAGGAAGGGGAGATGGGGAGGCGTCAAGCTGGGAGAGGGAAGGGTCTATCCCTGATATATGCGGATGACCTGGCGCTGGTGGCGGAGGACGAGGAGGGCATGAGGGGAATGATGGCGACGCTGGAGAGATACCTGGACAGGAAAGGGCTGGAAGTGAACCCCGAAAAAACGAAGGTAATGAGGTGTAGAAAGGGCGGGGGTAATTGGAGGAAGGTCGACTGGAGGTGGAAGAGAAAAAGGATTGAGGAAGTGAAGACATATAGGTACCTGGGGTATGAGGTGGCAAGGGACGGGAGACAGAGAGGACAAGTGAGGGAGAGGATGAAGAAAGGGGCAGCGATTATGGAACAGGTTTGGGGGATAGGGAAGAGAAGGTTCGGGAACGATTGGGAGAGCAGAGTGTGGCTGTACGACAAATTGGTGTGGCCGGTAGTCAGCTACGGGGTGGAGATTTGGGGGTGGCAGGAGAGAGAAGCAGTGGAGCGGCTACAGGAAAGGTACCTGAAGTGGGTGCTGGGGGTAAAAAGGTACACCCCAGGGTACATGGTGAGGGAACAGTTGGAGAGAGGGAAAATGAAAGGGATTGCGGGGCTGAGGGCGTGGGGGTATGAGAGAAGGCTGGAGGAGGGAAAAGGTGCAGAGCTGGCAAGGAAATGTTGGGAGGAAATCAAGGGTAGGCCGAAGAGAGGGAAAGTGTTGGATGGGTGGGAGAAGGAGAGAAGGAGTTTCTACGAAGAAAAAAAAGGGAAGGTGCACGAGGTGGAACGCATGAGAAGTGAAGGGAGGTTGATAAAGGGGGAAGAATTGGTGGAGTGGGAGAGGCGGGTGCAGGGGGACGAAAGATGGGAGAGGATACGGGACTCGAGGTTCAACCCGTGGTATGAAATGGTTAAGAGCAGGGGAGTATCAGAGTACCTGAAAAAGGGGGGCAGGGGAGTGGCGGAGAGTGGCAAGGGCGAGACTGGGGAATGAGATGAGGGGTGGGCTATATTGAATGGAGGAGGACCGCAGGTTATGCAGGGTTTGCCAGGCGTGCGAGGAGACATTGGTGCATGTTTGGGAAGGGTGCACGGGTTAAGGAGTGGAGAGAGGGTGGCAGGAGATGGTGTGGTTGGCGCTAGGGGAGGGGGAAGGGTGGCTCAGGATTATAGAGCAGCACAGAACAGGAGGGGGGGGGGGGTTAGGACGGATGAATGAATGTGGAGAAATCGGGAGTGGATGGGGTGCAGCGGAAGCGGAAGTCCGGTGTGGAGAGATGGAGTGTGAGAGGGTTGACGATATGGAGGAATGGAGGACGATATGGACGATATGGAGGAGAGAGTAGGGAAGCGAAAGCGAGGAAAGCGGCGGCGGAAGTGAGGCGAGAGGTAGGCCACGTAGGCTAAGAGTAGTATAAGATAGCGGACAAAAGAAGAGATAGATTGTAACCGTAAGGGGAATCAAAAAAGCATACATACTGTGACGTAACGCTTTTTCGAGCGTTCCGTCTGACCGGCCCCAGCGGAGAGTAGTCGCCGCACACGCCAGGAAGGGGGGACAAGCGTTAGAATATTAGAACTAGGATTAATAACTCATTGTGTTTTTGGCGAGTCTGATAGGGAAGATCCGCGATTCCGGCCGGTTTGATCGCCCGGACGGAATCGCAGCCACCAGGAAGCAGAGCCGCACGAGGAGACGGAGGGGACGCCAGCCGATCAGGACAGGATACACCATCTGGGAGCTGCTGAAGAAGACCCTAATTAGCCAATAATTAGGCTAGGCGGTGTAATCGGCAGCGCGAGCTTCGGCTGCCAACCCGGAGCTAAACGGACTTTACTTGGTTTCCGGCGTGCGTGGCGAACGGCCGCTATATTCGTGAGTAGTTTTGTGGGTGCCAAGAGTTTCGGCCCCAGTCAACGGATTGTTGGATGCGAGCGGGTTGGCAGACGAGGTAAGCGTTGCTTCCTTCCTTACGTTATCTCCTGTGCGCGGTTCTGGGTGGATATCGGTGACGGCTCTTTGCGGGGTTTGATTAAAGGGTTAATTCGGTGGGTCAGTAAGTCGTGGGAGGAACAGACCAGGGGAGGTGTGACCGGGGCAACAAAGTCGCGCGGTACGCGACATCTTCGAGGGGGGGGCCCCCGGCCCTCGAAGGCCTCTCCTGGGACAGGCTAAGAGGCGACTGAAGGGCACCGAGTTTTCGACCAGGTAGAATAGCTGACCTCCCTTCGGGAAACCAAGTCCTCCGTGCTCGGAGTAATGAGCGTTGATTTGGCCGTGCGAGAGGCCGGCGACGGTTAAGATATTTGAACGCGGTGGCGAGCGATTGTGTGGCCGCGTGTGTAGAAGACCGATAGCAGTAGTTAAGGCGGCAGGACGATTTGGGCCGTGTTTGATGTAATTCACTTGCGATAATAATAATCATATTTTCTTTGGGACTCAGAATTAACCGATATTTGTTTTGTTGGCTCGGTCGATCCCGCCGTGATCGGACGGTCGAGCCCTCTGGTTTTCCTTGTTCGGGCTTTGCACGAATCCTTGACCCACAACGAACTAGTCGGAAAGGGCTGCATACGAGATAATTCTCCGCGCGATTCGAAACATCTACCGGCCTCTTCTACTATAAATTTTGGTCCTTTCGGGGGCCTGGCGCCCACTTCAGGAGCCGGCGAATCGTGTGTAGGTGCGGACTGAGAAACCCCGTTGTCAAAGAACGGACTTTGCGAGCGAATTCGGCATCGCGGACGAACACGGTCGGCCGCGAGAAAGAATCGTCGTCGCAATACGTACATACATAACAATATTAATATTATATAATGCTAACCCTTACTGTATACTAACATTATGAACTAACAATACTAATTATAGATATTGGATATAACTTCGCTCAATTAGTTAAAATCAGCAAACGTTTTGGGAGATGGTAAAACAATACATTTAAAAAGAAATATTTTTTGCCCAATGGTTATCAAATGCTTATTTCATATTACGGAGGAATATATATGTTTTACAAGATATAAAGCAGGCTTCCGCTTCCGGGTGTGAAAGTGATCGGTGAGAGAGTGAGTGACTGGACGAATAAAGTGAGAACTAGGAAAGATAGGAGACAAGGAGAGCCATAGGGGCAAGGGAGAGATAAGAGGAAATAAGGGAGAAAGGAAAGGAGGTAAAAGGGTAGGGCAGGCAGCGAGTGGTGGAGAGAGAAAAAGGTGGAAAGAGAAGTAGGCGAGTGTAGAGATTAGGATCCGAGTTGCGTATAAACGGGTGTAGGAGGGGGAGGAGGAAGGAACGGACCGCGCGGGCCGGATAACAGGTGGAAAGTAGAAAGTGGCGCAACCTGTCGGGAGAAGAGGATAGGTGGGGAAGATAGAGAAAGTAGGCGAACAGACGGAGTGAGAAGGAGATAAAATGGACGAGCAGCTAAAGGATAAGAAGAAGGACGAGGAGATAAAGAAAAAGGGTAGGCCGACAAACGTAGAGAGACTCGGAAAAGAGAGGGAGAGAAGCAATAGTACAGGATCGGTAGAGGATTTATGGAAGAGAAAGAGAAAAGTTGAAGAAGGAAGAGAGGTAGAAGACTGGGCTTTCGAAAGGTGTAAAAGGGCGATGAGATCGCCAGTCAAGACAGGGGAGGGAGAGGTAAAGGAAAGGGAGGAAAACACCATCATAAAGATAGTGAGCGAAATGAGGCAGGAAATGAAGACAGGACTAGAGGGGGTAAAAGAAGTAGGGCAAAGCTTGAAGGGGGAGATGGAAAGATTAAAGGAGGAGATAAGAAAGAGAGAAGAAAGATGGACAGTGGAAAGAAAAGGAATCTGGGATAAGATTGGAGAAATAGGAAAGATGGAGCAGATGGAATGGAGGAGATAGGAGAGAGGAACGGGGACACGGAGAGAATCGAAAAAATTGAGAAAAGGCTAGAAAAGGTAGAAATAGGTGGCGGGAAGAAGAAAAGGGGAGAGGAGCAACTGGGTATAGACAAGAGAATAAAGTTGATTGAGGAGAGACTAGAGGGAAAGGAGAAGGAAGAAAGGAGGAGAAATATTATAATAAAAAGGATGAAAATAGGGGAACGAGTAGAAGAGAGTGTAGAGGGCATTATGAAGGGAATAGGGGCCGAGGTGGAAATACAGCACGTGAGAAAAGTGGGAAGGACGTCCAGTGAGGGGGAGGCAATGGTAGTAGTGAAATTAAAAAATGCGGAACAGGAGAGGCAGGTGATGGAGAAGAAAAAGGAACTAAAGGGAAGAAGGGAGATAATAGAGAATGACCTGATGTGGGAAGAACGAAGAACGCAATGGAACCTGGAGAAAATAGCAAGGGAAGAGAGAATGAAGGGAAGGAAGACAAAAGTCGGCTACGGCGGGATATGGATGGCCAGAGGACTGGAAGGTGGGATGGATAACGCCGATTCACAGAAAAGGAGATGGGGAAAAGGTGTAGGACTACAGAGGGGTCACGCTCATGCCCACGCTCTATAGAGTCTATGCAGCGACGTTACCGAAGAGGTTAGAGGAAGAGGTAGAAGAGAAGAAAGTGATACCACACAATCAAACAGGCTTCCGGAGGGGTATGGGTACTATAGACAACATATACGTGCTGAATTACTTAAGTAATAGACAGATTAAGGGTAAGAACGGGAAGATGGTAGCCATGTTTATAGACCTGAAGACGGCGTTCGACACAGTGGAAAGGGAGGAATTATGGGAAGAAATGGGAAGGAGGGGAATAAGAAAAGGTATAATACAAAGGATAAAAGAGATATATAGGGAAACGAAGAGTAGGGTGAGGATAGGAAGGGAGATGGGAGAAGAGATATGGCTAGAGAAGGGAATTAGACAAGGATGCCCACTCAGTCCACTGTTGTTCAACATCTTCACAGCAGATCTAGAAGAGGAACTATGGAGTGGGGAAAGAGTAGGAGGGGTGAAGGTGGCAAGGACGAGAATATTCTCACTAGCGTACGCTGATGACATCGTAATCCTTGCGGAAGAAGAAGAGGGGATGAAGCGACTGATCAGGAAAGTGGGAAGGTACATTGAGAGGAAAAAGTTAAGGGTAAATGTGGAGAAGACGAAGCTAATGAGATTCGGAAAGGGCGGGGGCAGAAAGAAAAAGGTAGATTGGAGATGGGGGGAGGGGGAGGAAGGATAGAGGAGGTAAAGGAGTACAGATACTTGGGGTACGTTTTTAAAAGAAACGGGGGGCAGGAATCACAGGTTAGGGAGAGAGCAAGGAAGGCAGGGGTAATATGGGGGCAGGTGTGGAGTATGGCAAAAAGAATCTTCGGAAAGGAATACGAGAGAAGAGTGTGGTTGTTCGACAAGCTAGTATGGTCGGTAATGGAATATGGGGCGGAGATATGGGGATGGGCAGAGTGGAGAATGGTAGAAGCAATGCAAGAGAAAGCAATAAGATGGATACTGGGGGTCAGTTGCAGGACACCAGGTTATATGGTGAGGGAAGAAGTTAAAAGGGACAAGCTAAGGGTGAAGACGGCGAGGAGAGCATGGGAGTACGAGAGGAAGCTGGAGGAAGGAGGGGGTAGCGAAATTGCGAGAAAATGCTGGGAAGAGGTAAAAGAAAGAGGGGAAAAGGGAAAAGAGCTTTCAAAATGGGAGGAGGAAAGAAAAGAGTTTTTTAAAGGAGTAGGAATAGAAGCAAGGGAGATAGAAAGGGCTTGGAGGGAGGATAAGGGATGGGACGAGGAGATAGAAACGAGAGAAAAGGAGAAGGAAAGGGAAGAGAGATGGGAGAAGATAAAGGAATCAAGGTACAACAAATGGTACAAATACATCATGGGAGAGGGGATAGCAGAGTACCTAAGAAAAGGATGGGGAGAAAACAGGTGGCAGAGGGTGGCGAAATTTAGACTGGGAGGGGAAATGGGAGAAGCGAGATACTGGGAGGAGGAGGAAAAAAGAAGGTGTATCATATGCGAGAACGAAGAGGAGACTTGGGAACATGTTTGGAAGAGATGTAGGGGAGGACAGGATAGCAGTGGGAAGTGGCAAGAGAACGTACAGGAGTTTCTGGGGGAAGAAGGAGGGGGTGAATGGTGGATGAAAGAGATAGAGAAGATAAGAAGAGAGAGGAAAGAAGGGGAAAGGAACAAAGAATGGAAAGAAAGAGGTATGGAAGAGGAAGGGGAAGCGGAAGCCAGGGATGAAAGGAGGAATGAATGGGACGAGGATGGAGGAGTGAATGGGCAAAGTCTGCTCTCTCTCTCTCGCGAGCGTATGGAAAATTAGATATAAGGCGTAAATAGAGGCTAAGAAAGTAGATATAAGGATAGAGTAAGTTGGATTATGTAGCGAAAAAGAAGGAGTATGAAGGTGTAAGCCTTGTAAACCCGGTTGAGGGACACAATAAACTAAACTACTACTAACTACTAGTACAAGATATAAAGCAGATATTATTAATTTAGGTAATTATACAGAAAGACGGATTTCAATGATTATCACATATGTTATGATGTCCGCCGCGGCGGCACCGTTTGATGGCAGCGCCGACGTTTGACTGATTCACCCAAATGATCAGGAGTGTGCTTTATAACATATGTGATAATCATTGAAATCCGTTTTTCTGTATAATTACCTAAATTAATAATATCTTCTTTATATCTCTCCGTATTGTGAAATAAACATTTTATAAGCATTGGGAAAAAATATTTCTTTTTAAATGTAAAATAAATGTTTGATAAACATTTGGAAAAGAATATTTCTTTTTAAATGTAAAATAAATATTTGATACACATTTGGAAGAAAATATTTCTTTTTAAATGTAAAATGAATATCAGATAAATATTTAAATATTAAAAAGAGATTGAATGTCTGTTTAACATTGGATACACATGTATTTAATATTTTCTGCTACTAGGGATATTTTTCGTAGGATATCACTTTCCCATCAGCAAGCGAATTTGCAGTAACGAAGAAACCATTTTCTTGTATTGAGAATAAATGAGATGAAACTATACATCTTCTACTTAGCCCACATCTTTGCATTTTAAATGCGTTTTTGGGATTTCACTGCCGTCGTATAAACATGAAGATGACAACGATAAGTGTATGTGTTAGAGTTAAAAACTGTACATTCATTTGTATACATTTAAATCGAAGTAAATCATTAGGTAATGTTGGACTCCACTCTCAAAAAAGGAAAAATCCAACCCTTTGAATAGTCCTTACGTTACCGAAATGAATATAATCTTCGACAATTTTATTATGCTGCTTTAAAGTATCTCTTGAATTGCGCTACTTTTTCTTATAAATTTTTCTGTATGGTCCACCGTTCGTTTGATGCTAAAAAGAGTAGTTCAAGCATTTTCGGAAAGGATCTTCAATTCCCTAATAATGCACATGGTTGGATTTGTCTTCCAATTGTCCTGGTTTATAATGTGACACAAAAAATAGGTATTCGTTGTTTAAAACATAATTGTTCATAAAACTGAGTAGAAACAATTGTAATATGAGCAATTTGTTAACGCAAAGTGAAGTCCCATCAATCTGATATAAGTTTTGTTTAAACAAATGTCCTCTAATAATAGTTTATGCTTTATTCAAATTGGAAACGTTCAATCCCCCAGGGTATTATCCTGCCTCCAAAAAGTATAGATTTGTTTTATTAGCCAAGGCCTTAATCCGGTGGAGTTGCAACGGTGGTCGATTCAATGTACGTTAAAAGGCTGATGTTTCAATAATTAATTTGTAGTCCTTTTCAGTACAGATTTAACAATACAATCTTAAAGAATTTAAAATATATCATCTTCATAATCGTCGATATTCCAAACTACTCACATTGTTCGAGTAACGTGTCGACTATTTAAATATGTCGATTAAACCAATTATTTATGAACTAGTAACAAGTAATATCATGTCCGAATAAATATTTATAAATAAAAGATCCGTACGAGTTACTACAAGGATTATGAATTACTAGTCGAAATGTGATAGTCGTCATGCATATTGGATCAAATACCGTTCTAGCTGCACTAAATTGAGATGATGACTAAAGAATAATTAGACTGTGCATTACAACCAAAACCTTTATGCATTATAATCAAAATTTAATGTTATCAGTCTTTACAAACTACAAATCATTATTGGTGTTACGGGCTAGCCGTGCGAGACCGTTTTTATATCCGTTTGGTTACGGAAAAACGTGTGCTCGCTCCTAAACCTTTAAGGATATGCGAGTCCAATCAACAGTCGCCAATTCGAATAAGCCTGAGATTAATTAAGTTCCAAACACATCTCACTGCGCTATAGTCAATGAGCACTATTGGCAAAATAATACCTTTCAGGCAGATTGTCCTTGACGGTCGAAGCTGATTGATACAGGAATTGGATCAGGTTAGGAAAAACACAGCTTGAGGTACCACCAGGCTACGCAAAGCGCCAAGTCTCTCTCAAGTCTAACGTGCTTTTAGGCAGGTAGCCCTACTTATATAAACGTTCTTTAAACTATCCAATTGTTCCCTAATTCGCGAGGGTGTCAGTCCGGAGGCCAGTTCTACCTGATGTATAGTCAGATCTTTAATTGAGGTCCAAACACATCTCACTGCGCTAATGTCAATGAGACCTATTGGCACAACAATACTAATCTGATAATACCCAGGTCGTTTCGAAGGTCCCCAGAAAGGTAAAAGGTTTAGGATGGCTAAAGGTAAAAGCTTGGGGTACCACCAGGCTACGCAAGGCGCCAAGTCTCTCCCAAGAGTTATATTACCCCGGATAGAAATAGTTGAGCGGCTAAATATTCCTACACTAAATTGGTTCTATGTACGAGTACAGTACCCTGTACTGACAGGGACAGAGGTATGAGCACAGGGCCAGACATTGAACAAGGACAGTCTTCAGAACTCAAGCGGTAGACAAGGAGGCGAATATGAGTATAGAGCGCAGAGGCCCCACTAGTAGAAAGGCGAAGGAGAAGGAGAGGCGTGACGTCACGATCGACGTCACAGCCTCGGTGAATCGTTCCATCAAAAAATTAATTGTATAAATCGATATCTCGCGAACCAATGGACGGATCTGTACCGTTCTGGTCTTAATCGACGCAGAAAAATTCAATCTTTCGATTAGTGTCTTTACTTTTTTCCATAAATTGTTGTTCTCGAGCCTTCTCGTATAGTTTCAAAAAAACAACTTCGCGATAAGTGCCATAGTTTCGGAGATAATAATTCATTTATGGGGTCACGTTTTGGTAATAATGCACTTTTTCGCGATTTTCAACATCCGATATTTTTCTAACGTTTTTTATTTCAGCGAAGTGATGAATTAAACCTACCATTGTTTTGCAAAAAGTACACCATACTACAATTTAAACAAATACCATTATTTTGCAAAAAGTACACCATACTACAATTTAAACAAAATCGGAGGACCTGCTGCCAAAAGTGATCGTTTTCACGTGGAATGCCCCGTAATCTAACAATGACAATGACTTCTTCTCATTATTCAGGACTACGAAATATTCAGCCACAGCAACTTTTATTCATACTTTAAGAAGGGACTTGCGCGTAAAGCAGTTATGAGTAAACCATTCCACATTCGCGTCTTATAAATCCACGATTTAAAATAAACAGACAATGCAGACTTTGCAAGCTTTTAAAGCGTTTGAAAAGAAAATTGCAGATATCACGGACACTTTCCGCGTCACGTGCATACCCTGTCCACGTGGGCGATTAACTCTATTGCTCTGCTGCAGCACAGGGACTCTTCAAAAAATTTATGGGTGTCAATTGACGGGCTGTTAGGAAGCCTTCCATTTTTGCAGATGTGCGTTTATGCATTTCTTTACCTTTTACGGTTCCGAATCCTAGCCAACGAGTTCAGTCTTGTTCAGTGTTGTGCGCACTATCGTTCGGTACTGAACTACGCGTACGTTAGTCGAGTTTGAGTGCGAGTTCGAAAGGTAAGTTTTTGTCGCGTGTCGATTGTTGAAGCAACGGACGTAGAAAGATATCCAAACCGATGTTGATGGAGGTGGAAACAAACACAGGTATTTTATGTTCTATTTACTTTTTCCTCACCATTAAGGGGGACCTCGCAATTTGTGACATCACCGCTTCGGCTTGTCGGTATGACGGCAAAATTATACATTTCTAACATTCACATTACAAGAAATGGATTGAATTTTGCTACAATTATTATTTCTAATCACGCATTCTGGCCTCCCCTTTCGAATGAGCCCAGCCGCAGTTCAATCCGTGCTGAAATAACGTAGAGTTTGCGAATTATCGGGAACTCGCGATAACAGCAGGGCGGTGTCTTTACCTACAAAAATAGGACCTCAGAAAATTCGCAAATTCTTCGTTATTTCAGCACGGATTGAACTGCGGCTGGGCTCATTCGAAAGGGAAGGCCACAATGCGTGATTAGAAATAATAATTGTAGCAGAATTCAACCCATTTCTTGTAATGTGAGTGTTAGAAAAGTATAAGTTCGCTGCCATACCGACGAGTCGAAGCGGTGACGTTACGAATTGCGAGTTCGCCCTTAACAGGGGTCAAGAGACGCGCCTGCGTTTTGCGACATTATCCGAATAAACAGGCAGACGGATTTGTTGCATTGATAGAATAGTTTTCCGGGGTTATAATTCGTATAATTTGGTAAATTTGCTAAAAGTTTATGCGCGATAGAACCATACGTTCGGATAATATAGTCTCCACTTTTGTTTAAAACTATTTATTTAGAACTATATTGTCTTAAGAATTTTATTGTAACTGTACCTTGTCATTGTGTTTAATTCTATTTTGTTTTTTTTTTACATGTGCAGTAGTCAAGAGGAAACATCGGGGAAAAAGCCGAGTGGTATCGGCGCCGCTTCGGCGATAGTCCCCGCCCGTATTCACACCGCGGACATGCCAGCAGGGGTGGCATTGCGAGGGGAAGAGGCGGCAGGGGGGGCATCGCCGACCGATGTGTTAAAATTTATAATTTTCATTAGTTAGTCTAAGGTAGCATAAGTTAGATAATAAGTTTGTTTAGTTTTATTTTAGTTAATTTACTTTAATTCGTAGCATAAGTTAGATAATAAGTTTGTTTAGTTTTATTTTAGTTAATTTAGTTTAAGTTGTTAGTAGTTTCAACATTTTATAATATACAATTTTTTTATATTATGTAATTACGTTTCCTCAAATTATTTAAATTAACCCACCCAATTCTTTAATGCGCATTATTCTTAGTTCATACTTTTCCAGCTGACATTATAGTGCAAATTCTTAGATAGAAACGTTTAGAAAAAAAATTATTGAAATCCCACAAAAAGCCTTACATAGGAAATGTAAGGTAAAAAAAACATGCGCCTAGTATAAGCAGAGCAACCTTAATTCTATGGGAAAATGGTTTAATTGAGTGATTTTATTAGCCAGAAAAATGTGTGAAATCATGTTTACCAAGTACGGGTGAGGATGCCAACCCTTTTAGTGTGCTTCGGACGAAAAAGAACACTTTGCTATGTTTCAAATATGGGCATGTTTAGATAATAGTTTTTTTTAATTTCTACCACAATTTTTGACAAGATGATAGAAAATATAGCAAAAATCATAATAACGCATAAGAAAAAAATTTCCACCACCGCCATACTTGGGGCGCCTCCTCATGTAAACATAATTGTGTAGGGTTAATAATTCATAAAAACGGCGCCCCAAGTATGCCGGTGGTGGATATTTTTTTCTTATGCGTTATTACGATTTTTGCTATGTTTTCTATCATCTTGTCAAAAATTGTGGTAGAAATTAAAAAAAACTATTATCTAAACATGCCCATATTTGAAACATAGCAAAGTGTTCTTTTTCGTCCGAAGCACACTAAAAGGGTTGGCATCCACACCCGTACTTCGTAAACATGATTTCACACATTTTTCTGGCTAATAAAATCACTCAATTAAACCATTTTCCTATAGAATTAAGGTTGCTCTGCTTATACTTGGCGCATGTTTTTTTTACCTTACATTTCCTATGTAAGGCTTTTTGTGGGATATTACTATTCCGATGTTTCGCATGGTGGAAAATATTTTTTATACAATTATTATCAGTTCATTTATCGATTAATCGATTTGTATTATCATATTCGTCGGGATGAAGGGTGAAGTAAATGAACGTACACAAATTTCTTTTTATACATATTTATTAATTTGTACAAGCTATAGATATATTACAACTTTCCGGATGAAACTTATCATAAATACAAGTATTTTGCAAGGTGGCCGAAGCTAAGCTTCGGCCTCTCCTTGACTCCTCCAGGTGGCCGTGGTTTGGTATCCCCGATCTCTCCCGGAGAGTCCGGCTGAACTCAATCGAATCAGTCCTCGCACGATCTTTTATACCTAACCGTTGCTATGTTTTTCCCACCGCTGCGGCGATAATAGATATTGCGGTTGCTATGCGGCGCGACTTTCAGAAATTGTTTATAAAAATTTGAAAAATTAATTTGTTTATGGAGTTTTAACATTGCAAAGACAAGAGTAACTTCTGTCTCCGGAATAGATACAAGGTCTGTCTTCTTCTACTTGGCCCGAGACAAGGCCTTGTCTCTTGATAATGCTGTTAATCTTCACGTAGTATCTCCTTTCTAATCACTATCAGTTTTATATAGCACTTACAAAATGAGCAAGGGTTTTACATTTTGTTGTTAGAAATATGGATCGAAATATGGATCGCTAATACATCATCGGTAGAACGTTCTAGAACGAAATTGCGTGTGTCCTCTCCGCGGCTTCGCTCGATGCTTTTGTTTTTCCGGGGTTTCGCCTTTTTAGCGCACGTGGGCCTCGCGCGTTATCCGCGGCTTTCCCCGCTCCCCTCCTCGCCGCACCTGCCCTCACCTTGCCATCGCGACAAACGCGATCGTCCGTTTTCCCGCGAGCTCAGCTCGCGGATAATCCCGTTCATTCCTGTTAAGATCGTCGTTGTGAGCAGTCTGATAATGCATCCATTAATAACTTGTGCCTTCATATTGAACTCTTCTCTAATGATTCAACCCTTTTGGACGCCTTCTGTGGACGAGTGCCTTGACGTGGTTTCCACGGTGTCTGATCTGTAGACGGAGCCTCTTCCGGTGACTTCCGACGTGAGATCCACGGTTTCAGTTTCTGAGCTTTCGACGTGCGCTGCCACGGTGTCAGTAACGAGACGTGCTCTGCACGGTGTCTGAACGAAAGGGCGTGCTCTGCACGGTGTCATTGAGGTGTTCCGGCACATTTGCAAATCGTATATTCCAACTAGCGACGATCGCCAGCGTGAGACGCCAGTGACCAGGACTCCTGCAGAATCACCGACGCCAGCTTCCTGAGTCTTCGTCCAGCGTATCGCCCGGCTCCAGTCTCCATCCCGGATATCCATCCTACCAGCTCCAAATCATTTTACGTTTCCGGCACCCCCGAATTCCGCGGAAACTCCCTGCCGAGGTCCGGTGAGTCTACCTATATTATTTTGTCAATCGAACCAGCTCAATTGACCCGAACGTTAGTCCGTAGTTGCTCGAGGTCTTTGCTAGACAGTTGTTTATATTAATATGGTATGTAATCGAAGCGTATCTATTATGATATGCATAGTATAAAAATAGTGTAGAAGTGTAGATACATATTGGTTGACTGACAAATGTCGTAATTAATATTGTAACAATATTGTTAGAACTAATAGGAAATAAGTGATACTCGGAAATACACTGAAATAAGATAAGTTGGTACGCGTGGCGGTGCGCTCGCACACATAAGATAAGCTATAAAAAGAGACACACGAAGGAGCCCTTTCTTCTCCTTGCGGATGGATACGAGTGGTGATAAAACTGTAAAACTGATAAACTGTGAAAACGTGGCTCCAGAGTATAGAAACGAAGTTTATCGTAACTACAAATTTATAATACATCATTATTATTGTTACATACAAAGCCAGTGTCATATACAATTTTTTTAAATCTATTTTCGTAATTGCATTAATAGAAAATATTATATGATTCGAAATTCCCTTGACGCACTTGACATACATTAATTTCAGTACTTTTTATGCCATAAAACCAAGATATAGTACTAGTATAATATTCTACAGGGTGTTCCGCCCGCCATCAAACTCCAAAGGCATGCCGCAGACTAAACGTCGCGGCGTTAAGCTCATTCACGCACAGGTTAGGACTTATGTTTTGGTGGGCACTTGCAACTCACACAAGCAGTCTTCGCAGCGGGCGCTAGCTGATGAGCCCACTAACACATGTGCCTTAGCCCATGCATAGAAATTTGACGCGACGTTTAGCCTGCGGCATGCCTTTGGAGTTTAATAGCGGCGGAACACTCTGTACCTTGTACTGACAATAATGCACAGTATCACTGTGCTAAATGTACTGTGACGAAGCGATTTTCCACCGCTCCGTCATCGCCAACCTCCGCGTCACGACACAGTACCACGCACTCTGGGATGGGGGAGAATTCGCGTTCCGAAGGGCCAAGCACACTATAAAACTAGAATATGACTAACCCCGTTTCATTGTATCTTGAGCCAAAGGGAAAGTTCGGCGATGTCGGCCAGACTGATCACCCGGTCGACATCCTGACAAGCACGAGGAAACTAAACAGCTGATGGAACGAGGGAGCGGGACAATGACCCCGAGGATCTAGGCCGCTAATCGATGGAGAATCGAACACCACCCACCACCTGTCGGCCGCCGTGGGACTCAACTAGCGTATCCCCTAAAATAAGCAGCGTGATTAGCGGCACGAGCCCTCGCCGCCGGCCATGTGCTAACTTTTCGCCACTTGACTTCCGGCGTGCATGGCAAGCAGTTGACATTGCGTTCGGGAATTTTTCTTGCCATCTTTCGGGGAAATTAAGTACGTTTTGAGAGTTATGAATAGTCGGACTTATCTTGGCCCTGTCTGAGTTACGTTTCAGGGTTTTTCGGCCACGTTTAGCGGAGGTAAAGGAGCTTGACGACAGAAGGACGAGGTTAGCAGGTTGGCGGCGACGGTGAGTGGTAGATCCTTTTCCTTTGTGTCTCTCCGGTGTGCTTGGGGGAATTTCACCGTCGGTCACGAGAGGTAGAGTCCCGGGGGGGTTTAGTTCCGGGAAAACAACGTCGCGAGTTGCTGGCGGCGACTTCGAGTGGGGGGCGAAATTCCGGCCCTGACGACGCGCAATATTTCCCGGTTCGTGGTCAAGTCTCGTAATTTGAGGGCAATTTCGTATTGTCGCGTAGGAGCGAGCGAGCGGCCCTGTGATTGCCCGGTTACGAAGTTTCAATCGAGCATTGTTCTCGAACGCGGAGCGACGGCACGCGGAAGCTTATTGTTTCTTTGTTTGAAGGTTCGCGGAACCTATAATAAATTCATTCCTGGCATTTTCTCTAAGATTTCTTGGGTTGTCTCTTGGCTATTCTTCTGTTTTTTGCATGCACTATTTTCAGCCGTGTTGGACGAGCCTCGGCCGATTCCGCTGTATTAGGACGGCCGAATTTTCCTGCGTTTTTTCCTTGGGCATCGTGCGAACCCAAATCAAGGCCGGCTAGTCGCGTCGGGTGAACGAGCCTAATTCCTTCACGCGTTTCGTTACATCGTCCGATCTTGCGTATTGATAAATTTGGGTCCTCTCGGGGGCCTGGCGCCCAGTTCCGAGGTCGGCGAATCGCGAGGGGCGAATTGAGAGGACGTCGAAGGGAGTATTGCGGGCGATTCTGGCTGCGAGGGCCGGGACGGCCGTTTGTGCGAGCGGATCGTCGTCGCAGTACTTTGCGCGTTTCTGCGCGTTACATGTATGATATAATCTCACGTCAGACTCTTGAGATTTCAATCCTTTTTATACATTTACTGTTCTACAATATTTCTGTAGTTGCATATTACATATTAAATGTGCAGGAGAAATTGAAATTTCAGAAGCATATGCGGAATTACGTAAAATAAAACTTTAGAAGATCACGATTTTACGTGTAAATATGAAAGCAAACAATTGGCGATAACCCATTTAATACAAAATATCATTTTCGATCTGTTGACGGATTCGTGGGGATCTCTAAATATTTCCCTGTGATGGTTGGCAATTTAATGTTAATAGTTTGTTTTCAACAAATCAAGTTGCATGATTTGGATTCGTACCCTGCGTTGTTTTATTTCTTGTACTTATATACATGAGTACATTGCTTATACACTTGGAATCAAAATTAAAGGATCAGTTTTCATCAGTCGAAAAGTTGTCGATGTTCGCACAGCTGTAACTTCGTCAAAAAAAATCGTAAAATTATGATTTTTTTTTTAAATGAATAGATAAACAGCAATCGTAAAAACGCACCCAGAATCCACTTATTCATTAGAATCAACAATATAGGTTTGGTATGGACCCAATCCGAGGGTCTATTCTCTAGTGCGCGGCGCTTGGAACCGTACCTGACTCCCTTTGGAGCTCCGCCCTGACTACAATTATGAAAAGAACAAAACGAAATTTACTATAGAGATCGAGAAAAGGCCAACTAACAATTCTTGTAAAATAAAAATTAATCAACAATTCTCAGGTTGAAAAATGGGTGCTATAACAAAAACAAAAATATATTCAGAAAGAGCGGTTCTTGCTCGTATAGTTTTAAAAAAATCACTTCGCGATAAGTGCCATAGTTTCGGAGATATTAATTCATTTATGGTGCCAAGTTTTGGTAAAAATGCACTTTTTCGCGATTTTCAACATCTCGTATTTTTTTAACGTTTCTGATTTCGGCGAAATGATGAAATAAACCTACCATTATTTTGCAAAAACTACACCATACTACAATTTAAACGACTTTACAATGAAGTCGACTTTAGGAGGTCGAAAAATCTGCTGCGAGTGTATGCGTATAATGTAAATGACTTTGGGTGCTGTCGGAATAATGCCCGACGGATTACCCAATACGATTGCAGGTTACAACGGACGAGTTCTGTATCATTCCCGCTTTATACTCGAATTCGAATATATGACGAATGCTTCGGAATTGTTAGGTTGTGAAGCGATTTTAAAATGTTAGGACCTGAGTTTTCTCAAAAATGAAGAGCAGAAAATATGACTTTTCTTAAAACTATAAATAATCAAACTGATATTGTTTGAAAAATCAAACGTTTTTATTTTTATTCACAGAGCTTTCCAGTTCTACTTTCTTCTCCTACCTCCTGTAATTGTTCTTCTTCAAAAACTGCATTGTAACTAGCATTACGACTAACAGAAGCGCGGCTAGCTGACTATCATTTGACACAGGAAAATAATTAATAAGCATATTTTTTGGTAGAAAATTGAAATTTAATTTTATTGATACAGCCTCCCAATCACAGCTTCACGAACAGTAAACCCGTTTGCCTGCTCATCTTGACGCTGTCCCACATCCGCTTCCATTTCTTCATCTAATTCCTCTAGATCTTCTTCCTCGAGCACATCGTTGTACAGCGGAGAACAATTTATGGAAAAGCATACAGGGAACGACAATAGTAGTTACGATCATCAGTTGTACTCCAGGTCCTCGCTACTGGCATGGAAATCTTCTTTTCCAGATACCGAACGTACGTTCTACAACTACTCTTGTCCGGCTATAGGTGGCATTATATCTGAAATCAAATTAGAATTAGAAATAGAATTACACATCAGTTAATTAGGACAGACGAATGCAGGCAAAAATACATACGCTGTATGCTCAAGGTGGCAGGGTCCTAACTGGCGTTATCAAAAATGGAAGGGAAGGATGCCCTACGCCTCCCACAAGCACAATTGCCTACCAGGTGCGTGTGAGTGCACTCAATGGCACTATCTCTTCCAGGCAATCCAATTGCACGTTCGCAGTGTCCAACCATCTATTTTGGGTATGAGCCGTGGCTCCTACAGGAATTTTAATTGTCAGAAAGATACACTATTTAAAAATAGAATTTGGAGCAAATCGGTGTGCAAAACAACACTTTCTACTATTTACTATGTTCTGTGTTGATGAAAAACAGGACTGAACGAAAAACTGAACTGAACTGCACTGAACAGCACTGACGGTAAACACTCGTTGCCGGCCGATCGCTCCTGGCTAGTTTGCCATTTTCATATTTTCGACCGATAGGATGCGTTAGGCATTTCGGAAGTCAACCATCTGCCTGACTTGAGAAAATTGACTTTAACCTAGCCTCTCTCCAAGAATAAAATCGCTTCATTCCTACTTAGTTCGACTATGAATATGTAACGGACGCTACGCCACTGGACCCAAAACGCTGACACTGCTCTCCCTACCCCGACGCAACACCTTACGACGCTGGACCCACGACGACGACTCAGGGACTTACGGACGAACTCTCGAATAGTACAGACCAATTAGACTGACCCGGACTAGCACCGATACCGAATAAACCTTCTTAAACACAAATAGTGTAATCACTTAAATTCACCCGAAAGCTCGACCGTCCGTGACATAATTGGTGTCAGAAGTGAGCCATTGAGAAAATATGAAAAGAAAGACGAACACCGCTACGCAACATTTCAACAACAGACGACAAAATTGATGTCAGAAAACGAGCTAGTGAGGGAAAGACAACACGACACACACAGCAACAACGACAGTAGAGACAGAGAAAATAGAGCAACGACGGGACTACGCAACACCGACGAATGACAATCCATACCCAGACAGCAACAGTACCGTAAGTCACATAAATTATAAATTAACCAAACTAACACGCATAAACCATTGCTAACGAAACATTGCTTTTACACACCATACTCTCTGACCTATTAAAATTTGACCTGAGAAAAAAAATCACAGCGAAGCTCAAAACGGGATCATGACGGGAAAAGAACATCCACATTTTACATCTCTTCATCGCAAAATAATTTAAACAATAAGGAAACAATGAACATGACAATCAATATTGTAAAATTTAAAGACGCTAAGACCGCAAAATTCACACAGTAATAATATGCTATATGGTGAAAGACGTAGACGTCGACAGACCGGATATTACGATAAGAATTCTCACGACGACACAGAATCACCTTCTTGGAAGAGGAACATAACACGCTATGGTAGACAAAATTGGAGTAGATCAGATACAGATTTTAGACGAGACTCGCGAGACCGTTACAGAGACAGTTCATATGACAGAAGCTACAATAGACAAAATAATTATTCACACGATAAATATTATTCGGAAAAATTAAGAGACACATCACGGAATAGGGAACAGAATAAATATAGGCACGATTCACGAGACCGATCTAGAAATAATTCGCCGTATGAAAATAATTCACCTTGCAGATATAGAAATGGCTCACCATATAGAGACAACTCATATGATAGAATTTTTGGTAGATATAGACGAAGGAGCTACTCGCGCGAAAGAAATTATGGATACAGAGACAATTCAGGCGACAGATACAGTAGAGATAGAGACAGTTCGAACGACAGATATAGAAACGATTCGAGGGATAGCAACAATAGATACAGTGACAATTCGTATCATAGAAATTTAAACGAATACAGGCAATATGATAGAAATTATGACAGGAACCATACGAATTACCGCAATGAATCACACGACAGGCGAAGACGGGACAATTCACAAAATAGAGACTACAGCAGATATAGGAATAATTCACAGGACCGATACAAACACGAGACAAACGATAGACATAGGGATAATTCGCGAAATACAGACAGACATAATTTAAGAGGAAGGTACAGAGACCGCGAAAATTCGGAAGAAAAATGTAAATATGAATCACGAAGTAGTGACGGAAATAGGAATCAGTCGACGGACAGAAAACAAACTCACGAAGGACTAACGGATAAACAAATAAACGAATTGGCTCACCAACTAGTGGATAGGTTAAAAAAGGATCAAAGGATAAAGAATCTCATTGACAGACACAATCTTACGCAAAAACACAGCACAGAATGCGAATTAACCGAATCCGATGGAAATTTTGAATTAGACACAGACATCGCACGACTCTACAGATTAGGAGAACCGATAACGCAAGAATCACTCGTAAATATACAAGAACCGACGACCGAACCGATAAGCATTAGATGCGGATTTTCAACAAACCATTTACTACCGACAATTATATTAGATTCGCCGAACATTAAAACAAGACAAACGAGACTATTTATTGACAAAAATGCAAGTGTAAATCTAATAAAAAGAAGTAAAGTAGCGAATAACACAGTCATATATAAAACCATCACACATCAACTTGTAGGCATTACAGACGATAAAACGACAACACTGGGTATGTGCATGTTACAATTCAAAAATTATAGTATTGAATTCCATATTGTTCCTGATTCTTTTCCCATAACAGAAGACGGACTCTTAGGAGACCCATTTTTCAAAAAGACGAAAGGCAACATTTTATATTCACAAGGGCTTGTTACATTTGGCATATACACGATACACTTTAACACACCTGAAACACTGATAGTACCTCCCAACACCACAATACAGACATACGTACGACTGGTAGACACTGACTTAGACGAAGGGTATATTGACAGAATAACTATTTGTCCTGGACTGCAATTCTCGAATGCGTTGGTAAAAAACCAAGGGAATATGGCATATGTGCATGTCACCAATGCGACTAATGAAACAATACGCACGACCATTCCCAAGGTCACATTACAGCCCATCACAAAAATCATTGACAGGGTAACTGACTGCAACCAAGCATATACAAATGACAAATCGACTGCGCACATGACGAATGCAATGGACAGAGTTAATAAAACCGAATTCCCAAACTTATTTCATGTACCCGAAAATAGTCTAGGACGTACGAACAGTAGACAACACAAAATACACGCGACAGACAACACACTTGTACACACAAAACAATACCTACACGAAACAGAAGTACACAAGCCGACACAAAACCTTTCAGACAACGATTTAGCACCTTCAATTCCCCCTTACAGTTCCTCAGTATGGAAATTTTCTAGAAAATCAGATATTAATGACAAAGAACGAATGATAATAGTAGACTATACGAAAGTAGTTGAAAGAAATAGTAACGTAACATTCATACACCCAAGAGACACACCGATAAATATAAGACCTAATAGATTAAGATCGAGCGACACACATGACAACATACAGGACAATAAAAAACAAAGACTATATCATCAGCACAACATAAGACCGAACAACACGATAGACGAAAATACAGAAAATCAAACGTGGCGAAAGATCGCATATCAAGAGTCAAATAACAGCAATTACGAAAGCGAAATAGAAAGTACCGACGAAGAGGAAGACATGTATTGGACAACAGATGACGAATCAGCAACTTCGAATAAGGACACCGATACGGAATCCGAAGATGAAATAACCGAAGAAGAAGGAAACTACGAGAAAATAAATATCGACAACCAGGCAAGTAATATGGACTGCGACACAGATATGGAAGATGTAATAATTGAGGTAGAAGAAAACAATAACGAAAATAGTAACGACGAAATGGCACATAGAAATCAGGACTACGATACTGATACAATGCAAGAAAAAGAAGAAGATAATGAAGAGCATAGAATAATAATGAAAGTAAAATTAAGAAGAAATGAAGATAATAATGAAAATGAAAGCGAAGATAGCAATGAAGAAGCAAATGAAGAT
This sequence comes from Trypoxylon attenuatum, assembly GCA_963989405.1. NCBI lineage: Eukaryota > Metazoa > Arthropoda > Insecta > Hymenoptera > Crabronidae > Trypoxylon > Trypoxylon attenuatum. The sequence continues at coordinate 6,194,482 of OZ022492.1, read as the reverse complement.
ATTAAGCAAAATACGAATGAAGAGGATATAATAAAAGGAAAAGAGAAAAATGCATTGAAAGAAGTGAACCTGGCAAGCGGATCAGATCCTATAGCGAGAAACAGCGACCGTCGGCTAACAGACGAAGTATCAAATCGCATAGAGACAGAAGATCGACAGCTCCTAGAAGAATCACAGAAAGAAAATGCTGAAATCAAAAATAAAACGACGATAAGGCAAATGGAACAAGGACCAACGAGTATAATTCGAAAACGTGATACAGAGAAACTAACAGAAGCACCACCAGAACCGAATTTTAGATCACCAACGTTAAACGTGGAAAATATTAACATTGTAAGAGAAAGTTACGATCAAACGGACATAGCAATGAAATCGGACATCGAACCAACTTTCCGTTCTCCACCAAAGACACGACAAGATACAGGACAGAGCAAAATTATTGTTGAAAAACTAAGCATAACCACCGCAAATCAGACGAAGACGACAAATGACCATGATACACAGACCGATGACGAAGCATACTACACACCGACTTACCATCGAAAACAGCTGACTCCATCTCACACTCAATGGACGATAGGAAACATGATAAACTGTCAGACAGATACACGTAGTGCGGTTAGCGCAGCCTAAATAATTATAGTAATTTGATAACACCAATAATAGCAATTAATACAATACTAGGAAAATCATCATTTTGCGGAAAAGAATAGGTAACATGTGGATTATGACACTTTAAATGACAAAATCGAATGACAACCCATAGAGCTTACGAATGAATTCGACATATCTCACAGAGTCATAGAATTAACATCCATAACATACAGCAACGCATTCTAACGCACAAAGAAAAAAATAATAATAATCCTTAGTAGAAAATCCTGGCAACTAACCACCCATTTATCTAATTAACAAGACTAACGGATTGACGACAAAATACTGTTGACAAAATGACTAGATCACAATAAACCAAATAAGGAATTTAAACTAATCCAAAAAGCAAAAGGCAATAAGACATTACAGGTTACACAGAAATACACAGGGAGCATAGACGGACAATATCAAAGAGAGAGAAAAAGACATACAGTAGCACAAAGACAAAATAAGTATATAAATCGCAAAACCAAACACAAGGTAACCAAACAGAATAATCCAATGGTAGCAACAGGTAACAAAGAACATATACAAAAAAAAAGTATATAACTTGAAGTAATAATAGTGACCACCTGAGACATCAGAAACTAATAAATATTTATTTTGACAGACAAACAATGACATAATGTAACGGACGCTACTGACCAATGACCATATGAACGAAAATTGATGCAGGAGCATCAAAATCAAAAGCGGGGGAGTGTAACGGACGCTACGCCACTGGACCCAAAACGCTGACACTGCTCTCCCTACCCCGACGCAACACCTTACGACGCTGGACCCACGACGACGACTCAGGGACTTACGGACGAACTCTCGAATAGTACAGACCAATTAGACTGACCCGGACTAGCACCGATACCGAATAAACCTTCTTAAACACAAATAGTGTAATCACTTAAATTCACCCGAAAGCTCGACCGTCCGTGACAAATACGGCCTGAAATAAGTCGACTTCGTAATGTCAAAACTAATCCGGACCCGTTAAAGTCGACTTAAAACACCGACTGTGAATACGGATAGCGCTAAAGTCAGATTTTTCGACTAAGTTTTCGACTTAGGCGCGACTCTGAATACAGGCCTGGATGTTGTTGTATCGTCCTGGTGGGTAACTTTGGCGAGTTCAGCGTTTTGGATATTCCGGATATTGGCGAAGTATTTGCGCCTGATTTTGATTATGAAACTGTCTATGCGGGGAATGTTGGCTATGTTATAGATAGCGTTATTCTTGCTAAAGTGGCGGAAATCGGTGTGTCGGGATCTGTGTTTCCAGGTACAAGTGCGGATACATTTGCGCTCGAATGTTCGTAGGGATTCTATGGACAAGTTATTAGTGTTCCATCATATGGGAGCCGCGTATGTGATGATGGATCTGATTAATAACTGGTATAGTATGAGTTTGGTTGTAGGGGTGAGGTATCTATTATAGAAGCATGCGTTGTTGGCCTGCAGTGCTTTTCTGGCCCTGCTAAGTTAATTTTTGATATGGATATTACCTCTGAGGAGGTAATCAAGATGAACGCCTAAGTATTTTACTGTTTTTCTTATGGGGTATATCGATTTTGTCGTTGGAGATTGGTATGGCGGCTTTTATGCCAAATTGTGCGCTGCCTTTTTTGTGGTTTCAGCAGAGGAAGTGGAGGGGTTTCCTGAACAGGATTGTTTCAGACTTGCTTGGGTTTATTGTCAGGTGACACGAGCTGAGGTAAGTATTTATTTTTTCAACGGTTTGCTCAAGGTCGTGTTGGATTTGTAGTGCTCTGTTGCCGGCGATGTAGACGATTATGTCATCTACGCAGACTATTGCGGCTTTGTTGTGGTTTTAGTTTAAGTCAAAAAGGTGCAAAATGTCGCTAACGAAAATGTTAAATAGGACTAGGAAGTTTACAGTGCCTTGTTTGAGGCCTTCGAGGTTCATAAAAACTACCGGGGACAGGGTCTTGCCGTCCCAGGTGCGGAATTTGGTCTCTTTAAGAACAATGCACACCGCACTATTACTTACAAGTAGAATAGGAGTAGAAAGGTTCAGGAAGGATAGATTAGGAGCAAATTGGTTCAGCTTCTTCCAATTCGGAGACACACGTATTTGGCTGCTTGAGGCGTCAGAACCAGAGAGAGAAGATACCACGGCGAGCCCGTTGCGAGCCCGAGTCGCCGACAAAAAACTATCAAATCTGGCGCGGGAGGGGAATGATTTAGTTACCGGTGCCGTGCACTGCTGACCTCTTCACAGGTGCCATGTATTAACAAATTTGTGCACTGTAAGTTTCGGTGGGTGAAGAAGAAATTGAAGCAGTGGAGTAGCGTTGGTATTTTATAATCTAATTAAACAGGATTTCTGAACATTTTGAACATTGCCGCCTGCCTGCCTTCGCTGACTACGGCAGCGAACGATTTACACGGTCGTTTCGACATTCAACGGACATAGTTTCGTAATTGGTCTTTTCAGGACGGTGGTAGCGGTCTTAAGAGTGGCGACTCTCACAATATTATCGGGTCCTGGATAAATTTGGGTAATTCGCCCTAACGGTCAGTTCGTTGGAGGATACCTCTCATCAATAACGTAAACTAGGTGTCCTACAGCGAGTGGGGTAGCATTGCGATTCCATTTATAAATGGCTTGATAACGCTGGAGATACTCACGCGACTATTTTTTCCAAAACTCCTGTGTCATTTGAGACAGCCGTTCCCAGCGTTGAAGTTTTGTGATCGGAACAGTTGTTAAATCAGTTTCTGGTACTAGTGTGAGGGACTGCCCGATTAGGAAATGCCCTGGCGTTAGAACATTTAAATCGTCTGGATCATCTATGAGGGGGCAGATAGGCCGAGAGTTGAGAATTGCTTCGATTCGCATAAGCAAAGTAGACATTTCTTCGTAAGTCAATAGAGTATCCCCGGTGACCCGCTTCAGGTGATATTTGACCCTTTTTACTCCTGCTGCCCACTTGCCTCCGAAATGTGGCGCAGCAGGCGGGTTGAAGCACCATTTTGTACCATCTTTGGCTATTAGGGAAGCAGCTTTGTGCAACGAGTATCGTTGGTACTTTATAATCTATTTAAACAGGATTTCTGAACATTTTGAACAGTCCAGTAGGTGTGATTTTCCGACAGGTATGTGTGAGTTGGCGATTTCAGGTGTCACCTACACCTACATCTACCTTCCCATCGGGGCATACGAGGAACCGAAGCTATAATAAAACTACAAATTCAACCGATATTTCTTGTTACAGATGCTGCAAAGGAAATTTGCTACGATATGTACGTTAGGTCGAAACGTTCGGTGCGCGGCGTACGGCGTGCGAAAGCACCTACAGTCTATATGCTTCAAAAACAATGGATCTCACGAAAAGCCGTACATTAGAAATGTAAGGTAAAAAACGTAAACCAAGTATAAGCAGAGCAGTTTTAATTCTAAGGAAAATGGTTTAAATAATTAATTTTATCAGCAAGAAAAATATCTGAAATCATGTTTATCGACAAGGTGATACAAAATACAGCAAAAATATCAATTTCGCTCAAGAAATAGTTTCCACCACCGGCATACTTGGGGCGCCTTTTATAAGAATCATTAACCCTACATAGTCATGTTTACATGACGTGGCGCCCCAAGTATGCCGGTGGTGGAATTTTTTTCTTGTGCGAAATTGATATTTTTGCCGTATTTCCTATCATCTTGTCGGTAAACGTGATTCCAGATATTTTCGTTGCTGATAAAAATAATCATTTAACCATTTTTCTTAGAATTAAAACTGCTCTGCTTATACTTGGCGTGCGTTTTTTACCATACATTTTTAATGTAAGGCTTTTTGTGGGATTTTAATCATTTCTTTTCGCACGTTTCTATCTAAGACTTTGCACCACAAGTCAAGCTGGATTCCGATCCGATAAAATAAAATATTACGACTAGTCACCTAAATTATTAACTAATGTAGATATTTTGGATTGTTTGGATAAATGGATATACGCCGTCCAAAAGAATAATGGCAACAAAAAGTTTTACTCAAAAATAGGCCACTCGTAATTGATGTTAACTCAGCCAAAAGTGATCGACAAATTGAGAGTATTTTTTTTAATGAAAGCTTGAAGCCTCTACTTTCGATTGCTGTATTTGAAATTCAAATTCGATGCACACCTGCTGCTACAATCCTTTAAAACTGAGGGCATGTTTGACATATCCAAATTAGCTAAATTCAACAACGATTATGGATTGAGAAAAATTTTTTTGAGTAATTCTGTAAACGGCAAAAGAAAGCGTGCGTCTTCCTCTTTAAAACTAAAAAAATTCGAGTCGTTTGTCCATTTCCGGTGTTCGGGTGGCTCTTGTCGCCCCAGTACTGGCAATAACGTGCTGGCAATTAGTTTGCACGCGAAACACCCATAAACGAGTATAAAAGAGTAAAATACATTGGAAGGAAAACTTGCCGGTACCCCGAAAGAGAATTGCACGTTATTGCCAGTACCGGGGCCAGTATGCATTCCCTCGCACGTACAACAAATGTTTCCCTTTTGTCTAGAATCATAAAGTACGAGATGCTGAATATTTTTGAAAACCACGGCCTCGAATCAGTTCGTCGTCGAATATTCCAAAGTGCACACCCTTCATCGGTAAATCACATAATATTCTCGTCGGAAGAATATGCGGATATGGTGTTTATGTATGGCATGGCGCATGGCGACACAAGTAAAGTGTTGCAAATTTGGAGAGATCGGTACCTGCGGAGAGTGGTGCTACATCAGCGCACATTTATGAACGTTTACGCGCGATTCCGGAGAATGGGCCCCAATCTTCCAATTTGTGCGGAATATGGTGCAACAAGGACCACCCGAACACTGAGTAGCATTTTCCGGATGCTCCGAGAAGACGGACTGCATCCATTTCATGTGCAGCGAGTGCAGAATTTGCAGCAGCAGATCCCGGCTTGCCGATGGATTTTTGTACTTGGTTTCGCCTCTAACAAGTGCGCGATCCGCACATTGCACGGCGAATCTTGTACACCGACGAGGCGGGATTCACAGGAGACGGTATCCTAAATAGTCGGAATGACCGTGTTTAGGCCCATGAAAATCCGCTCGCAATTAGAGAGGCACGGAGCCAATACCAATTCTCCGTTGATGTGTGGTGTGGAATCGTGGGGGATTTATTGATTGGGCCGTACTTCCTTCCCGCCCGCCTCAACAGTGCAGTGTATATCAGATTTTTGCGGGAGGAATTGGCGGTCCTGTTAGAAGATGTGCCACTAGAGCTATGCATGTCGATGTGATTCATGCACGGCGGGGCACCAGCACATTTCGCGAGAGAGGCGCGCGATTACCTGGATGGCGCATTTCCCGAAAGGTGAAAAGGTCCGCTAGCCACCGCGGTCACTCGACCTGAACCCCCTGGACTTCTACCTGTGGGGTCATCTGAAGAACGAAGTGTAGGGGGAACCAGTGGCGAACGTGCAAGTGCTAATGGACCGAATCCGCAAATGTGAAACAATTCGCCAAACGCCGGGAGTATTTTTGAAGGTCCGCGATTCTTTGGGGTCTAGAGTGGATACGTGTAGGGAGGAGGTGGGCGCTCACTTTGAGCACCTCCTATGATGCAATGTGCATCGCGGGGGTTTTAGTGGATACAAATCCCGCACTACCCCGTCTTCCTTTTTGGGAGGCGGGGTGCCTTTTTGAAGATTTCCACCGCGTAAACAAAAAAAAACAAGTATGGTAAGTATGGTAAGAATTGATTGTTAGTTTAATGCATGAATAGTAAAATGAATTGTTATTTGAATGCATGAATTTGTAGTGTAATGCATGATTAGTATGTAGTAAAATTAGATTGAAACTTGGTACTAATCCTTACGAGGTGACGGTATAGTTTCGATTTCGTCCAAGTATTGTAGAGATCGTCAACCTGACCCTTTTTTCTCTCTCTCTCACACACTCCCTAACGCGAATTCAGTCACAGCGGTGTTCGGTAGCAGGCCCTCGAGACAAGCTGGGCCAAACTGACCTACGCAGACGAAGACCTGCCAAATTCGAGTCTTCTACCGCCGCAGTGACACATGCAGCCATAAACCTGGGATTGAGAATCTCTAACGAACAACTTTCTATAATTTATCCTGGCCACATTTCTTAAAATTCTATTCTTTTCATGACGTGATATTTTTGGGGGTGCATCACAGAAGGTATCTGATTTTTTTCTTACCCGAAAATGTTGCCGGTTCATGGAGAAACTGTAAGAAAATCAATAATAATGTGACCTAATAATAATTTTCATATAATTTTCATATGAATAATATTCATTATAATCATTTTCATATCATATCAATATTTTCATATCAAGTCCCCCATCGTGTGATGACTGGCTGTGGTGGAAGTGGAACATTCGGAGCCTTCTCTTTATAAAGTGCTATGCGATGAGGAGCTTTTAGGAATACTTGCTTTACGGCTGATATAAGTGTGTTGACCGTAGAAAAATGGAGCCCTACTTCCTCTAACAATCGGTGTATTTCATGCAACAAGCATGTGACATGCAGCACCTTTGGATTAAATATTTTTAAGTGCGTGCCAGCCTTTAGCATAGAGGGTGAGGCACTTGGGAGTCACATCTGAAATAATTTGGTCAGTTTTGAAGATATTCCGAAACTGTTTAGATGAAAGTTGGATGGTTCGAAGGGGCGCGTAAGATGACGGTAGGGGGATGTTTTTTCAATGGGGGGTTTTTTAGTTATTAATGTTAATTTGATTTTTTTAAACGGGTCGACCTACTTTTTTTTTGATATTCTGAATGCTGATGTCAAGCCGAATTCAACGAGCTGTAGCAAAACATTTTTAAGGGTGGTTCTCCCCCCAGTGGTTGTAAATTTTTAACCTTAAATATAGCAAAAACTAGGAGGCATGGCAAAAAGTTTTATAGGCAAGATTTGCACGGATAGAATGAGGCTATCATTTGGCGGTATTGATTTTTTTTCTATTGTAATTTGTTTAATATTTTTTTATAAAAAAATACGTTTCTTAAGAGTGAACACTTTTTTTGTATTGGATCATGATGCGGGGTCGCGAGACGAATCCAACCATGTGTGTCATCAGGCAATTCAAGACCCCACCCCAGAAACTGCGTAAAACTACCCCTTTGAATAATAAAATAAGGGTGCGGTTTAAAGAAAAATGTAATAAGGAAAAGTAGTACAGGTTAAGGGATACTTGGGAATGACATAAAAAAATTGTCCAAAAATGAATTAGTTTAAGCATTTTAATAACATTAAATATTTTTTTTCACGAAATTAACCATTTATTATGTACAGAGCTGTGGAGGAGTTCACGATCTTTCTGCGGACCTCATAAACTTATAATTTTTTCTAAGCATCTATCCAGATTTGAAGAACTGCAATTGATTTTTTTTTTTTTTTTTTGACGCGGGGGAAATGCGTTACGCATGCCCCCGGCCCTGGCAGGGGCTTAACCCCGGGACCGGGGGGTATGTGGGACTCTCCGCAATGCCAATTTATTGCCGCCGCAATGCGTTCGCAATTGCATATACGCTGTATATGAGGCTGCATCCGTTACCAGGAGTAAAACTCATTCATTACATGCATCTTCCACGTTTGGCCACAACATTCGAATTGCCGAATTTGTAAATCTGGCGATCGTAGCGTAATTTGGTTTTGCTAATTCTTTACAAGAAAGCAAGTAAGGCTTTGCTGCTTCTTTCTCGCACATTTTGCCAACAACTAAATTAGCGGTGTAGCGGCCGGCATTATCCGTAGTTTCATCTACGAATATCCAGATGTTATGTTCTCCAATATCTTTTCTAATCTCTTCAATGCATGATTCATAAAAACTCTGTAGATAAGCTTTTCTAAGGGTGGATTCGTTGGGTATATTTTGCCCTGTATACTTTTTTAGGAAATTTCTCCGTGTATTGTTGCCTAAACATCGCCAAGACATTTTTATGGCTACCATTGCTTTACACAGATCACTATAAAATTGATTCTGGTTTGGTCCTTGGCCACTTCAGATTGCTCTTGAATCAATACGCTATTGTACATTTCTTCGATAAGTAGCTGTATGTGCATGTTGTGACAACTGTGACTTTCTGTCATATGCTTATTGCACGCCTGGCATTTAATAGGATCCTCCTCGAGAACAAAATTTGTATCACCTACTTCATTTATCCTCTTCTCTAACATAACTCGTTTAACTGTCTTCGCTTTCGGCATTGTAAGAGAATGAACAGAAACCTCGAACGATTAATACAGTAGTTTCTCGATTTCTGCATGAAAATCGGGACTGGCGCCGTGCAACGACATAGCCGAGGGTAGTGAATTTTTTGTGCCGGCGGCGGCTTTTGAAGAGTATGGGCCCGGGTAGCCCGCGAAGCGCTGGGTCATGTACCCGTTTCATGTTACAAATGCGATTATAAAAGTTTTTTGTTTCTTATTTGTTATCAATAAAAATTATACCATTGCATTCCTGAGCTTTTCCTGATTAACGTCATATAAAATTCGACCCGATTTGTTTAACCACCGAGCAACGAAACGTGCAACGATGTGACATGCAACGAGCTGCACGGAAAGCAGGCCCGCAGGCCCTCCTTGTCTTTCTCCTATAGGTTCTCCTATAGGCCCTTCTCTGTCGTGCGGCGATGAGTCGACTTGAAGTGAAACGCTCGGTTCTCGGCCGACGAATATAACACTGTCCTTTTCTCCCGCATGTATTCTCCTTGTCTGACGCACGCAAGCCTCCATGCAACCATACGCACCAGCACGAATTTTGAGACTCGACGACTGCCTATGCTCCTCCTTGTCTATCTACGGTAGGCATCCTTCTCTGCCGTACAACGGTGAAGCGCCCAGTTCCGTGCAGCTCGTCGCACGTCACATCGTTGCACGTTTCGTTGCTCGGTAGTTAATCAAATCGGGTCGAATTTTATATGACGTTAATCAGGAAAAGCTCAGGAATGCAATGGTATAATTTTTATTGATAACAAATAAGAAACAAAAAACTTTTATATTTGTATTTAAATGACTCGAGCAGATAGTGTGACTCAAGTGTTCGCGCTCGAGTTCAAACGAAGCCGCCGAGCCTTCGGTGTTCGGGCGCGAGTGACATATCCTGGTGATTTATTAGTGGAGGGGGTAACTCCCGTGCAACCATAGCGAGGATAAAATCCATGCAGAAATCGAGAAACTACTGTACTCCAAGAACGGTGGAATAGAACTAATTATCTCAATAGATCTTAATAAATTTGTACTGCTGTATAATTAGCGCTACTGTTTACTTGGCTTTGGATACAAACTGTATCAGCAGATCTATTGCGAAATGATTATACGACAGCTAGACCAAAGTATCAACGGTATTTCACAAATTGCTGCAAAGAGTACTGATGGCAAAAAAAGTATGTAAAATATGCAGGAAATATGCTGCATATTCAGTGATTTGTCCCTTAGGAAAAATGTGTATTTGCATAAAAATCCGCAGTCCAATTATTATTTTAGTGTTTTATGTATCGGCGACCTAAGCGGTCCATATTAGTGTATAGTATCTAGCGTTTAATTTTGCAATTAGCTTATTTTTCCGATCCTCTGGTAAGCTCCCTCATTATTCCCTTCATCCAGGGGGTAGACACTTCAATGCAGGATTGAGTCAAACTGGCCGCTGCACCGCCAGTTATTGTAGAAACGAAGTAACAGATGGAAAGCGGATGTGACGTATCGCGGGAGATTCAAACGCAGTGTGCTATTATCCAAAGCCAAGAAGCGAGTTGAATCAGATTGTTTACATGAATATTATTGTCTTGTACCGAATTCTGCGTAATAAAAGTGTAATTGAAAACTAATAAAAGAACCTATAAAAGTCGGTGATTGCGTAATTAATTATTTACTTTGTACTTCCTGAATAATTCTAGCTCGGTCTACCTATTCCTCTTTTCCTACGCCTGCAGTATGTAACGGACGCTACGCCACTGGACCCAAAACGCTGACACTGCTCTCCCTACTCCGACGCAACACCTTACGACGCTGGACCCACGACGACGACTCAGGGACTTACGGACGAACTCTCGAATAGTACAGACCAATTAGACTGACCCGGACTAGCTCCGATACCGAATAAACCTTCTTAAACACAAATAGTGTAATCACTTAAATTCACCCGAAAGCTCGACCGTCCGTGACATAATTGGTGTCAGAAGTGAGCCCTTGAGAAAATACGAAAAGAAAGACGAACACCGCTACGCAACATTTCAACAACAGACGACAAAATTGGTGTCAGAAAACGAGCTAGTGAGGGAAAGACAACACGACACACACAGCAACAACGACAGTAGAGACAGAGAAAATAGAGCAACGACGGGACTACGCAACACCGACGAATGACAATCCATACCCAGACAGCAACAGTACCGTAAGTCACATAAATTATAAATTAACCAAACTAACACGCATAAACCATGGCTAACGAAACATTGCTTTTACACACCATACTCTCTGACCTATTAAAATTTGACCTGAGAAAAAAAAAATCACAGCGAAGCTCAAAACGGGATCATGACAGGAAAAGAACATCCACATTTTACATCTCTTCATCGCAAAATAATTTAAACAATAAGGAAACAATGAACATGACAATCAATATTGTAAAATTTAAAGACGCTAAGACCGCAAAATTCACACAGTAATAATATGCTATATGGTGAAAGACGTAGACGTCGACAGACCGGATATTACGATAAGAATTCTCACGACGACACAGAATCACCTTCTTGGAACAGAAACATAACACGCTATAGTAGACAAAATTGGAGTAGATCAGATACAGATTTTAGACGAGACTCGCGAGACCGTGACAGAGACAGTTCATATGACAGAAGCTACAATAGACAAAATAATTATTCACACGATAAATATTATTCGGAAAAATTAAGAGACACTTCACGGAATAGGGAACAGAATAAATATAGGCACGATTCACGAGACCGATCTAGAAATAATTCGCCGTATAAAAATAATTCACCTTGCAGATATAGAAATGGCTCACCATATAGAGACAACTCATATCATAGAATTTTTGGTAGATATAGACGAAGGAGCTACTCGCGCGAAAGAAATTATGGATACAGAGACAATTCAGGCGACAGATACAGTAGAGATAGAGACAGTTCGAACGATAGATATAGAAACGATTCGAGGGATAGCAACAATAGATACAGTGACAATTCGTATCATAGAAATTTAAACGAATACAGGCAATATGATAGAAATTACGACAGGAACCATACGAATTACCGCAATGAATCACACGACAGAAGAAGACGGGACAATTCACAAAATAGACTATACAGCAGATATAGGAATAATTCACAGGACCGATACAAACACGAGACAAACGATAGACATAGGGATAATTCGCGAAATACAGGCAGACATAATTTGAGGGGAAGGTACAGAGACCGCGAAAATTCGGAAGAAAAATGTAAATATGAATCACGAAGTAGTGATGGAAATAGGAATCAGTCGACGGACAGAAAACAAACTCACGAAGGACTAACGGATAAACAAATAAACGAATTGGCTCACCAACTAGTGGATAGGTTAAAAAAGGATCAAAGGATAAAGAATCTCATTGCCAGACACAATCTTACGCAAAAACACAGCACAGAATGCGAATTAACCGAATCCGATGGAAATTTTGAATTAGACACAGACATCGCACGACTCTACAGATTAGGAGAACCGATAACGCAAGAATCACTCGTAAATATACAAGAACCGACCACCGAACCGATAAGCATTAGATGCGGATTTTCAACAAACCATTTACTACCGACAATTATATTAGATTCGCCAAACATTAAAACAAGACAAACGAGACTATTTATTGACAAAAATGCAAGTGTAAATCTAATAAAAAGAAGTAAAGTAGCGAATAACACAGTCATATATAAAACCATTACACATCAACTTGTAGGCATTACAGACGATAAAACGACAACACTGGGTATGTGCATGTTACAATTCAAAAATTATAGTATTGAATTCCATATTGTTCCTGATTCTTTTCCCATAACAGAAGACGGACTCTTAGGAGACCCATTTTTCAAAAAGACGAAAGGCAACATTTTATATTCACAAGGGCTTGTTACATTTGGCATATACACGATACACTTTAACACACCTGAAACACTGATAGTACCTCCCAACACCACAATACAGACATACGTACGACTGGTAGACACTGACTTAGACGAAGGGTATATTGACAGAATAACTATTTGTCCTGGACTGCAATTCTCGAATGCGTTGGTAAAAAACCAAGGGAACATGGCATATGTGCATGTCACCAATGCGACTAATGAAACAATACGCACGACCATTCCCAAGGTCACATTACAGCCCATCACAAAAATCATTAACAGGGTAACTGACTGCAACCAAACATATACAAATGACAAATCGACAGCGCACATGACGAATGCAATGGACAGAGTTAATAAAACCGAATTCCCAAACTTATTTTATGTACCCGAAAATAGTCTAGGACGTACGAACAGTAGACAACACAAAATACACGCGACAGACAACACACTTGTACACACAAAACAATACCTACACGAAACAGAAGTACACAAGCCGACACAAAACCTTTCAGACAACGATTTAGCACCTTCAATTCCCCCTTACAGTTCCTCAGTATGGAAATTTTCTAGAAAATCGGATATTAATGACAAAGAACGAATGATAATAGTAGACCCTACGAAAGTAGTTGAAAGAAATAGTAACGTAACATTCATACACCCAAGAGACACACCGATAAATATAAGACCTAATAGATTAAGATCGAGCGACACACATGACAACATACAGGACAATAAAAAGCAAAGACTATATCATCCGCAGAACATAAGACAGAACAACACGATAGACGAAAATACAGAAAATCAAACGTGGAGAAAGATCGCATATCAAGAGTCAAATAATAGCAATTACGAAAGCGAAATAGAAAGTACCGATGAAGAGGAAGACTTTTATTGGACAACAGATGACGAATCAGCAACTTCGAATAAGGACACCGATACAGAAGATGAAATAACCGAAGAAGAAGGAAACTACCAGAAAATAAATATCGACGACCAGGCAAGTGATATGGATTACGACACAGAAATAGAAGATATGATAGTTAAAGTAGACGAAGACAATAATGAAAACAGTAACGACGAAATGGCAAATACGAACAAGGACTATGAGACGGATAAAATGCAACCGCAAGAAGAAGAAGATAAAGAGAAGCATAGAATAATAATGAAAACAGAATTAAGAAGAAATGAAGATAATAATGAAAATGAAAGCGAAGATACCAATGAAAAAATAAATGAAGATAATAAACAAAGTACGAATGAAGATGATATAATAAAGGAAAAGCAGAAAAATGCACAAGAAGAAAAATGCCCAGCAAGCGGATCGAAAAACCCTGAGGGAAACAGCGACCGTCCGCAAATAGACGAAGAAATGCCCAAAATGGAAAAAGAAGATCGACAGCTCCTGGAAGAAAAAAGCCTAGCAAGCGGATCAAGTCCTATAGCGGGAAAAAGCGGCCGTCGGCTAACAGACGAAGTAAGAAACCCCATAGAGACACAAGGTCGACAGCTCCTAGAAGAATTAAAGATACAAGAAGAAAATTCAAAGGATGAAATAGTAATGGAAAACGAAACGCAAAGTGCAACGGAGAATGAAAATGTAGAAAGTGATACTGAGAAACAAGCAAAGCAAACGCCACAACCGAATTTTAGATCACCAACGTTAAACGTGGAAAATATTAATATTGTAAGAGAAAGTTACGATCAAACGGACATTGCAATGAAATCGGACATTGAACCAACTTTCCGTTCTCCACCAAAGACACGACAAGATACAGGACAGAGCAAAATTATTGTTGAAAAACTAAGCATAACCACCGCAAATCAGACGAAGACGACAAATGACCATGATACACAGACCGATGACGAAGCATACTCCACACCGACTTACCATCGAAAACAGCTGACTCCATCTCACACTCAACGGACGATAGGAAACATAATAAACTGTCAGACAGATACACGTAGTGCGGTTAGCGCAGCCTAAATAATTATAGTAATTTGATAACACCAATAATAGCAATTAATACAATACTAGGAAAATCATCATTTTGCGGAAAAGAATAGGTAACATGTGGATTATGACACTTTAAATAACAAAATCGAATGACAACCAATAGAGCTTACGAATGAATTCGACATATCTCACAGAGTCATAGAATTAACATCCATAACATACAGCAACGCATTCTAACGCACAAAGAAAAAAATAATAATAATCCTTAGTAGAAAATCCTGGCAACTAACCACCCATTTATCCAATTAACAAGACTAACGGATTGACGACGAAATACTGTTGACAAAATGACTAGATCACAATAAACCAAATAAGGAATTTAACCTAATCCAAAAAGCAAAAGGCAATAAGACATTACAGGTTACACAGAAATACACAGGGAGCATAGACGGACAATATCAAAGAGAGAGAAAAAGACATACAATAACACAAAGACATAATAAGTATATAAATCGCAAAACCAAACACAAGGTAACCAAAGAGATTAATCCAATGGTAGCAACAGGTAACAAAGAACATATACAAAAAAAAAATATATAACTTAAAGTAATAATAGTGACCCCCTGAGACATCAGAAACTAATAAATATTTATTATCACAGACAAACAATGACATAAAGTAACGGACGCTACTGACCAATGACCATATGAACGAAAATTGATGCAGGAGCATCAAAATCAAAAGCGGGAGAGTGTAACGGACGCTACGCCACTGGACCCAAAACGCTGACACTGCTCTCCCTACTCCGACGCAACACCTTACGACGCTGGACCCACGACGACGACTCAGGGACTTACGGACGAACTCTCGAATAGTACAGACCAATTAGACTGACCCGGACTAGCTCCGATACCGAATAAACCTTCTTAAACACAAATAGTGTAATCACTTAAATTCACCCGAAAGCTCGACCGTCCGTGACAAGTATTCCATACCATTGCAGTGCCTAATTGCATGCCACTAATATTATGCACTAGCTAGGTCTAGAATAAGTACATATTGTTTCCACTGAATTACAATGAACCGGCGGACCATTGATGGCAACATCCGGTTGCTAAGCAACGGTGACAGAAGAGACAAAACAGCTAATTAGCCTAAACAACAGCCTTTCAGTTAGAGTCAATAAACGCGAAATCAATTGTCAACAAGTAAGTTCGATATTTTTAATGATTCACTGTTGATATTTTATCTGACTTTATGTATATGAAATACTACGAGAACTAATTTACAAATAATTTTTAGGATGCGCGACAGTTACAGATATTGCAAGGTGTGCAGTGCTAAAGCGCGAGATAATCCCTCCTTGGCATTTTACAAATTGCCAATAGATCTGAATAAACGCATTGCATGGTGTCACATTTTAAAAATTGAGGTTCCGCGAGGATGGTTTTTAGTTTGCGGAAATCATTTCGATCCAAAACATATTACGCACCAAAGCGGGCGCACATTATTACGGCGAAACGCCGTGCCGAGGTATGGTAAGTAAATAATATGAGCTTTAATTCCGAACTTTTTCTTATCAATTAATCTCGTACAGTGATAAAAATTGTTTACTTTCTGTACAGGGCAACACGCGGACGTCGATTTTTCGGCGCAACCAAGTGTATCAGGTAAGTCACACCTGTTGCATGTTCATGTTCATTGTTAATGATATTCACATAATAATAATTGTTTACTTTCTGTATAGGACAACACGCAGACGGCCGAAAGGCAACTGATGTGTCAGGCGGCCGACTTTCCCTGGGGCCAAATGTATCAGGTACGTGGAAACTAATTAATGCTCATTTTCGCGATGAATGAACTTTTATATTTATACTCAACAGTCTTGTTATGTGGATTGGAGGATGTATTTAACATATTAGAGGACGCCATTTTTCGCAATCCAAATAGGTAATGAAAGCTTGTTGTGATTCATTAACAAGACGTTTTTCTATGTTTCAGCCACCTACTTTTGGGGCCCTTTCACATGTCTATTTGACTGTACATCTATTTTTACCCTTCATTCGTTTAATGTAGGGTTACATAAACATTATAAAGGGCCCCAAAAGTAAGTGGCTGAAACATAAAAAAGCGTGCTGTTCATGAATGACAGCTAGCTTTCATTACCCATTTGGATTATTAAAAATGGCTTGTTCTAATGTGTTAATTCTTGTATATTTATATCAATCGTTTGTTTTCTGTATAGGGCAACTACGTAGGAAGGTGGAGGCTGCGCGAATTGTTAACCTCAGGCTTAGAAAGGAGGTGAGACGTTTACGGAATTTGGCGAGGGGTGCAGATGCCAATTTCGTCAACAGATTAACGTACATGCTAAAGCACCGAGTCTAACCTCCCTTCTTGGAACTTTTGCTGACGCAAGTTGAAAACTACCGGCGGAGTGGACGAGGACGGCGCCGGACCACGGAGATGAAAAGCATTTGCCTCGCCATTCGGACACGGAGTTTGACCGCGTATAAGTTCCTGCGGAAGCTGTTCGTCCTTCCTTCGTCGAAGTCCCTTCGCCGCCTGCAGTTGCAGTTTCCCTTCAGCGTCGGCCTGCGTCAAGATTATGTAAGTACCTTGTTTCGTCTTTGTCACGACAAACCCGATGAGTACAAGTACTGCAGCATCCTCTTCGACGAAATGATGATTGCGAATGGGGTCTCATATTCGGTCAAAGAGGATGCATTCGTTGGATTTGAAGACGGGGGTACCCGTCGGGTTTGCGAGTGCGCGGACCACGCTTTAGTCTTTATGGTCAGAGGCCTTCTCGTGAACTGGAAACAAACCGTTTGCTACTACTTGTCGCATGGTCCTGTCCACCAGGAAACCCTGCGGCAGCTAGTGCGAGGGGTTGTACTCCTAGTTCAGCGAGAAGGCTTCCAAGTTTGTTCAATTGTGTGCGACCAGGATGCAGCCAATAGGGCAGCCCTCCGATAATTGCAGACGCAATCGTCGCAGGGCTTCAACAGACTTTTTTTTTATTCGAATGGACAGAAAATTTTTACGTTGTGGGATCCGCCACATTTATTGAAAACCACACGCAACAATTTCCTAGGCGCCGTTGTCAACTTTATTAGAGAGGACGGTCTAGGAAAGTGCGCGCAGTGGGACACACTACGACGGGCCTTTGACGAGGACCGTCGTCGTGTAGTTCGTAAAATGTGGCGGATCTCAAATGAACATTTGAATCCAACGAGAAAAATGAAGGTAAAATTGGCTGCACAACTGTTTAGCAATTCTGTAGCCCAATTTCTCGGGAGATACGACAGACAACACCCTGATGAACGGGCTGGCGATCTCGCTGAATTCGTTGAGGATGTTAACGACCTCTTCGACTCATTTAAAAGCCGTAGGAGGGAATTGACCGAGTTCCGAGTTCCTCTCCGAAAAGATAGTGATCATCTCTATTTTTGGAGAAGCGTTCGGGAAAGAGGCAATACCTGGACTTTTTCCCGCCACGGACAAGTTCTGCGGAACCATGTGCGGGAAGGTTGGATTGATAATATTGATGCGATACAAAGTCTTTGAGGGATCCCTGAAGAATCGGGTTTCCATGAACTGGAACCCGAATGGCAACCCGATTCTTGAATCAAGATCCTCTAGAGAATTTGTTTGGCAGCATTCGCCACGCGAATGGCGCTAACATCAATCCAACCCCCGCATAGTTCGTGTACTTTTAAGAACTGCGGTTTTAAATAGGTTCGTTAATGTTTCCGGTAATTTCAATTGCGGGGAAAATAATGCCGATATACTTTCCAATTTACAACATTTTGTAAATCAAAGTATATCGGCATCAAATTCGGGTGCAGATGCTGACAGTTCCGAGTGTCGTTATGACTTGTACTCGAAAGGGTACGGTGAAGTCACGCGATACTCGGACTGGATCAAGCAAAGGTTTGCGTGTGAGTCCGCTGACGCAGACAATTTCTTGACTCAGGTCGTCGTCGACCTTGCCAAATCCTCTCCTTGCTCCTTTTGTTTCCAATCCCTTATCCTGTGTCCCCATCCTTGCGTAGAAGGAAGGATGACTTGCAAATGTGCCCGGCCAAAATCTATCGTTATAGCTCCGTGCAAGGAACTACTCAATATTACGGTAAAAAATATTTTGAACCGGGCACATTGCAAGAATCTGACGCAGGAACTTATACACCCTTCCGCGGCCAACGACATTTCCATCGCTTGCGATGATTATGCTTCAATACTACGAAAATCGATCATTGGCAAAATTTGTATATACACTATAAATAAATATAGTACATATTGTTTAATATCCGTTGATACGCGCTAGTGTTGTGGAGAGAGTTGTGGAGAGTTGCGTGTTCGGCCATTTCAGTTAATTCCTGCAAATTCGTACGCGAGAGAACCAAAAGGCGGAACAGGTAAGTTCTATAACAAATTATCTTGCACGCCACCTAGTACGACTCGTCTTCGCTCGTCCATTCCGCAAACGTGGAATTGAGAATCTATAGCGAAAAACTTTCAATGATTTATCCTGGCCACATTTATTAAAATTTTAAACTTTTTATAACGCGATATTTTCTTGGGTGCATCATAGAATGACTGTGATTTTTTGCGTACCTGAAAATGTTGCCGCTTCATCGAGAAACTGTAAGAAAATCAATAATAATGCGACTTAATAATAATTTTTACATGGTTTCTATTTTTTTTCACACAGCTCCGGCCCTCCCACACACTCTAGAAAAAGACCCGTAACGCTAACATTATCCCGTCGGAAAATATGATTTTTTAAAACTTGAAATTTCAACCCCCTGTATCTCGGAAAGGGTAGAGATTTCAACTTATTGTTCCCGGACTTTTAGGCTTCTATTGACCCCCAGAATACGTGGTTTCAGTTTAGTGCAAGGTCAGTGACTCATCCTGTATAGCAGTGCAAGAGTGGCGCCCCAAGTATACCGGTGTTGGTAACTTTGTTCATGTGCAAAATTGACGCTTATGTGGTATTTCGGAATTTCCAAACGTATATACACGTGAAACAGTACAGATACCCACCGGTACACGAGACTTGATTTATTGCACCCATCACTGACTCACCCTGTATATGATCCGCACAATCCCTTAGTAAAACCTTTATATGACTTGCCCGCAGTCTGTGAAAGTTCGGCACAGCTGTCACATATCGCATCCAGACACTGTGCATAAACTCTTTATATGACCTATGTATGACCTTCATAGCCCCAGTAAATGACCCGCACATACTTTGTGTAATCTCTGCATAGTCTCCTCAAATTACCTACACACGCCTTACGATTTCTCTCCATATATTCTGTACAACTACCGCGAGTAGCCTGGATACGGTTTATAAACTGCTCAAAATGGATATGGCAACAAAAAGTTTTGCCCAAAATTATGCCAAATTTAATTGCCGATAACTTGACCAAAAATGAACCGAACCGACGAATGAATGAAATGAAAATGAACCGATAACGGTGGCGGTACGATAGCCCCGAAAATGGAAGGGTTGTTTCAAAGTGCGATAACTTCGGACAGAAAAATCGTAGCGACTTGAATTTTTTTAGTTTTAAAGAGGAAGATTCACGGTTTATTTTGCCGTTTACGGAACTGCTCTAAAAAATTTTTCTGAGTTCGTAACCTTTGCTGAATGTCGCCAATTTCGACAAGAAAAACATGCCCTCAGTTTTAAGGGGCTGTAGCAGCAGGGGTGCATCGAATTTAATTTCTAAATAGAGCAATCGAAACCTGAGGTTCCAACCTTTCATTAAAAAAAAAAATCGTAATTTTTCGATCATTTTTGGCCGAGTTATCGGCAATCGAATTTGGCCTATTTTTGGGCAAAACTTTTTGTTGCCATATCCATTTTGAGCAGTGTATATTACCTTTGCGGAACAATTACAGGTTTTGTGTAAAATCATTTCTACGCAAAACCGTCCAAATATGGTTTGTTAGTGACCATCTACAGGGCTTCCGCTTCCGGGTGTGAAAGTGATCGGTGAGAGAGTGAGTGACTGGGCGAATAAAGTGAGAATTAGGAAAGATAGGAGAGAAGGAGAAGCATAGGAACAAGGGAGAGATACGAGGAAATAAGGGAGAAAGGAAAGG
Organism: Trypoxylon attenuatum; assembly: GCA_963989405.1. Classification (NCBI taxonomy): domain Eukaryota; kingdom Metazoa; phylum Arthropoda; class Insecta; order Hymenoptera; family Crabronidae; genus Trypoxylon; species Trypoxylon attenuatum. The sequence continues at coordinate 6,173,639 of OZ022492.1, read as the reverse complement.
AGGTAAAAGGGTAAGGTAGGCAGGGAGTGGCGGAGAGAGAAAAGGTGGAAAGAGAAGTAGGCGAGTGTAGAGGTTAGGAGCCGAGGTGCGTATAAACGGGTGTAGGAGGGGGAGGAGGAAGGAACGGACCGCGCGGGCCGGATAACAGGTGGAAAGTAGGCAGTGGCGCAATCTGTCGGGAGAAAAGGATAGGTGGGGAAGATAGAGAAAGTAGGCGAACGGACGAAGTGAGAAAGAGATAAAATGGACGAGCAGCTAAAAGATAAGAAGAAGGACGAGGAGATAAAGAAAAAGGGTAGGCCGACAAACGTAGAGAGACTCGGAAAAGAGAGGGAGAGAAGCAATAGTATAGGATCGGTAGAGGATTTATGGAAGAGAAAGAGAAAAGTCGAAGAAGGAAGAGAGGTAGAAGACTGGGCCTTCGAAAGGTGTAAGAGGACGATGAGATCGCCAGTCAAGACAGGGGAGGGAGAGGTAAAGGATAGGGAGGAAAGCACCATCATAAAGATAGTGAGCGAAATGAGGCAGGAAATGAAGACAGGACTAGAGGGGGTAAAAGAAGTAGGGCAAAGCTTGAAGGGTGAGATGGAAAGATTAAAGGAGGAGATAAGAAAGAGAGAAGAAAGATGGACAGTGGAAAGGAAGGAAATCTGGGATAAGATTGGAGAAATAGGAAAGAAAATGGAGGAGATAGAAGAGAGGAACGGAGACACGGAGAGAATCGAAAAAATTGAGAAAAGGCTAGAAAAGGTAGAAATAGGTGGCGGGAAGAAGAAAGGGGGAGAGGAGGAACAGGATATAGACAAGAGGATAAAGTTGATTGAGGAGAGACTAGAGGGAAAGGAGAAAGAAGAAAGGAGGAGAAATATTATAATAAAAAGGATGAAAATAGGGGAACGAGTAGAAGAGAGTGTAGAGGGCATTATGAAGGGAATAGGGGCCGAGGTGGAAATACAGCAGGTGAGAAAAGTAGGAAGGACGTCCAGGGAGGGGGAGGCAATGGTAGTAGTGAAATTAAAAAATGCGGAACAGAAGAGGCAGGTGATGGAGAAGAAAAAAGAGCTAAAGGGAAGAAGGGAGATAATAGAAAATGACCTGACATGGGAAGAGCGAAGAACGCAATGGAACCTGGAGAAAATAGCAAGGGAAGAGAGAATGAAGGGAAGGAAGACAAAAGTTGGCTACGGCGGGATATGGATAGACGGGGAAATGTGGAGATGGGACGGAAAGGAAGGAACGCTCAGGAATGGTAAAGGGGAGCTAGTGAGAGCGGCTCAGGGGGAAGGGGAGAAAGGGAAAGAAGTGGACAGGGGGAGGGAGAGAAGGAGCGAAGGGGAGAAAAGGTAGGTAGGGATGGAAGGACGGCAAGAGAGGAAGAGGGCGGGGGATGGTGTGTAGGGTTCTGGAACGTCGCGGGAATCACGAATAAGGAGAGGGAGTTCTGGGAATACATAGGAGAGTGGGATGTTATTATATTAGTAGAGACATGGTTAGAAGAGAAGAGTTGGGAAAAAATAAGAAGGAGGTTACCGAAAGGGTACAAATGGCGGGTGCAATGGGGAAGCAGGACAAGCAAGAAGGGGAGAGCGAAAGGGGGGATACTTATGGGAATTAGAAAGGAAATAGCTGTGGAAGAGGAGGAAGGGAGGCAGATAGATAAAGAGGGGATAATGGTAGGAAAGGTCATTATAAAGGGAGAGAAATGGAGGGTAATAGGGGTATATATAAACGAAAACATAAAGGAAAAGCTAGAAGGAATAAGGGAATGGGTAGATGGAGGGGAAAGAGGAATAAAGAATATTTTAGGAGGAGATATGAATGCTAGAACAGGAGAACTAGGTGGGCGTATGGGAGGGGAAGAAGAAACGGGGGAAAGGAAATTAAAGGACAAAAAAGTGAACAGAGAAGGAAGGATCTTAATAGAATTTGTGGAAAAAATGGGGTGGCACATAATGAACGGAAATACCAAGGGTGATGGGGAGGGGGAATTTACATACACAGGTGCAAGAGGGGAAACAGTTATAGACTACATAATAGGAGACGAAGGAGCGAGAGAGAAGGTGAAAGTCATGAAAGTAGGTGAAGGAGTGGACACAGACCACCACCCGGTAATTATCAAAATAGAAGGTGAAACAAATACGGAAAAAAGAAGTAGGAAAAGAACAGGATGGCAAAAAGGAGGAGGGAAAGGGAATTGGTCGGAGGAGGGGAAGCAGATCTTCAGAACAGGAATAGAATGGAGAGAAATGGAAGGGAAAAGCTGGGAGGAGGAGATGGAAAAGGTGGCAGAAATATTTAGACAGACAATGGAAAAAGCGGAGAAGGGAAGCAGGAAGAAAGAGGATAAAGGGTGGGGAGATTTGCAAAGCAGAATGAAGAAAATAGAAGTAAGAAAAAGCTTGAGAAGGTGGAGAAAAGGAAAGGAGAGCAAAGACGAGTTCAGAAGGGTAAAGAAGGAATACAAAGAAATGTGTGAGAGGAAAAAAGAAGAGGAGAGAAGGAACTTTGACACGGAGGTAGAGAGAGCAAGGAAAGAAAAAGACGTATGGGAGATAATCAATAGAACGAGAAAGAAAAGGAAAGAATTAAACAGGGAGATTGAAATGAGTGAATGGAAGGAATATTTCATGCAAATACTAGGGGGGGCAGAGGGAAAAAGAGAAGGGAAAGCTGAGGAAGGGAGGAGTGAGGACAATGAAGAAGAAATAGGGAGAGAGGAATTCAGAGCGACCATAAGGAAGCTAAAAAACGGAAAGGCGCCAGGAAAAGACAGGATACCAAACGAAGTGTGGAAATATGGGGGAGGGGAGGTAGAGGAATGGGCAAGGAGAATGTGCAATAGGGTATGGAGAGGGGAGGGATGGCCAGAAGACTGGAAGGTGGGATGGATAACGCCGATTCGCAAAAAAGGAGATGGGGAAAAGGTACACGACTACAGAGGGGTCACGCTTATGCCCACGCTCTATAGAATCTATGCAGCGACGTTAGCGAAGAGATTAGAGGAAGAGGTAGAGGAAAAGAAAGTGATTCCTCAAAATCAAACAGGCTTCCGGAGGGGCATGGGTACTATAGACAATATATATGTACTAAACTACTTAAGTAACAGACAGATTAAGGGTAAGAACGGGAAGATGGTAGCCATGTTTATAGACCTGAAGGCGGCGTTCGACACAGTGGAAAGGGAGGAATTATGGGAAGAAATGGGAAGGAGGGGAATAAGGAAAGGCATAATAGAAAGGATAAAAGAGATCTATAGAGAAACGAAGAGTAGGGTGAGGATAGGAAGGGAGATGGGAGAAGAGATATGGCTAGAGAAGGGGATTAGACAAGGATGCCCACTCAGTCCGCTGCTGTTCAACATCTTCACAGCAGATCTGGAAGAGGAACTAGGGAGTGGGGAAAGAGTAGGAGGGGTGAAGGTGGCAGGGACGAGAATTTTCTCATTAGCATACGCTGATGATATCGTAATCCTTGCGGAAGAAGAGGAGGGGATGAAGCGACTGATCAGGAAAGTGGGAAGATACATGGAGAGGAAAAAGCTAAGGGTAAATGTAGAGAAGACGAAGGTAATGAGATTCGGAAAGGGCGGGGGCAGAAAGAAAAACGTAGATTGGAGAGGGGGGAAAGAAAGGATAGAGGAGGTAAAGGAATACAGATACTTGGGATACGTTTTTAAAAGAAACGGGGGGCAGGAATCACAGGTTAGAGAGAGAGAGCAAAGAAGGCAGGGGTAATATGGGGGCAGGTGTGGAGTATGGGAAAAAGAATCTTCGGAAAGGAGTACGAGAGAAGAATATGGTTATTCGACAAGCTGGTATGGTCGGTAATGGAATATGGGGCGGAGATATGGGGATGGGCAGAGTGGAGAATGATAGAAGCAATGCAAGAGAAGGCAATAAGATGGATACTGGGGGTCAATTGCAGGACACCAGGTTATATGGTAAGGGAAGAAGTAAAGAGAGAAAAGCTAAGGGTGAAGACGGCGAGGAGAGCATGGGAGTACGAAAGGAAGCTGGAGGAAGGAGTGGGTAGCGAAATTGCGAGAAAATGCTGGGAAGAGGTAAAAGTAAGAGGAGAAAAGGGAAAAGAGCTTTCAAAATGGGAGGAGGAAAGAAAAGAATTTTTTAAAGGAGTAGGAATAGAAGCAAGGGAGATAGAAAGGGCTTGGAGGGAGGATAAGGGATGGTACGAGGAGATAGAAGCGAGAGAAAAGGAGAAGGAAAGGGAAGAGAGATGGGAGAAGATAAAGGAATCAAGGTACAACAAATGGTACAAACACATCGTAGGGGAGGGGATAGCAGGGTACCTAAGAAAAGGATGGGGAGAAAACAGGTGGCAGAGGGTGGCGAAATTTAGACTGGGAGGGGAAATGGGAGAAGCGAGATACTGGGAGGAGGAGGAAAAAAGAAGGTGTAGGATATGCGAGAACGAAGAGGAGACTTGGGAACATGTTTGGGAGAGATGTAGGGGGGGACAGGATGGCAGAGGGGGGTGGCAAGAGAATGTACAGGAGCTTCTGGGGGAAGAAGGAGGGGGTGAATGGTGGATGAAAGAGATAGAGAAGATAAGAAGAGAGAGGAAAGAAGGGGAAAGGAACAAAGAATGGAAAGAAAGAGGTATGGAAGAGGAAGGGGAAGCGGAAGCCAGGGATGAAAGGAGGAATGAATGGGACGAGGATGGAGGAGTGAATGGGCAAAGTCTGCTCTCTCTCTCTCGCGAGCGTATGGAAAATTAGATATAAGGCGTAAATAGAGGCTAAGAAAGTAGATATAAGGATAGAGTAAGTTGGACTATGTAAAGAAAAAGAAGGAGTAAGGAGGTGTAAGCCTTGTAAACCCGGTTGAGGGACACAATAAACTATACATACATACATACATAGTGACCATCTACAGGGCTGTTTTAACAGAAATACTCCTCTATAGTATTCGCAGGAAGTTTATGTAGGAGAAATGTTGCTTGGGCAGTTATCTCGATTCTAAATATACATATATGTATACATATATGCAAGTAATATACATATATGTATGTGCTATTTTGATAGAAAGTGATGTCAACCTTCCATCTACTGACTGAATACCTTACATGTGCGGTCTCCGGGGATTGTGTTGACAAGATCTATTGTATATTAATTTCTGTATTGTACTTTCGGAATACCGTGTTACAGTATATCGGGGAGCCAACTGTATAACAAAAAAAAGAAGCGAAATCCCGAAGAAAGCATTACAGGAATTTATAATGTAAAAAAAGGTGCTTCAAGTATAATACAAGCGGATGTGTGCCACTGGCAGATATATCTTATGTGAATGACATATAAAATTAATGAAATAATGAAGTAACATTTCTCCTACAGAAGTGCCCGCAAATACGCTGCACATTCTCTTTTCGCGCAGAACTCCCACATATACCCTGCAAGTATTATTCTTATGCAGAGCTGCCTGCATATAACCAGCACGTAGCCTTTGCCTCCAAGGAACCCCTGCATGTAACGCGTATACACTGAATAATTGCAGGACTAGGTGCACGGCACCTGCAGATGCCCTGCAACTAGCCTTTCTCTACAGGAACGTGCATATCGTCTACACACGCGGATTATGTGCAAGGTAACCTGCACGGAACTGCAAGTATCTTTTCTCTGCATGCATCTCTACATATACCCCATACACGCAGAATACAGCAGTTCAACTTCAGATTGCCGCTTACGGCATCAGCCTAGCAATCACACCTGGTAGTAAAAAGGAATTAGCACTTGGGTTTGTTGGATTGAAGGGAATCATATTAAGAAAGTAAGTTTTGGCCATGAACACAATTCTCAAGTATGAAATTGAAACCAATACTTTGACGTTTCGACGCCCTGGTTCGAAGTCCTCCTCAGTTATATTTAAATAAACATTCTATTCAAAAAACAAATAAAAACAAACATAAGAAATCGAATCAACTTAATAAATCCGGTGCTACCTGTGGGAATATGCGACAGAGCGCAGAAAACAGTACAAAGTGATCTTAATTTACATAAGTCGGTGGGTGACGAACACTTTTCCGACGTGTCTTGTAAGTTCAAACAAGACTGGAGCGTTTACAAGCTATAGGGGATGTAACAATGAATAAATTCCTTAAATTTAAAAACCCAACCGGCCAACCACAGTGTTCAAATTCACCACGAAGACAAAGTCCTAATTGTGAAAAACAAAGCGTGTGTCAGTGTGTGTTATCAAGGTGTCGTGGGTGCAGACAACGATTCAACAAGGTTGTCGTAAAGGATAAGAACTTACATCCATATGGTAAACGTCGAAGGATCAAGTACCTTGGTATGCCAAATGCCGACAGTCTCGCACTTCAAAAATACTTATAAATAATATAATGTGGGACAACGCCTTCCTCTTTAGACTTTACAGACCATGTTGCCCAAGAATTAACGAAAATAAAAATGTACTCAAATCGAGTGATCCTGTGCGTAAAAAGGTGTACAGTGCGATCCTCTCGCCACCGGACTATGTTATTCATCCTAGACATTCTGGCGCGTCAAATTTCAGCTCACGCACAAGCTAGGGCCTTACCAACACAAACGGCCTGCGCGCAGATAGCACAGACCCTTCTGACCCACACATAGGCCCTAGCTTGTGCGTGAACTGAAATTTGACGCGCCAGAAAGTCTGGGCTAGACAATGGATACATAACATAGTCCGGTGGCGAGAGGATCGCACTGTATGTATACATACCCTGTATATGAGCGATTCCACGCAAAGTGGACACAGTCCATACACACATAGTCGCAGATTTTTTTTAAACTCTGTACATTTGTAGCCCTTGTCGAACCCTGTAAAATGCCGTCTCCCGTTCATCAATATCATGAATAGTTTTTAAGTTATTTATGTGTAAAGTTTTGCATCAACTTTTGTTTAAAAATTTATAACTCGAAAACTAATAGAGATATCTTTATGCGCAAACCGCCGTTTTCTTCGGAAATCATCAAATATCAATAAAAAAATACTCCGTGTTTCTAAAACTGTATCAAATACTTATAAAATATAAATATTTATTAAAAATTTAAATGAAATAGTGAAAGACATTCTTGATTAGTTTGAAATTAATTTGACATATGCTCTGAAGTGTTCTGAAGAACCCTTGTAAATTAGAAGTTGGAGAAATGCGCGCTTTAAAACGCGATAACTTTTGAACGAAAAACCGTAGCGTCTTGAATTTTTTTCGTTTTAAAGAGGAAGATTCCGCCTTCCTTTTGTCTGTTTTGGAATTATCGAGAAAAATTTTGCTGAGTCCGTAAGCTTTGTTGAATTTCGCAAATTTCGACATGTTAAACATGGCCTCAGTTTTAAGAGTTTGTAGCAGCAGGCGTGCATCGAATTTATATTTCAAATACAGGAATCGAAAGTAGAGACTTCAGGCTTCAATTTAAAAAAAAATCGTAATTTTTTGATTAATTTTGACCAAGTTATCGTCAATCCAATTTGGCCTATTTTTCAGCAAAATTTTTCTATGTTATGTCTGTTTTGCGCAGTGTATTTTCCTAATTTCAGGAAATCTGGCTGTGAATTGTGCACAAAATTGTCGTTGGAATAAATGTACGGTCGTTGTGTTGTGATGTAAAATTTCGGAAATAGCAATATGATTGAAATGTTTCAATACACCCTGATCTTTGTAATACGTGACAAACGGCTGAATGGTCGCTTGGTTGTTGTTCCAATGGAAACCAGAAACTGCGTCCTGAATCACGAATGCATAATTTTCGGAAAAGTTACATAGTATGTTATATCCGTATTTTACGCACGCAATTTTTCCTCTTTAAAATACGAGAATATTCTAGCGTTCATCTAAAATCATAGTTTCAAGCTCAAACCGCGTCCAGCGAGACGACCCTCCTGTAAACATTCACCCGACCTCCCCCGATCCTCAAGACACTTGTGCAGCTGCATGCACGCTGCGCCCGGGCTCATGCCCATATTTGGTCATATCCTAGGCCTCGCCTAGGAATCCGAAGGTTTTATCCCACTTTTTACCTCAAACTAGCGTTGGTCTCAAGTCTATAAACCACCAGTAACCTTACGCATCAGAGTCTTTAGTAGCTTGATCTTCCGAAGGGCGAAGCTCTGCCCTTCCGAGGCTCGACCGCGCTAGTTCTCTCCGAAGTCCAGTCTTTGATTCTTCCGCGAAGGGCGAAGCTCTGTTCTTCTTGTAGTAAATCGTGTTAGGCACTTTCGAAGCATTTCAAACCTTTTTAAACCTTAGAGGTTGGAGTACGGGGTTACTCCGAGGAAGATCGTACACGTTACTTTCGACCAATCTTTACGCATTAGTGCGTTTATTAGAATTAGTTTCTCACAATCCTTCAACGGGCGAAGCTCTGCCCAACCGAGTAGTAGATCGTGCCCTGCGCTTTCGAAGCATTTCAAACTAGCAGTTTTGCTTAGTGGAGTACGGGGTTACTCCGAGGGAGATCGTACACAATACCTTCGACCAACCTATATATATACATATATATATATTAGTACAACCTTTATTAGAGTCAATTCCGAATAGAGAAGCCTATTGTAATCGAATACTACGGCAACGAGAGAGACGAGGTACATAAATAATTATAACACCGAAAACACACACTGAACATAAATTGTATTATTTCTAAACTTTGTTTTATCAGATATTCTACATTTACTTTGAATATAGAGATCATATCTTCAATCACAAATCACTGTGTCAAAATCGCTTTACCACCTGTCGAATCCTAACATTGAGAAATCATTCGAGGAAAGAACCCACACAATTAGGAATATTCTTTACCGCTCGAGAATATCCTTACCCTCGACCCCACGAAGTCTTGGAAGGCGATCCGTTAACCTCCGGGAACGGACCAACTTCTGAAACCGAGTGTTGTCCTACCTTTAATCCGAAACATTGCAATGCTGAGGTGAAGGCTCGTTATCCTATGGGAACGTCTCGACTATTTTTTCACTGCAGTGTACCTCATTCAAAATTTGGAAATATCGAACCCGTTCCTTTTCTCCTTAAACTCCGAAAAGTCGAGTGGGAAAGACCAGGCTCGCGAGGCTAGCCCGTAACAAGTACAAGGAATTCGTTATCTTTTAAATTATTTTTTGTGAATTCGTAAAAGCTACTTTGTTGCTTCGCGATGAAGTCGTGGGGTAATAGTTGTTCTAAATTATGAAAAAAGTCATCTATGAAAGTTTCGGGCGAGGATGTTCGCGTTATTAATTCCGTGCGATCAGTACTGCGCCAGAAATTATACTGAATTGTATTGTAAAAACTTTGCTCAAATAAATCTTCCCCCGTAGATTTGAGAAGAAGTGGGTCTGGCCATTGCTGACAAGTGCGGAAATAGCAACATGCTTGTGCAGGATTGCAAATTAACTTTTGAAGAAAACCTTTATAATTGGCTAGCGGGGAATCACTATTTCGCGTTATTTTATCAAAACGTGCACAATGAATCATTAATTTTATGTTCTGGTGAGTTTTGCATACCCGAGCAGAGTGTGTACCAGAAGAACCAGCGCGCACATATTCCTCTGGGCGCAATTCAGCAAACTTCGAAAATCCTACTTTAATATTGGGGTACTCCTGTCGACATGCGCGATGAAGTTCTTTTAAATTGGATAACACTAAGCGTTTTTGCACAGGAGTTTTTGTGTTGTTAATCTTAACAGAAACGAAATCTCTAATACCCGGCATGATGCGACTAATGTCATCGCGTTTATAAAATTCACGGACTAATGCAACTGTATTCTCTGATAAGCCCTTACTGGGTTTGGGGTTTGGAGTAGATACGGGGCCCTTTTCTAGAACTAACTTTTTGATATTTCTTGCTGTACGGTTTGAGATATTAAATTCCTGTTGTAAACGTCGAACAGACCACTCGGGGGGATGGATAGACAAGAGGAACGTTCTCAAATTCTTATCACTTATAGTCGGTATTTTAGTTTTAATGATGTTTAAGATTCGTGAATTTGATTTTTCGGCACTATCGCTTGAATCGATATCGATTTTTCGCTTTATAATAGTTTGAATACTTTTCCACTTACGTTTAACTTGAGTCGACGTACGAATCGGTCTATTATCAATTGGTGATACTCCGAAAGACACTATTGATTCATTTAAACTGTTAATGGTATAATTGCAATCTACTGTGTTTACAGCGCTTGTATCTGAACTTGACTATTGAACAACATGCTCCAAATTTTGCGACGAACTTGGACCGGCGACTGGTTCGCTGTGCATTTCGCTGGTTTAATCGCTACTGTCACTGCGCGGTTCACTAATAATTTGCGGTACGGCTTCTACATGTCGAGTACGAATTATGGACAGCCTACACGTATTGCAGATGTAACTGCCTAATTGAAACCTGTTTGAATATTTTTCGCGAAACGCGCACGTAATCGGACGAATAGATTTTCTTACGCTCTTATGGCGAGGCAAATTTAGCGGATTGCAACACGTCGAAGGCATTTTAATCTAGTACACGAAATCCATTTCTCCAGACGTAAAGAAAAATGCGTACCTGCCAATGGAATAACTTTGCCCTCCGGTGTTTGGAAAGTACTGAAGTAAAGTTCTAAAATGTCACAGGAATTTATACCTTTTTGGTATGAGTGGTGGGGGGTAATAATATGGAATAGTTTGTGGATTCTTGATAGGGACGCGTAAGGTAAGTGAACGTTTTATGAAAATAGGTAAAGTGACCTGGAACTCTGTACCTGCAGTTTTCTATTAAAGACTGCATTAGTAACTGGTTGAAATGATACCTGGATAGCTTAGAGCCACAAGTTCGGAAAATAAAAAGAGAAAGGATTATTTATTATTTTACAATTGGACCTAAAAGACGTAGAACCAGAACTACATATAAACCAATAAAATGGAGCACTTAGATCTGCAATTAGAACTGTTGGAATATCGGGTATGGTCCGAATGTGCGGAGCGCGGTAGCCGCCGCGACAGTCCCAGCGCGCGGTCAGCCGGGTCTCTCCAACAATAAAATTTTATTACTCCGGATCTCCGCATTTCTCCAACTTCTAATTTACAGGGGTTCTTCAGAACACTTCAGAGCATATGTCAAATTAATTTCAAACTAATCAAGAATGTCTTTCACTATTTTATTTAAATTTTTAATAAACATTTATATTTTATAAGTACTTAATACAATTTTCCAGAATCTTAATACAAGATTTCCGAAGAAAACGGCGGTTCGCGCATAAAGATATCTCTATTAGTTTTCGAGTTATAAATTTTTAAACAAAAGTTGATGCAAAACTTTACACATAATTAATGTAGGAGGGGGTTTCTTGGTTTGTCAGGATCTGATGTGATTCTGGATGCATAAACGTAACGTAATATTGCTTTCCGGCACTGGCTAACTCATGTATTTCGTCCCACTAACAATTGCCGACTGACTGTCGTGGAAGCAGTCAGCCCCTTTTATTTCGGGAGGATTCATGACCTGCAAATCGAGGGTGCACAAGGACCGCTCCTTCCGACGGCCTCGGTCATAAACATAGGTAGGCCCGCATGTGGCACCTCGAACGGTCGTAGGTCTAACGCAGGGACTACAATAACTTAAAAACTATTAATGATATTGATGAACGGGGAACGGCATTTTACAGGGTTCGACAAGGGCTACAAACGTCCAGGGTTTTAAAAAAATCTGAGACTATGTGTGTATGGACTATGTCCACTTTGCGTGGAATCGCTCATATGCAGGGTGAGTCAGTGATTCCTGGAACAATTTTAACCACGTATTCTACTTGCCAAACTAAGTAGTAATGTCCTGTGTAAAAATGCCGAAATCTCAACCCTTTCGCGGATATCAACCCCTAAAAATTTGAAGTTAAAAAATTCATATCTCGCGATAGGATAATACTAGAGAGACGGAATTTCTTCCAGAAGTTCTGGAAGGACCGGAGCTATCTGAAAAAAATAGAAACGATATGAAAATTATTATTAACACACATTATTATTCATTTTTCTTGCACGAGCATGCAGTTTCAGCGCGAAGATTCATATCATATGATACCTGAAAAAAATCACAGATATTCTCTGATGTACCCTAATAACCATGCAATCGTTAAAAGTTAAATTTTGGTATTAAATTTCGGCGTGAAAAGTCATTAAAGATCCCACCACAAGGTCGTCGAGCCGTAGTTTTATGATCTTCGGCGGCGGTCGATGGTTCGAACTCCTCGGGTCTCGGCTTGAGTAGGTCAGTGAGGCCCGATTATCTCGAGGGCCTGCTACCGAACACCGCTGTGACTGAATAGGCGTTAGGGAGTGTGTGTGTGTGTGTGTGAGAGAGAGAGAGAGTGAGTGAGAGTGAGAGAGAGAAGAAAGGGTCAGGTTGACGAACTCTACAATACTCCGATGAAATCGAAAGTGTACCAACACCCCGTAAGTACTTGTACCGTGTTCCGATCTAATTTTACTACATACTATATACTACATAATATTTGTACCATGTTTCAATCTAATTTCACTACATACTATTAATGCACTACACTACTAATTCCTACCATAGTACGGGGTCCTTATTCTTACCATACTAGTATTAGAGCGTCGAAACCCCCACTACCCCGTGAAATTAGATGAATACGATGAATCAGCGGCCTACGTATTGTGACGCGTGATGTACCTTCTCTAGTAAAATGTAATTATGTTCAATGGCAATGCAACAATATTGTTATGAGCAGACAAATTTAGTATCTCAGTAATGCTGGTTCGGCATGAAAATTTGTGAATATTAGCAGATTAGAGCAGGAAGGAAAGCATGCTCTGGACTAGTGATTCCCCGGTTTCCTAGCGAGGGGCGCCTGCAGGGTGTTCTGTGGGAAGTTATAGCTAGAAGAGATACGCGGTTTTTCGGAAAACATGTGGGTCGACGGCGGGGGGGGGGGGGGGGGGGCAGCGATTACGCCCAATTTTGCCGCCACGTACTTTAAAGGCAGGATATGAATTTTTTAGTCAAGGGAAAGAACTGTTAACTAGAGCTAGGTAGATCTAGATGGGTGTTACGGCACATGTGCTGTGTACAACCTGTACGCGGCCACATTCTGTGATTTCAAATTCTTCGTAGAATATCACTTTACCATCAGTAAGTGAATTTGCATTAACAAACAACTCATTTTTTTGTATGAAGGATAAATGAGATGAAACTACATATTTTGTACTTGGCCCAGATGTTTGCAGTTAGAATGCTCTTGTCGGATTTAATTTGCTTTTCTTAATAGCATTTTTGATCTACATAATATCTTGAAACGTTGTTCTTTTAGGAAATACGGATGACGCTTCATTACTTGACAATTTTTTATGTTTTGCCACGAGAATTTTCCTTTCGTAATCCATATTTGCCTTGGCTACCGGAAAATTCCACGCGGACAAAGGAAACGCGGCGATAGGAGATCATCGAATGCCGAAATCTTTTAAAAATCATAATTGTTGGGCGCCAGTCACCGAGGTGCCGCGAGCCGGAGCTCGTTTCCAAATCATTACCCAAGTTAATTCTCATAATTTTGACGAAATTACTCGATCTCCCATCACTTCAAAATATTACTACCGATAATTAACTCAGGGCCGCGCTCAGACGAAGTGGGATTCGGTTTTTCAAGCGATAGGTGGAATTACAGCACGACAAAAGGGATACGCAATTAAATAAAACGCAGAATTTTCTCAAGATAATCCGGGAGTCGGTACATTTATTTTTCGACATCGTCCGAAGGCGGAATTACAATCGCGAAAGAATTCGACTCTCGATAAATGAAACGTAAGACAACGCCGCGAGTACGACATTATAATGTTAATCTTCGAGAAAATACCGAAAATATATTTCGGAACATAATCGAATCGAAATCGGAAACCAAGAAAAGGACTACTTTCTGCACCTCACCGTAATTTCGTCTTTGCGGCTCGTCTTATCTTTCATAATTGTCGGTATCGGCAATCACTCTTCTTCTTCATCTTCCTTTGCTCTCACCTTTAGAATTCACGCGACTTACTCGTAGGACGATGCTGAATCGATTGTTCGCACGTGCTGGATCAGCCGATCGCTTTTCCGGCACACGCATGTCAATTAGGGAGACACCCTCCACTCTATCGGGACCTGCAAGCGCGGCAGCTCCTGTCGAAATCGAGATCTTCCTTCTGTTTCGATAGATGGAAGTACCGGGTCCTCTTGCGGCAATTCAGTGGCTGGTGCTCATCGCCCGGGAAACTTGCTGCTGCGGTACGGAAATCGACGCAATCGGAGAGGAATCGATCCTCAGGCTTCCCCATTTTGATCCCCCCCGAGATCGATGGATGTCGTGTTGCGGTCCTCCAAAAGGGGCTGATCCGCCGACGAGACCGCGTAGGGTGTTGGTGTCGCGCCCCGGATTCGCGCCGGAGCGAGGGCTACCTGTCCCATAGGGCCCACTGACCCCCGGTCAGTGGCGGCATTGCCGATCTTGGGGGGGGGGGGGGGATACCCGCGAGGTGCTGCCTCCCGTCCTCACATCCTGGACGCTCCGCCTTTCGTCTCTTCTCTGCAATTTCCAATGCCTTCTCCGTTGGTGGATCACGTCGATAATTTTTCGGAAATTAGTTTTATTTCAATTCCCGGAAGGTCCCAAAAGGTGGTGTCGCGCGGAATTCTCATGAATTGCATTCGTTTTGTGACGTTGCCGAAACTGCAACGTCACAGTTGTTAAAAATAATTCTGCGGAATTCAATAAATCAAATTCATTTGCTTCAATATTAGCATAATTGAATTCCTCCTGCATTATCAGATTAAATATACTTCTGAATTATTAGCTGCTGCAGACGGGGTAAGTACAGGGTGTATCCAAATTATGTGTCACGACTTACATAGCGTGATTCTACACCTCGATATCGACGGAGATCCGTTAAAAGAACGTCCGGCAAAATTGACCTTGACCGGTTTTTACGAGGGCAAATTTCTTTATAATTGCATAGTTATCTATTCCTCGAAGGGCACAATATTTCAAAAAGAACCATAGGCCAGCACTCATCCGTTCTCTCGGAAAACGGTATTGGGGAGTAGAAGACGCTGCAATCACAAAAACAATTTGACCTCGAAAGAACCAGTCAAGGTCAATTTTGCGGGAAGTTTGTTTAACGGATCTTCGCTGATCTTGGAGGTGTGGAATAACGCTAAGTAAGTCGTGGCACTTAATTTCGATACATCCTGTACAGTTAAAATATTGACTATATTATAAATATACAAACAAGGAAAGCTATTCTTGAGTGTTGTATCGACATAGTATGATATATGATGTCATGTTAGGTCTACATGTTGTGACAACAAATACGGTAGTTTCCACGTCATGTCTGCGGTTGGCTGTCATCGTTGAGCACGGGAAACCTAAAATGCAGCAGAAATTTCTGTTATTACATTATTATGAATATACATATAGTAGGTATCGAAATATTTCGTTACAACAATTCACTTACATTAGGAAAAAATTTTATAAAGGATAACCATTATGATAACGGTCATTTTTAATGTTATGCTTATATCTAGATTCTTATATTTATCAGTATTGAAAACAACAGCTTTGCAAAAGTTCCTCAACAACTAATGTAAGTAGTATGACTTGTGACGTTGTAATTCGCAACGTCACAAAAATGACTATATTTTTCTCGGCGCGAAGGAAAAACGAGCACACCTCGGGGCCTCCTAGGAAAGGAGGACGCCTGTTAATTTCACATTTGTGTGTTTTGAGTCAACTACAGCAAGCAATCCCGAGGATGGGAGCCCAGGCGCCGCGGAACTGCCACCAGGGGGAAGAGTGTTTGAAGGAGGCCGTTTTCCTGCCCGGAGAGCGGTTAAGACCGGACGTCCAGCGGGGGAAGGAGTCGGCGTGTCCTGAGGCGGGCTCTGTCCTTCATCGAGGCTAAATTCCTGAGGGGAAAATTCGGTGAAAGGACCCACCGATTCCAGGGAAGTCAGCGCTCGGAGGCGCGAGCCGATCGCGCTTTCCGACTCTGCTGGACCAGAACGTGGACTATGGAGAATGAAACCTGTGAGTACGGCAGCGTCTCGCGGGCGTAGCAAGAAGAGGGCCTAGTTAAAACCTGCCGACCAGGAAGAACATCCAGCGCGGGAATTAATTACTCAGCACGGCTCAAACACACGGCGGCGTTCCTGGAGGTTTCCGCGGTAGAAAATCTTCGAGGACCACGAGGATCTGGCGTCGCTCTCTCGATTTTCGACCGTCAAACTATTAGGTCACGTTAGTTTCCGCTCGCAGATTTAATTAGTGTTGCACGAGAAAGTATCGCCTGACGAAGAAGAGAGGAATTGAGAAGGAGCCGGAGAAATTGGGGAGATCCTGACGAACCACCAGCGGCCAACAACTTACAACAACGGTGAGATACACACGAGAGCCCTTTTGTTTTGCGAATTGTGAAGAATTTTGTTCAGTGTGAGATATTGCGATCAACTCGACCGGCCGCGCTAACGGTAGAATTTAAAATCTTGGCTCCCTCTCGTCCGGCACAGTTTCGGTAATTGAGTTTTCCTCGTGTGACTAATACTAATCCGAGTTGCAAAATTTTTTATTTGTAATTTTTTGTTCATGAAAATTATACTGTCATACTGCTGAGCTTTTGCCGATTAAAATGATACTAAACACGATAAAATTTCTGTAAATACGCCGTGGGAAATTTAGAAGCAAGAAGTACGTGTACACATAATTTCGTCGCAGGCATCGGTTGTCGGGTCTTCGCCGCACAAGGCGAGTCCCTTCTCTCGCCTCTACCCTCGTCCGCTACAGATCTGGCGCAGAGGCCCACAATGTGCTATACATACAGTGTCCTACATGTCTGTTGGTAGTACCGGCCCTATAAGCGAAAAATCTTCTGTTTGACCAACCACCCGGAAACAAAATGGTGGTCCGACGCAGTTCCCCCTTAAGAAGTGGACCTTTGACATATTGAATATTCTAAATTTTCCAATGTGAACAGCAACAACGTATTTTTGTTTTATTAAGTAACACTAGATTGCCTAAGGCCGTTATAGTAGCTGTTCTTTAATTTCAAGTAAAAAAAAATTATGAATTCCATTCTTAGCATTTTGTGACTTTCTACGACATATAAATGCGTTTATTAATGTAAGTTTTGGCGCGTACATTGTACACGCACACGGGCATGCGTATCCAATGAGGGGGCGATTGGTTGGTGGCACCACGAGAGAGACAAGAGAGGCGGCTGCCGAGAAAAATAGAGACGTAGAGAGATAAAGAGATAGAGAGAAGTACGAAGACCCGAGGAGCTAATTTAGCCAAACCCAGAGTGAGAGTGTAAGAGTGAGATTAGCGTTAAGCTACGAATCGAGCAGCACAACCTCCACCGATTGACAGAACATCCAGCAGCACAAACATTTAATTGTTGATTCTCTTATTTTTTGGTTAGTCAACCCACCTGCAATAAGTGTGACCCTAATTTGATTCATTATATTAAAATAAATTAACTCTTATTTTTAGAGGAATCACTTCGTGTTTGTTGCTCAGCGAACCCTACACATATTATATTAATAATTGTAGTTACCCCCCCCCCCCCCCCCATCTTCATTTCCGTTATACATATGTGTTATACCTATATTGCCTAAAAGCAGTCAATTTGACTGTTTGGGAAATTGAAAATAATTAAATGACTTATTATTCAATTAGGTAAATTTCTTATATGACCAGTTCGATTCTGTATCGAAATAACATTTTTCATTTTTTTTCGATTACCGTTACATGATAACCTACAAGTAGGACTTGCGTTTCCGGCGACGTGAGTGATGATTATGTGAATAGGCTGTGCCAGTGAGTGAGGGAGAAATTAGGTGATAGGATAAAGTGGAGGTAGGAGAAAAAAGGTAGGGTAGAAGGGTTAAGAGTGTAGAGGGAGACGGGGTAAGAATGGAGAGGGAAAGGGTTCAGGCGGGCAGTAGGCATGAGTAGGAACGGGTTGTGGAGGTTGGGGATCAGGGACGCGTTGAGCGAGGGTGGGGCGGCGTGGTCGGCGAGGAGAGGTTGGGTTAGGTGTAAATGGAGACAATAGGTGGCAGGAGAGTCGCAGCTACGGAGACGGACGAGTGTGGCGGGAGATTTGAACAGGTGTGAGTACAGAAAGCGGTTAATCTTGGATAGAGAGGGTGGGAAGTTGAGAAATGGCTGGAGGGTCGAAAGAGTGATCTGAGGGGGGGGGGGGGGCGAACGGAAGCAAAGTGGGTAGGCCAAGCAATGCGGAAAAGATGAGGAGGGATAGTACGGAAAGTGTGGGGAGTTTGGAAAGTACTTTGGAGAAGATGTGGGACAGGGATAGGAAAGTTTTTGACGAGGGAGCGCAAACAGTGAAAAACGGAGCAGCATCGGACTCGCGGGAGAACCAGGGGGTGGAAGGAGAGGGGAGTGGGATGAATATTGTGCTGGGAGATGAGGTGAAAGGTGTACTCAAAGGATTGATGCAGGAGATTAGGAGCTGCAGGAGGGAGGTCGCGGCGTTGGCGGCAAAGAAGGAGGAGGATGCGGAGATGATCAAGAACTGGCGGGAGGAAGTGGAGAAAGAAACGGAGCGTAGAAGACGAGAGTTGAAGTAGTGGAGGGATGAGTGGAGGGAAAAAATGGGTAGGCGAAGGGAAACGGTGGAGAGGGTGGATGAGTTAACGGTGAGATTGAGGAAGGTGGAAGTTTAGCGGGGTGCAGACGGGAAACTAGGGGCCGGTGGGTGTAGGAAGAGCAGGGGGTTGGAGTTGAGGGTGGAATGGAGGAACAATGCCCTGATTAGCAGGATGGAACTTGAGGGGAAAGACGCGAAGACTCAAGTGACGGAGTTGTTGAGGGTGATGGAGTTAAAGGAGGGCCTTAAGGAGGTGAGGAGGGTGGGGAAATTGAGTGAGGCGGGAAGAAGTGCGGTGGTGGTGAAGACGGGATGCAGGAAGCAAAAGAGAAGGGTCATGGAAGCAAAGAGGAAGTTAGGGAAGAAGAGAGAGAGGATTGAGGACAACTTGACAGAGGAGAAAAGGAGGGTTAGGTGGATTGTGGAGGACGAGGCGCAAGAGGAGAGAGCCGAGGAACTTTGGAGGATTTGCAATATGGTGTGGAAAGGAGAGGGGCGGCCGGTGGACTAGAAGGGGGGAGGGGGGCAGTGCTAATAATGAAGAGAGGGCAGAGGGGTAGAGGTACGGGATTACAGGGGGATTACCCTGACGCAGTCGGCATATAAGTTGTACGCGGGAGTGCTGGCGGGTAGGCTGAGGGTACAGGTTGAAAAGAGGGGTATTCTGCCAGCGCACAGTGGGGTATTTCGCCCGAAAAGCCGGTCAAAACTAAATTTTAAAAATTTCGGATAAATTATAATTTTTTTTCTGTCTGAGTCACTAAAAGTCTAAAGAATAGTATATCATGGTATATTTTTTTATTTATTCATTTATGATGCTCTGAGATTAAATGGAAAATGAGCATTTTCATGTCTCGCATTTCGATCTCATAACACCCGAAAATAGCAGTTATATAAGACCTGATTTTGAGGTATGTAAAACAATTTCTATAGATTCTAACATTATTAACACAATACATATAGGTATATACCTTATATAGGTATATACCTGAAAAATATTAAGTTAACATTAATAACAAAAAACCACCCTATTGTAAAAACACCCCCATACCGCCATTCAACGAGCCCCTTCGAACCATGCAACTTTGTCCTCTGCGGATTTCGCGTATCTTCAAAATTGACGGAGATATTTGCATTCGACATTCTTGCTGGGACACCCTGTATACTGTGCATTTTGCAAGGTCACAAAAATAGTAAATTCCTGGCAAGGAAGATGAGCGAGCACACCTCGGGGCCTCTGAAGAATAAGGAACGCCACTAATGCAGGTCGAATTTTTTCCCGAGCACCAATAGCGGAGTCCAGGGATCGGAGCCCAGGCCCCGCGGGACTGCTTCCAGGGGGACGAGCAACTGGAGAAGGCTGGATTTCCGCCCGGAGAGCGGTCAAAACCGGACGTCCGACAGGGGAAGGAGTCGCCGCGGCCGAGGCGGGCCTCGTCGAAATTGGGGACGCAGGAACCCGCGGTACTCCACCCAGGTGAATACCCGAAGGGAAGAACTAGGTGGAGAGACCCACCGACTCCGGGGGAGTCGGTGCTCGGTGGCGCGGGTCGACCTCCCTTTCCGACCCTGTCGGGCCAGAACGAGCAAGCAGAAGATGGAACCTGGAGGAAAAGGCAGTACCCCGCGGGAGCAGCAAGAAGAATGCCTAGCAGTCATCGACCGATCAAGACGGACATCCAGGACACCGACCGCACCAACTATCGACGGCTCGAGTATGGCGTGGCGTTCTATGAGGTTTCCGGGGTGGAGGTAAGTTTAGCTATTAGCATGCGCAGGAGATCATCGCGGATCGCGAGGATCCGCGAGCTCCTTCTTCGATCGGCGACCGTCAGCGAGAGTACACCAAATTCAATTAGCTCGCTAGTGAGAAGTTTTTGTATCGATTAGAGAAACAGGTGAGCGGAGAGATCATTTAGACAGCGTTTTTGGAGCCTGGAGCGAACGAGGAGACGAATTCTGGAACCACTGCAGCCGAGAACAACAATATGGTGAGGTGCACAGAGTAGCCTTTTCGTTTTACGAGATTTATTGCGATATATTGAAAATTTGTATTATTTGATCCACTCCATCGGCAGCGTTCAATTAAATTCAGCGTCCCGGCTCCCTCTCCGTAAGGGTTTGCGAGATTCGAAAAGAAATTGTTATCGCGATTGCGAGCGTGTCTCCGCTCCGGGAGTTGAAATTATAGGACTTTTCGCGTGCAATTCCGCCTTAGGGCGAGGTCGTATCTAATAAATTGTGCCGACTCTCGGAAAACAAATGGGAGTTGATTGTGTAATTTGTTAATATTTCGCCCCATATTATTCCTACTCCAATTGGATCCTCTCGGGTAACCGACCCCACCTTCAAATTCCGTTGGTGTTGCGAGTATTTCGACTTGGGGGAAAGATCCGTTTTTTTTGTGTGGTCGAGGCTCGTCGCGGAGAAGTTATCAGTGTCGCGATTTATGGGAAATAAATTTAAAGCGCGCAGAATCCCGTGGCATGCGAGTGCCTGGCGCCCATGGGAGTATCGACTAGTTTATGTGTTACGAGTGAGTTTGGTAAGCGTTCCCCCCAAGCCGAGTTCGGAGAATTCTTTGTTCGCGTGAAAATCAGCTAGCCAGGGCAGTTTCGCGAGTTAGGAGCGGATTTCACGTGGCAGTTTAACTTACAATTAGCAACAGAAAGTAGAATCTTCTGCCTTTAAAATGGTCTTTGTTTTATCGAATTTGAATAACATTTGCCGAAGATATGACAAAGACGTGACCGGCTTTTCGGGCAAAATACCCCACTGTGCGGCGGGGGAGACTGGTTTCAGGAAAGGGATGGGGACCGTGGGCAATATTTATGTCTTGAATTACTTAGTGAACAGGCAGGTCACGAGGGGCGGAAGGAGTATGGTGGTTTTGTTTGTGGACATTAAGGCATTTGATTCGGTGAACAGGGAGGTGTTGGCGAGAACGATGAGGGAGAGAGGGGTAAGGGAGGGCTTGGAAAGGAGGTGTGAGGAGGTGTTGGGGGAAACGGTAGGGAAGGTATGGGTGGGACACAGGGATGATGAGAGGTCCTCAACAGGAAGAGGGGTAAGACAGAGGTGCCTGCTCAGTCCGACGTCGTTTGTATTGCTATTGGGGGATATTCAGAAGGAACTGAGGAGGGGGCGGTGGGGAGGGTTAAGCTAGGGGGGGATAAGGTGTACGTGTGGCGTATGTGGATGATTTGGCGCTGGTGTCAGAGGATGAGGGGGGCGACGAAGATGTTGGAGCGGTATTTGGATAAGAAGGGCCTGAAGGTAAATACGGAGAAGGCGAAGGTGATGAGATACAGGCAAGGAGGAGGGTCATGGAGGGAGGTTGATTGGAGGTGGACACGGAGAAAGATAATGGAGGTTAAGTCATATAGGTACTTAGGATATGTGGTAGCAAGGAATGGGAAGCAGGGGGAGCATGTGAGAGAGAGGATCAGGAAGGGAGCGGCGATTATGGGAAGAGTATGGAGGATCGAGAAGAGAAGATTTGTGAAGGACTGGAAGAGAAGGTTGTGGTTATTTGATAGGCTGGTTTGGCCGGTGGTGGGTTACTGGGTGGAGATTTGGGGTTGGGAGGAAAGAGAGGGGATTGAGAGGCTGCAAGAGCGGTATTTGAGATGGGTTCTGGCGGTAAAGAGGCACACGCCTGATTACATGGTGCAGGAGGAAATGGAAAGGTTGAAGCTGAGAGGGAAGGCAGGGATGAGAGCATGGTGGTACGAGGGGAGACTGGAGGAGGCTAGAGGAGGGGAGCTGGTGAGGAAATGCTGGGAGGAAATCAAGGGAAGGGGCTGGAAGGCAAGGGGTGGGAAGGCGCTAGGCCCGCTAATGAGGTAGGAAGAGGATAGGAAGCGGTTTTTCGAGGAGAAAGGGTGAGGGTTGGAGGAAATGGAGAAACGGTGGGAGGGAGTTGAAAGGGAAAGAATTGGTGGAGCAGGGGAAGGAAAGGTGGCCGAGGATTGCGGTATCCACGTACAATGGGATTTATAAGGGGATCAGAGGGGAGGGCATTCCGGAGTACATGACGAAGGGGTCGGGGGAGAGTAGGTGGCAGAGAGTCGCGAGGGCGCGCCTGGCGAATCAGATTGGGGGGGGGGGGGGCGGTGTATTGGAGGGAGGAGGATAAAATGATCTGTAGGATGTGTGAGTTGGAAGAGGAGACGTTGAAGTCTGTGTGGGAGGTTTGTACGGGATGGGGAGTGGAAAGAGAGTGGCAAGAGGCGGTTAGTGAGTTGTTCGGGGAGGAGGGAGAGGGGGGTCGGCTGTAGGGAGATTGCGGATAGAGCGCGGCGAGGGACTGCGGCGGCGGGCGGGCGTTAGTTTGTTAAGATTAGGTTTAAGGGGGCACAATGATGTAGAAAATAATGTATTTAAACGTGCAGCCTAATGTTGTTCAATTCAGACATTTCAATAAATCGATTTTTTTAAGAACACGCGTATTTCTATTTGCCCGTCAATTTGACGGGTGCTCGATGAAATACGTGTAGAGGGTGAACCTTTGATTCGTGAAACTCGTCTAAAAATTAAGCATTTAAAAATTCATATCTCCTGACTAGATAATTGGAGTCGCGGGATTTTTTCCAGAATTTCTTTTTTTTCTAGAGTGGTCTGGTCCTTGAACAGGTTCTGGAAAAAAATCTTGGAATCTCACATTATGCAGCCCGGAGATATGAATTTTTAAATGTTTAATTTTCAGAGGCTAATTCACGCACAGACCAACACATAAGCCCCAGCCTGTATGTGAGTCGGCTAGGGGTGGCATCGACGTTTCACTACCGCACGCCTGTGATATGCTATTGCGAACATGTACATACATGGGATTTTTTATCAGGATTTTCTATCATGGGATTTTTTTGTAGGCTAATACTTATGTATGTATTTGAAAGCGTAAGCGTTTCCCAAGAGCAGTCAAATTGAATTCCGTTGCGTATATTCGCAATCGAAAATGCAACAATGTATGTGCATTCCAAAGCGCTCAAGGATAGTGGCTTACGATGAGGCCTTCCGAGAAGCGCTCACGCAACTCGGTAGGGATAGCTACGTATATGATCTGACGCAGCACGCGTGTTGCAGATTGTTGTTCCACTTTGAACAGCTTCATTGAGATAATAGCAATGAGACTTCTAAAGACTATGAGTGCCGCTTCCTTCATTTATTCTTCCTCTTGCCAATGAGTCCTCCCGCAGTCCCAAACATGCTCATTTAGGAAAGAAATCCTGTTCAATTCTAAACCCCATTTTCCCCCAGATTCGTATCCAATACGGCTCCACGGGAGTTTCCATCAAGGCCCAGACAAGTTCGATATGAATTTCGTCGTAGTAAGCATTCTCTCGAAGCGCCATCTGCTATGCGCCAAGGCAACTAAATTTGCTCTACATTATCCATAGTACGCCAAAAATTCTTGTTCAGATACTCCTGACAGAACTGAACAGAACAGAACTGAACAGGATTTTTTCTCTCATAAAGCGTATTTCGGAGTGGGGCAGGGCTCATTTGAAAGAGGAAGGTTCAATGAAGGAAGCTCTACTCGCGATTTAGTTCACGATACACATAGAATGGCGTAAAAAGGCTTAGTGTCAAGCAGTTTCAAGGTTACATTTTGTCGATTTTTGCCCTACTTTGTCACATTATTTTCATATGATGTAAATCGAATTTGTTGAAACCGCGAGTAGAGCTTCCTTCATTGAACCTTCCTCTTTCAAATGAGCCCTGCCCCAGTCCGAAATACGCTTCATGAAAGAAAAAATCCTGTTCAATTCTAAAACCTATTTTCGCATGATTGTGTTGGTAAATCTAGGGATTTTGTCGACAATAGTAGGACCTAGCGTACCCCCTTAAGGATAGGTTAAGAATAGAGTATTAGAATTAAGGATTAGGTTAAGTAGAGAGGAGGGGGTTTCTAACCCTAAGGGGAACAATAAAATTATCTTATCTTATAACCTACAAGTACATGTGCTTCTTGATTCCGTAGGTTAGGTGGAACCTTTTATGATGCGAGCATCACAGCTTCGTCTTTTTCCGCGTACCTCCCTGCCTTATCCCTCCTACTTTTTTTTTATTGTTTATATTAAGTAATAACATGTTATATAACTGTAAATAATACATACCAGAAAAAATTAAAAATTAATTTCAAATGAAGGCCGTAATTGGGTAAGCATGTAGAAATTGGCCCCGCGCCTTTTGAGTCGCCAATTTAAGGAGATGTTTGTGTCATAGAAAGACAAGTTGTCACCAATTTTTACCCTTTATATCAAACGGTATTCGAGTAAAAAATTAATGTCTAAAAATGTGTTAAGAAATCATATCTTGGAAACGGAATGAGCTACGGGATTGTTTAAAAAAACGAAACTGTAGGGTTTTTGACGGGCAAGTAGAAAAAAATGGTCTGGATTTTTAGCATTAATAGAACAATGGAAAGATCAATGTTTTCGGTTATATTATTTTTTCACTATCTTAAACCTACGGAACAATCACCAAACATTTTTCACACTTTCTTTGGACCATCTCCTAATACCCCAATTTTTGCCAAAACTCCCAGAAAGGTACGCCATAGTTAAAAAAATTATTATATATCTATATACACTGTTCAAAATAGATGTGGCAAGAAAAAGTTTTGCCGAAAAATAGGCCAAATTCAATTACCGATAACTCGGCCAAAAATGATCGGAAAATTACGATTTGTTTTAAATGAAAGCTTGGAGCCTCTACTTTTGATTGCTCTATTTAGAAATGCAATTCGATGCACCCCTGCTACTACAGCCCCTTAAAACTGAGGACATGTTCTTCTTTTTGAAATTGGCGAAATTCAGCAAAGGTTACGGACTCAGAAAAATTTTTTAGAGCAATTCCGTAAACGGCAAAAAAGCGTGAATTTCCTCTTTAGAACTAAAAAAAATCCAAGTCGCTACGATTTTTCTGTCCGAAGTTATCGCACTTTGAAACAACCCTTCCATTTTCGGAAACACATTTTTAGAAATTCATTTTTTACTCGAATACCGTTTGATATAAAGGATTAAAAATTGGTGACAAATTGTCTTTCTATGACACAAACGTCTCCTTAAATTGGCGACTCAGAAGGCACGGGGGCAATTTTTACATGCTAATTCGGCTACGGCCTGTCTTTTCACATTAGTTATTCTTCACAATGGAATCATTTTGACTGTTTTTAGGCAATATAGGTATATACTAAGTGTCAGTCTTCCTAGTGTTAGGTTGTATAAAACGTTATTAACAATTTCTCTATTCCCCGATCGAATCTCCGAATAGACCTCGTTCTCTGAAGCTTACAGGTTCTTCGAGACGCAAGAACCTGATCCATAATTTAGTCAGTCCTGTTTATATCCGCATTTGGATGTCAAAGAGGGGATGGATACAACTGACCTACGCTGAAAGTTATTTCCTGGCGTTGGACTTTAGCATGACTCTAACAGTGCGGGTAACGAGTAATATTTTCACGATTAAAGGCCGATTCATGGCGTGAGTCTCATTGTTTATGTTTGTTCTGCGACCTACGAGTCTAGTCATCGAACACCATTCTTGAAGGGCGGTGCTGACAAGAGTAGTTGAAATTTTCACACGATGTTTTTAGATTATGCATTGTATTACCAGGGTACTGATTGTATAACAAAAAAAAGTATCTCAATATGCCTCTATGCCTTATGTAATTTCTTAATAAACAGTGATTTTATTATGTGTTGTTATTCATATAAGGCATATGTGATCGATTCCAAGCGCGCGCGGGGTGGTCGCGGCGGCAAGGTTGGGGCACTCGGCCGGATCTTTGCAACAAAAAAATGTTATTGCTGCGGACCTCCGCGTTTGCCCAACTTCAAATTTACAGGGTTTGTTCAGAATACTTCAGAGCATACGTGACATAAATTTCAAAGTAATCGACAATGCTCTTCACTGTTTTATTTTAATTTTTAACAAATATTTATATTTTACAACTATTTAACACAATTTTACCAACATACAGTATTCCTTTAATGAAGATTTGAAGATTTCCGAATGAAACGGCGGTTCGCGCATATTGGTATGTTTATTCGTTTTCAAGTTATGAATTTTTTAAGAAAAGTTGATCCAAAACTTTAAACTTTAATAACATAAAAACTATTAAAGGTACCGAGGAATGGAAAAATGCATTTTACAGTGCTCGATGAATAGTACTGCAAACAAGGTACTGCAAACAAGGTAGCACTCGTATTGATCACTATTATAACAATGTAATTACTCGAGTTCGCTGCTGATCGCTTACGAGTCGACACGTATCTTACTGAATATACAGTACCGTAGTTGCTGTCGCAAAACAAAGATCTCGGGGAAGTGTGGGTCGAATGTAGCTAAAGCTTGTGAATGCGTCATATTAAAATGGCTATCCGAGCTGTCGGCGGTGGCGTATTTGAGGTAATTATCCCCACTTGGTTTACAATTGCAAAAATAATAAAATGGTTCATATCCAAAATGTACTGGGTTGAAGAGTTTGAGGGCTGGCGTGGCCAGGTACGCTGGACATCGCATGGGGGTGAGTTCAAGGAACCGTGTATCTAAAGTAACTTCTACATCTCGCCTTAATACAGCATGTTGAGGTCTAATGATGTATCTTTGTTCCGTGTACGGAATATCTCCCTCTTATTTTCGTCACGTCGACCATCTACTACAGTACTACTGCCACACGTTTGCTCTTTCTTCCACACTACAGTGACCTGTAATGCTAGTTTTGGGCCCCCGCTTAGCGATAGAACTCAATATTGTCGAATCGTCCCCAACAATTCCTCTGTGCCTCCCGATCTGCTCGGTTCCCCAGCAACAGTTTCACCCACATTCCTCGCACTCGCGGAATCGGATTTGTGAGATCCTGCGATCTCAGTAATCCCACTTCTGATACCAATGTTGCGAGTTCGGGTCATGATTAAGAACCTTAGACTTCGTTATTATCAAATGGGATTCATTGGACGAGAACTAGGACGCATGGCCACTCAGTTGGAAGTCCAAGAGGCGACTCTCCACTAGTTGTTAGTAACAAAATGTACTGCTGCTTAGAAACAATCCAAGCAGCAACTTCTCGGTACACCGTCATATATGAAATACGAAAGGCTTCAGCGCGAAAGATCGTAGATCGCTTTAACTCGTAACGACATGGTAAACGAAAAATCGACATATTTGCAGGCTTATATTTTTTTATTACATAATTCAAGACGAGTGAGACATTGAGTTTCGCAATCTGTGGGTCAAAATCAAATAGTACATATATATAACAAAGGCCTCTGTTCATTACACACTCTGCACTCGTATGCAAAAGGGTCCCTCAAAGAATATTTTGCGCAAGGGTGCGATGGCTTGTGTCGAAGCATACATAAAATTTGGAGACCCCAGGTAGTAGCAAGGAGCAGGAGGTTGCCAAAGTCGGCACAAAGGTATAGAGAGCCAGAGGTAAACCAACGGTCGAAAAAGTACTCGATTACACATAGATTTACACTCGATTACACTCCACTATAGTGAAGTAGACACGAAATGAGATGGGTGGCAGAACTCATGTGATACAAATTGGTTGATGTCAACTGGCAAACCCCTCGTTTTGTACATCGAGTTACATGTCACAAGTTTTACTTACTTTTGAATGTCCAGAGTATAGAATTGGTCGCTCCGTTGTGTGCTCCGAAACTTGAT
Organism: Trypoxylon attenuatum; assembly: GCA_963989405.1. Classification (NCBI taxonomy): domain Eukaryota; kingdom Metazoa; phylum Arthropoda; class Insecta; order Hymenoptera; family Crabronidae; genus Trypoxylon; species Trypoxylon attenuatum. The sequence goes on along the minus strand of OZ022492.1, from coordinate 6,145,349 downwards.
TAGCATATTCGAAACTACTTAATGCGAAGTCTTCGAGTTCCATGATACCCCATAAGGGTAAGACTTCTCTTCCTGTAGAAGCAGCAGCTAAGTTATTGACAGCTTGGGGAAGAACCTGATATGCACGTTCGATCGCTTCAAATTTTCTTTCTTTTGATGTCCTATCCAATTCCTTATTCAAGCTCCCTTCGTTTTTTTCTATCTTGTTTCGTTTAATTTTTGATAACACAAGTGCTGGAAGAGGCACTGGAGTCACCACAAAAATACGTTCTGTAGTTGAAGTTAACGACGATGTGCCTGTTTCTGTGGTGGGTTCATAATAAGTGGACTGATTGTTGGATGAAGCATTTTGTTGACTAATTACTGTCACTGTCGTTAGATGCTGTAAAGATTAATTGAATTTTGTAGTTACGTGTATTTTATGTGATTGGAGATACAGTATTGTCGTGAAATAAGTGTTTGCGTACTACCGCTGGATAGTTTTTCATAGCAAAACCGAGACAAGGTGCAACTGGGGCTAAGGAAAGAAAACGAGAACAATAATGAAGTGAATAATTAATACGTGCTATCCTTGTTAGTATAATGAGATCTCTGGGAAGGAACCGAGTTCGTTGCTAGTTTTGTTCAAAATGAAACTGAAGCCGAAAGTATGTACCCATCGCAACTTGAATAAACGTCCGGTCCCGACCACTCTGCTTATTTCGCGACAACAGTGAAACAATTGTTTGTGTATTATGATACCTTTTCGTCATCGGGATGGGTTTTTGTCACCTGTTCATCGCCTCGATTAATCTTTTGGAACGTAAAACCAGTTAAAGAATACGTCTTGACGTTACTATTGGATAGAACGACAGTGCTTCCATGATGCTCAGACTCTGTTGTTGTTAAGTACTCGTCTGGTATTTTCTTTACAAGCAGAGGTGTGCTGGAAGTTGTGACTCTAGAATATTCCTATGAATAATATACTTCGTTAATACAAAACTACCGCTTAACTTAATCGAATTTATGATGCAAATTTCCGAGTATAGCAAATAACTGTATCATATTAAGTAGACATTATCAAAATGTACCACAAGATTAACAGGAGTCGTGGACTTTGGATTGCAACCGTATAACGGTCTGTATTATTAACCCTTCGCACTTTGAATTATTTTTCAAGATTTTTAGAAGATGTACATGCTATATAAGTACTGCAAATAATGGCCGATATGGAACTCCTGAGATAAAATCTGATGTCGAGTTACACTCAATATAGGATTACAAAAGGTTGAAAGCAAGGATTGAAAATCAGTATATGTTATACTTGACACGGGAGTATCATGAAGGTAATTTGGTATATTATGTGAATGATCGAACACCAACGGATATTGGTATTTTGTTCGTTTGTTCACTTGGACTTGAGTTTTCGGTACTGACCGTTTTTTGACATTCGACCTAAAATCGTATTTGCAGGTACACTTCCGTGTCAGAAATGATAATGTAAACTGGTCTACAGCATATGTTACATCCGTATTTTACGCGCGCAATTTTTCCTCTTTCAAATACGGGAATACTCCAGCCTTCATCTAAAATCATAGTTTCTAGCTCAAACCGCTTCCAGCGAGACAACCCCCCTTGTAAACATTCTCACGACCTCCCCCGGCTCATGCCCATATTTGGTCATATCCTAGGCCACGTCTAGGAGTCCGAAGGTTTTACCCGACTTTTTATCCTAAACTAGCGTTGGTCTCAAGTATACGGGATGAGTCAGTGATGGGTGCAATAAATCGAATCACGTATTCTGGGGGTCAATTAGAACCCTAAAAGTCCGGGAGCAATAAGTTGAAATCTCAACCCTTTCCGAGATACAGGGGGTTGAAATTTCAAGTTTTAAAAAATCATATCTTCCGACGGGATAATGCTAGCGTCACGCGTCATTTTCTAGGATGTGTAGGAGGGCCGGAGCTATGTGAAAAAAAATAGAAACCATATAAAAATTATTATTAAGTCGCATTATTATTGATTTTCTTGCGGTTTCTCGATGAAGCGGCACCATTTTCAGGTACGAAAAAAATCACAGTCATTCTGTGATGCACCCAAGAAAATATCGCGTTATAAAAAGTCTAAAATTTTAATAAATGTGGCCAGGATAAATTATTGAAAGTTTTTTGCTAGCGATTCTCAAGAGAATCTCAATTTATCCTGTGATAATAGGTAATAAGTTACAATTTATTAGTAATCTTATGCAGCAGATTAATAGTTTAACATTAGTTCTGTCCTTTTAGACTGGGCCCGCAATAAAATTATATCTCTTAATAATATGCAGTATATTTACTTCAAACATATGTAAATTACCAATTATTATCAATGCCTTTCGGTAAATAAGTGAAATACAGAATCAGAAGGTACAGGTCACGGTGAGGGTGGTGGTGGTGGTGGAAAAAACTAGACAGTGGAAGCCGGAAGTAGGAGAGAAGGTGAAACCCGGCCAGGAGATGGCGGAGCCCGAGCAGGAGAAGACGAAGTGGTGGAGGTGGAGGTGCAGGTGGAAGCCGGGCAGGAGGACGAGGAGAAGTGGTGGTGGAGGCGGAGGTGAATCTGGAGATGGGTGTGGAGTTGGAGGAAAGGGAGAGGTTGTAAAGGATGGAAGTAGTGAAGGCGGTGGAGGAAGGGACGGAGGAGGAAAAAAAGCGGTGAAGGTGGAGGTGATACTAGAGGAAAGATGGAGGTGGAGGTAGAGGCCTGGCAAAAGGAGGAGAAGAGATGGTTGGGGTGGAAGAGGAGAACGGACAGGATAAACAAGAGGCCGAGCAGGGAAAGAAGAAGTAGAGGTGAATGAGTAGAGGGAGAAGGAGGTGATAGAGGCAACTGAGGAGGTTGCGGAAGCGGAGGAGGTAGATGAGAATGAGGTTGTGGAGTATAAAGCAGGAAAAGAAGGTGGAAGTTTGGCGGAGGAGTTGGAGGAGGAGGTGGAGGGGCAGGTGGAAGATAGGGAGGAGAAGGGTGAAGAGGCGGAGGATGACTGAAGGAGGTGGAAAAGGTGAAAAAAATGGACGAGGGGCAGTAGACAAGAGAGAGTCTCGCGAACCCGTGGCCAACGTGACAGACGAAACGGAGACGACGTTTCTTAACATTTTAGCTATATTCAAGGTCTATTATCACCGCGATGGATGAACAAATTGTTTATAACAATTATGCAAATTTGTCACCTGGACATGAACTTTCAGAAGTTGTTTATAAAAATTTGAAAAATTAATTTGTTTATGGAGTTTCAACATTGCAAAGCCAAGACTAACTTCTGTTTCCGGAATAGATACAAGGTCCGTCTTCTTCTACTTGGCCCGAGACAAGACCTTGTCTCTTGATTACGTTTTATAGTCAGAAGTCAGTCATCCTAATACATGTATGATGTGTGCTGTTTCCACTGACAAGTGTCCTGATTCCACTGTCGGCAAGTTCGACCGTGTCCTGATTCCATTGTGGCCAATATCCAATGTGTCCTGATTCGACTGTGTCCAACTTCCAACGTGGGCAAATTCCACTATGTCCGGAAATCCACATGTGCGCAAAGTGGACACTCCCAGTGGGGTACAGATCGATTTTTTGGAAGTTCGGTGTCCAGCAGGAAAGATTGAACGATTTCTAACCGTGCAGCGCACCCGATTTTTAGGCTCATATTACTGCATCTAGACCAATTTTTGGAGAAATCGTTCTGTACCCCGCTGCTTGCGATTTGCTCTTTCGAGTGAACCCTCCGGCAGTTCAATACGTATTCAAATACCGTCTCAATACGTCGTTAGTAATAATAACCACCTACACTACCGACATAGAAGGTAGATAGAAAAAAAGCCATCACTAACACTAAGGGCACCAGAACTAGGCGGGAAGCCGAACCCGATAGACACATGCAAGAATCTCGGCTGTAGAACAAAGATTGAACTCGGAAACATATTTCAAAGAAAAAGTGCTGTTAAGTTATTCTGTTGCATTTTTCCGTTTTTTTTATGCAACAAATGACATTCCTGAACCCTGGTGTGCGCAGTATTACTTCTTTCCACTCGCGCGACATACGTAATCTACGAAACCCCATTTAATTTTGATATCGGAGGTAAAGTTACCGTTCTGTTTTATCCGCGATTTTCGGTTAATAGTTATATTTTTTCAAAATTAACGTACTACGAGACGCCGTCGTTATATAAAGTTGAAAGTAATGTACTTGCCTGTATTGTCCAATTGTCAATGTTTTTCTGCAACCGATTTATGTCTATAGAACTCTTGGTTTTGTTGTTTGCTTTATTCGACGAACTTCTTGTAACTCCAGCGAGTGTAGCAGTTTCGTTTTCGAACAGGTTCTAAATCACAGGATCATTTTATAGATTAGGTTGCCAAAAATTAATTTTTTACAACTTTGAAATATCTGTATCACTGTGTATTTCTTACTGTTGGATAGTAATCCTAAATGAGAATAGTTTTAAAATGACCGCGTGTGGAAAGCGCAAGCGTTAGTGCAGAAGAGCAACTAGGATGCACAAAGGATAGGCGTGTAAGCCAACGGAGGGAAACAAAGACAGATGAGCATAAATCATTGTAGAGAACAGACGCATTTTAAAACTCGGTGGTATAAAAGATTTTATTGTTCAACCCTTTCGCTTCTTGAAGGTAGAAGAAGATACTTGTACACACGTATATTTTACGGACAATGTGCGTAATGTAGCGATTTTATAAAATGCCCGGGTATTCTGTGGAATGCCTGTTCGAACCGAGCATGTGGGCTGTGACATTAAATTACTTTTTCGCCTTACCAGAACTAAAATCATGCATAGCCACTACCTGGCGTACCGATGGTAGAGAGTCCATCAATTAAGAAGATAATTTCCATACAAGAAGTACCAGTACAATCTATACTGAAACGGCCAATAGATTTCGTTACGCAAAGAGAATTTAAGTTCAGTAATTAAAAGATTAGGCCCAGTGCCAGATGTGCAAAATATAAAGAAGTTGCAAGCAATAATAAATAAAGTTATGTAGGATAGGATGTGAAGTTCGTAAGGAAAATTCGGATCTGGAGGCAGAAAGAGGATTTATTATAGGAGGTCACGTGGGTACAGGTTAGAAGAGGACAGTGTGCATATTAAATTCGCGAAGACGACGGATGTAGGCCCTCCTGGTGCGACTCCTTCGGGTGGCGACCGGCCTTTAGGCCGATCTCTCCATCCCCTCCAGCTCCCCAGTGTACTTTACTATTAGAATTTTCCGGATAAGCGTCCGGAGGACTCCCCGGTTCTACCCCATAGGCAGGCGACCGGCTTCAAAGCCGATCTCTCCATACCCGGAGCGACCCGGAGATAGCCTCCGTACTCTCCCGTGATTATGGCGTCCGGGGGTGTTTTCCTGAACCTTTCTTAGGAGGGACTGGCCTCCATAGCCGATTACCCTCTTCGGGGACCGGCTTCATAGCCGATCTCTGCTCCAGAGAAGGCACAGGTACACCCCTTGTACTCTCCGGTTGCCGTTAGGCGGCCGAAAGCTAAGCTTCGTCCTCTCCTCAATTCCTCTAGGCGGCCGTAGTATCTTACCTCGACCTCTCTCAGACGATACGGCTAATTGATTCTATCGGTCCTTGCATGCTCTTTTATACTCATCCGTCGTTGTTTTCCCCACCGCGGCGGCTAAAATCGATATCGCGGTTGCTACGCGGCGCGAGTCCGCGTGTCGCTCGCGTCCGCGGTGGTCTTCAGGGTGTTCGCCTCGTTACAGTTAAAGGAATGTCAATTATGGATTCCCCACTCTGCCCAACGAATCGTGGGCATTATATAAAACGCCCGGGCAATGTGTGTAATACCTGCCCATTATACACATTGCTGGGTCCGAGCGAGCATTCTGCAAAATACCCCAGGCATTTTACAAAATGACCACATTACGCACATTGCTCGTAACATATACATACATTATATGGATGCCGGACATATCCGGCGACCGTACGCGCAGGTTGTTGTGTGGATGCCGGATATATTCGGCGCTCGAAGCGAAAGGGTTAAGTATAAGTGACTTAACTATTGAACAAACTATATTACCAATTATGCGCGTGTGTGCCATGTCTTTCCACGTACACGGGATATACCCTACATTTAAGATTAACAGAGTGAAGCTCAACACTTACACGTGGCTCTGTTTTTGGAAACAGTCCTGCATCATCATCTTCGACGTCCCAATGCTTTAAAGATGGTCGGAAAGACAGAGGAGTGTATTCTGATGTATATGGTATGATTACTTGTACCTGAAAAGAAATAAATGTTGAGAAGGAATTAAAGGAGTGCTTGGGCATTGCTTCTCTTTATAGCAATGCTGTCCAGAGTTGGCTCGTGAGCCAATTTTAATTTTCAATGGTTTCCCACGGCGAAACTTGATAAGAGACCTAAATTTTTTATGATAGGATATTTTTTTTGTGGATCAGAGAATGTCCCTGTTTTTTCAGATCCGTATCTACTCGTATTAGTATTCAAACTGTACACTCGAACATGAAAAACGAATAATAATGCGCTTTAACAATAAATTTCAGAATATTTCTATTTTTCCCCATATTGCTCAGGTCCTTCCTCAGGCTCTGGAAAAAATCCCGTGACCAACGGTCTTAGCCTCCGTCATACTACCGGTTCCCGTTCGATCACCAATCAAGCAACGTTGGGTGTGGTTAGCACTCGGATGGGTGACATCCGAAAGATGTTTCACCCATCCTTGAGAAACACCACGTACTGTTGCGCACATAGTAGTTCGGAACCCACTTAAAACTGTAGATCCTAGGGCACATGACCTTAGCAGTTGGTCTTGAAAATAAAAACAAACGAACAAACAACAACAAAAACCCCGTGACTCTCGCATTATCCAGTCAGGAGATATGAATTTTTAAATGTTGAATTTTGAGACGCTGATATCTGCGAAAGCATTACGATTTCGTCATTTTGCTACAGGACTTTTCGGCTTAGATTGGCACCTAGAATACGTGGCAGAAGGGGGTAAAAGACTCACTGAATCACCCTGTATACACTCATACGAAGGCTAGATTTAGAAGGCGCACTGAGCCGTGCTTAGAGCAAGGTGTGGACAAACACGTCTTCCTGCCGCGGAGCCTAGTCGGGCGTCGTTTCTTGGAGCGTCGTTCGGCAAAATTCACGAAGAACACCAGCCTACGGTTCGTTGGATCGCAACCATCTCGTCCAATCCGCCGCGTTCCAGTGCTGCTTAACGAATGACAGTTTGGAACCATCGGTCAGTCTGCTCATTTTTTCTCAGCGATTGGCCATCGAGCCGCATTTCGGTGACGTCCTCGCCTGTTCATATCCGTAGAGAATAACGGCTCCGAAAGTTAGATTTAACGCCTCTGTATCTGCGAACTTGACGCTGTTAATAAAGAACGGACGCGTATGAAACCAAGAAGTCGGCGTGAAGTTTCTTCGGGTGATCGCTCCTCGTTTTTCTTTTTCCCGCGGAAACCCTCATGAAAGGAGAGTGCCGGACATTCGAAAGAGATTGTACATATCGTGCACCCTCGGGCCCGTTTCGGCCAATTCGGCAAATCCGGGCTTTTCCAAAATAAAACATACAGTCCACGTCCTTACAAGTGCGCGGTCATCTCGTTGACGACCACAATCAAAATATAAAAATATTTAATTTCTTACACAATTACTACTGGCACATAATAGTATTGCTAAAGAGATCTAGCTTTACTTAATCAAAGTTTACTGTGAATTTTATCGTTTTGCCATAATATGTACAAAATATTCGCAATCCGTATGGAACGACTCATTCTTGATCACTTTTTGCAACAACGCGTTCAGTTCGTCACCTGAGCTCTAAGAACATGGAACAAAAGTAGCTACATTCATTTCCAACATTCATCCATACGAAGATTAGGGTGACGTTAATAACTTCCAACCACCCGCTTGCAAAAAATGTGTAATATCCTCATTCTGTTCATGAGTCTGCTTGTACTATAACCTTTGTCCTTTACGATTTTTTCATATTTTCAAAATTAATGGAAATGGTTTAAATGTGAATCTGAAGTTAAATAATTTACCCTGTATAATTTTTAACTTACAACTTGTGAGATGTATGATTGTAAATTTGACATAATCTTTAAACGTTATAAATTCTATAGTTTTTAAATAATTCAAAATACGTGCGTAACGAGACGCGACGCGCTGTAACTGCAATATCGATTATCGCCGCAGCAGTGTGAAAAAACATAGCAACGGTTAGGTATAAAAGGTCGTGCGAGGTCCTCGGCCCGATTCCAGGGAGTTCAGCCAGGCTCTCCGGGAGAGGTCGAGGATAAGAAACCACGGCTGCCTAGAGGAGTCAAAGGCCCGTATTCAGAGTCGTGGCTTAATCGAAAACTTACGAAAAATCGTGTATACAGGGTGAGTCAGTGACTCTTCCCGGCGTCTTAACTACTTGTTTTAGGCGCTAATCTTTGTAAGCCGAACAGGCCTGGGTCAAAATGACGAAATCTCAATCCTTTCGTAGTTACAGAGGTTTGAAATTTTAACTTTAAGAAAATCATATCTGCCGGCGGGTCATGCGAGAGTCACGGGTTTTCTTCTAGAATGTGTGGGAGGACCGGACCAATCTGGAAAAAAATACAAACGATATAAAAACAATTATTAAGCCACATTATTATTCATTTTCCCCAACTGGTGTCCTGGCTTTCATTTAAGGCCCCGGACTAAAAGGTATCGTAAACGTAGATCCTCGAATGTTTCAAAAGGAGGGCCCGTCGTCGAAGGAGTACTATTTATTTGTTGAATTCTCGTCTAGACTCATCCATGCGCTCTCGGCACCAATACAACTGTTTAAGAGAAATCATAATACCCTATAATTATTTCCGAGCCTCGTATCATACGCCCGCCATTATTAACACATCCGGACTCGGTTTATCAAACCGATCGGGCCATTCACCCACCCTCAACTGCGTTCGTTTCGTTGAGCCACATAGAGCCATTCTGCGCTCCAAAACAGTTCTTTGGGATCCATCCCTATCTCGAGGCAATAACCAAAACATCCTTGAACTTACGCTGAGGTGGAAAATCGGGTCGAGGCTGGTTACACCTGCCGATGTGAAATTGTCTTCCGCCTTCGTATATAAACCTACCCGAAATCTAACTCTGAGCTTATTCAAGTTCATTTAAGCGGCGCATGCAGTTCACTCGTTTCATTCAGCCAATTCATTGCAAATAGTAGCCATGCTCTGCTCTTAAGAGAACTTTCCAGAAGCGAGGGGATAAAAATTGTTTCTAGGCAGACTGAGGAGGTAACAGGTGCATGCAGCTGCATATGAGTTCCAAAGAGAAGGGATCCAATGATAACGCATACCAGAGATTCGCACGTTTGATGCGATTCTGTGCGTTCGTACTGGAATTTATTCGATATATGGAAGAGCAAATCTGCGTGTGCAAGAAAAATAACACATACAACACAGAAGGAAATACAGAGGCATTATACGAATATACACACAAACACACACTAAACCTTTGACTGCACTATACGATAGTTTTATTACAGAAAATTAGAACTCATTATTAGAATTCAAATGAAAATTTTTAAATTACGCACAGTCATTTTTATCATCTGTCCAATTGGTATACTGAGACCAGTATCGCAAAAAGAACCCACATTTTAGATACACCGTACATCGTAGTACATCAAGAGAAGCTTTCAAACCCGGAAACGGGGACCGGGATGAAATCTATACCACGTATAGTTTCCGAAAAAATATTTGACCCATGTATTTTTCGATTTTCCACCTTACGGTAGGTTAAAGAATGTGAGGTTCATTGCTTTGAGATAGGGGTGGATTCCAAAAAATCTGTTTTTGAACACTGAATGTGACTATGTGACTCAATTTTAGAAACTATTCGAGTTGGCGATAGAAAGATCGTCCGGAGAGAGTGAGGATGTAACACAGCGATGAAGGAGAATCCAACAAGTTGTGACACAACATTAACGCCCTTTACTCCGCGATAGAACAACTATCCCCTTGAAAAATCATAAATCTGGAACATTCACATAAAAGTTTATTTGTTTAATGTTAGAGGTACACGGCAGGATATCCTGCGTCTAACCTTCTAAGTCGTATTTGGAGAGCAGAACTTGAAAGTTGTTAAATATATTAAAAGGCTGCTAGAAATATGAGGCCCAGGACGGAGAAAAAATAAAGCCATACCTGAGGATGAGCATGAAAACCGTGAAGCAAGGTAAAAAACATTGTTGAAAAGCCAGGTTTTCCGACGCGATGTGCGGGAAACTACAGCGAGACGGAAAGGTCGCGGGGAAAAAATTCCAACGTTCGCACCGCGGAAAGACAATAAACCGCGAGGACGACGACCGGGCAAAACGGACATCCGTGGTATTGTAGGGCTCGGTCTTATTGTTAATACAAAGGAATCTGTTGTGATCGCACCTGAGATGCGACCTACGAAAGTCACATAAAATAATTTAGTTGAGACCGAGCGGATACGGAGGATTAAGTAAATGAATAGTACCGTGCCGACGAAAGATTAAGTTCCTAAACGCGTAAAACGATAAACGTACCGTTCGGACCGTAGCCTCAGACTTAAGGGTAATTAGGCAGCGCCGGACTTCCCGCGTTTACCCGACGGACCCCCAACACGGCCACCTCGAAGATCTGGATGTCTAGGACGAATGGATGGAGTTGCGAGAGGCGAAATAACCAATCATGTCAGCAAAAATTGTCACCACCCTCAAGGGCATCTCCGCAAACGCGTTGGCTTATTGTTAATTAATAAAAACTATCGATCCAGCGAAAATAGTTAGACTTACGACAAACTCTGATTGAGTAGCTACTGCAACCTAAGTTCGTTACGACAATCGTCCGACGCATCGGCCCGTAAACTCTGAGTACCGATCGCGAATTCAGTCTCACATTGCAACCTGACAACTTCACAGATTTTATATAATCAATGCAATAGCCAAATGTGTACCAAGAGAAACATACTCAACTTCCCTCCCCAAATCTTTCCCTCTCCATCCTGGACTCAGCGCTCAACTAAAACAATAATAAACTGGTTCTCCTTAATTCAAGAATCAGCCCAAGAGTGAAAGTACCCTACAAAGGCTTCGCTCGGTGTGGTCAAATTGACGTACGCACAAAAATAGACAGAAGCAGAATCCCTACCTATAAATTACCCCCTTTAAACAGTCAGAACAAGCAAGGATGCCGCGTTATCGAAGCTATGAAAGGACGAGCCCCCTACGAGCTCGCCACCCTCTTACTTCTGCAACTCCAGGAATTTGTCAAGTGTTAGAAAGATCCACGGAATCTGCGCAACATATTTCAGCATCGGTTTACGACGAACGAAAATGAGTTATTCGTTTAGATCGCGAAACCGCGGATTGCAGATAGTAAGAATTTCCTGACATTCAGTCGCTTACGGGTAGAATCGTCTGTAGTCAGAACCCTGCTGCGTAAAACTGTAGAACACCTGCCTCCTCACCGATTTAGCTGAAATTTTTATATGCTGTGCTCTTCGATGCGTAGATTGCAGATATGTAAGTAAAAATTGTCGCTCTCTTTTCGTTTTCGAGTTATTAACAATTATATGCCAAATATTAATTTTTATAATCGTTTGTAAAATAGTGTCCTCTTGACCGATTTGGCTGAAAATTTAATATATTGTGCAGTTCGACGGGCAGATTGCAGATATGCAAATAAAAATTGTTGCGCTGTGTTCATTCATGAGATACTAACAATTATGTTAACTAATTATATATCAATGGGTAGCTCTTTACCGATTTGGTTGAAAATTAAATATGTTATACAGTTCGATGCGTAGATTACATATCTGCGAATAAAAATTGTCGATCTTTTTCTGTTGTTAAGATATTATTTATTATATGCGCGAAAATTCCTTATTCTTTACGGCCATGATGAGACTCATACAACCATCATGGGACTTATCACGTTTCACAGTTACGCCCCCTTCCCCTCATCTGGCACTGACCTGACCTGTGACTCTAAAGCATGAAGAGACTTGTCACGTTTTACAGTTGCGCCCCCTCCCCTTCATCTAGCACTGACCTGACCTGCAACTGTAAAGCATGATGAGACTTATCACGTTTTACAGTTACAGGACAGGTCAGTGCCAGAGGATGCGGGGAGGGGGGGCGCCTCTTAATATCTTAAAAAGGGGAAGAGAGTGACAATTTTACTTGCAGACCTGTAATTTATCCATCGAAATGTATTTTGAGATGCAGATATTCTATAGTATTACTCCCCCCTGTGCGTGCACTGCTTGTTGTCAGTTCGAAAAGCCCCAGGAATGCGTAAGTCTTCAAAATTCGAACGTCTCCACGAATACCGTGTAGAGTAACTGTAGACATAACTTCTCGGTTTCCTAGCGCGCTAGCCCTACACATAGCTTCGCGTGGACCGATCTAAAACGAGCCCCTTTCGGGAATAGAATCGTTAGATGTGACAGGCAGGGATTGGAGTAATCGCCTGACAAGCCAGTACACACACGAAGGAAGTAGGACCACGGCACTCTTCCCGTAAAACACTTACAATTTTTTACGTTTATTCCCGATTCGGTAATTCGTATTAGTTGCCGAGTTAGATTCCCGCCGAACGACGCTGTTTCGTATGCATAGGCGAAGTTCAACAACCTCTAACAGACAACAGGCAGCGCCGTGCGCAGTAGTTCTCCGATCTGTAGCGCACAACGGTGACCACTCGGAAACGACAGGGGACCCCCTGCGCGCGAGAACCACTGCGCACAGCGCTGATTCGCGCTAACATTTCATGTTGTTACGTAAATCCAGGTGACTGTCGTCATATTATGAAGATCGTTTCCCGTAGAAAAATGTCGGCTCTATCGCGTAGGATAGTTGGATTTTGCCCTCGACCTTCAAATTCAAGGTAAAATCGAAAAGAAACCGGAAAATTGGCCTAAAAACCGGGTCCCGGCGGCTTCAATCGTTAATTAAACAAATTTGCAACTAGATATTGCATAAGTTATATACATCGTTTTAATTGTAAAGGTCCCCAGAATCTGCTGTCATAAACAAAAATTGTTTAAAGTTAATAGTTTTGTTGCAAATACAGCTCAAAGTTAAAAGAAGGTCAAAATTTTCAAAATCGAATTTCTGAAAAACTGAGGGACAAAAACGGACTTCGGATTCGTTTTTAGGAGGGCAACATCTATGAGCATCGCCCAGTGAATGTCGAGGAATCGAAAAAAAGTTTAAATTTGTTGGACAGTGTTATCAGGATTCCCTTCAATCGTTAAAGGAAACCGAGCGTAATCACGTAATCACGCCATCGGTGCCTAGCACCCAACAGATAGATTCAGTTTTTACAGTTTGTTGAAAAGGACTCTCAGGTCGGAGTAAATTGTTTATTCCCGGGGAGTCCCCTACTAGCCAGGGCGTATTTGCGATCCAGTGGATTTCACGTGACAAGACATAAAGAGTAGCGCCTCTTCCACGCTTAAGGCGGTAGACTCTGTCGGGCACGCTAAAGGAAGAATCCTTCCAGGGGCCACGAAAAGCATGCAAAATCAGCGTAAATGTAAGTTTACGCGTTTACACATTTCACCCTTATGAAGCGGCTTTTTGGACTGGGAAAGGGCTCATTCGAAAGAGAAGATCAAAATACATCATGATTGGCCTAATTGGCTTGGAAATTCTATGTATATTCACTCAAAATAGTGTAATAAATGTAGGGTTCATTTCGTACGACGAACGTACGACGACAAGCATTTCAGATATGAGCGATTCCACGCCAAATGATCACAGTCGATTCACAATTTTTATAACTGGGAAGAACCGGCCGGGCGCGCGATAGAGCGCGCTGCGACGCGTCGCGGCCAGCGACAACCGTTCACGTTTTGGATCTATTTTTCTTTAAAAATTCGTAACTCAGAAACTAATAACGATACCAGGCTGTGCGAACCGGCATTTTCTTCGGAAATGTTCAAATTTTGATAAAAAAAATACTTCGTGTTGGTACAACCTTAATAACAACATTTATTTATATTTTGTAACTATTTATTGAGGTTGTACCAACACGAGGTATTTATTTTATTAAAATTTGAACATTTCCGCGTAAACGCCGGGTCGCACATCCTGGTATCTTTATTAGTTTTCGAGTTACGAATTTTTGAAAAAAAGTTGATCCCAAACTTTGCAATTAAATAACTTAAAAACTAATAACAATATCGAGGAACGGGAAACAGCATTTTACAGGATTCGACAAGGGGTACAAATCTGTGAAGTTTAAAAAAAATCGGGGACCAAGTGTGAATCGACTGTGATCATTTGGCGTGGAATCGCACATATACACGTTTTACTGGATTGAAAGTGCGTTGAGATTTATGACGGTCAATAAGTGCCGATGCCTCACTCGCATTCTCAGTCGCGGCCACGATCCGATCCGAGCTAAACATACATTGTATGTACGCCATGTGCGCATGAGTATGAGTGTCACAGACGATTCACCTCTGCTTTCAGCAGACAGTTAGATTACGTACTTTTGTAGGTAATGCAGATAATGAAAAACGCGGTCAATTCGTATTGACCGAAAACGCTGAAAAAAAGCTGAGGGTACCCTACCGCCTTAAAGCAGCCCGTTCGCGTAACAAAAAGAAGTAAGCGTATTTTTGTGTGTATGCCATCTATTGGCGCGCCGAGTTAACTGGACGGCAACTTAAAATAAGTTTTGAGTTAAAGAAATATGATAAAACAATTAGAATAATCAGTTACTGGAGATGAAAGGCACTAGGACTAGTGTAATCTCAATTATCCTGTATGGGCCATTCCACGTGAAAACGATCAGTTTTGGCAGCATGTCCTCCAATTTTAATATAATTTAAATATGTTGTAGTCTATGCGAAATAATGATAGGTTAAAGTCATCTGTCTAAGCAGCATCTATTGCTATCTAGCGCGCTATAGCGAGCCCGTGGGACGGCACGGCGCCATTGCCTGGGATGATCAATTCGCGCGATCAATTAGCTTGATCGATCTATCGGTGCGGCGCGAATTGTATTCGGCCCGAGAGTGGCGCTAATCACCAGCACGCGTGAATGTTTTCTCGGCGACAACGCCTTATTCAAAATTCATTCGTCAGTTGACTTGCGACAGACGAGTCTTGCTCAATCGCACATACTGCTTAACCTCCACCGGCTTCCACAGCACGTGTTTGGGACCGTTCGGACTAAAGTTCGGTGTTCGCGTTAAAGTGCGAGTAATAAAAGGAAAGAAAACGCTCAAATCACACCGAGACGACTAATCAATCACCTCGCAACGATATCACTGGGTCCACATCCCCGAGCTTAACCGGTCCTTAACCAGCCATCCAGCTCGACGAGAGTCGCACTGACCTTCTCCTCCGATCTCTCTCTCGCTTCCTGAACAGCTCTTCGAGCGATTCGGAACATCATCAGTTTGCCAAATTTGAAGATATTAACAAAATGCAATATGTTAAACATCGCGAAAAAGTGTGTTTTTACCAAAACTTGACTGTATAAATGAATTTATATCTTGTAAACTAAGACACTTGTCGCGTTCTTTTTTTAAATTGCATCACAAAGAATCGACCTTTCTAAATAAAGGGTGATATAGTGATTTTGCACCAAACTCAAATCACGTATTTCATGGGTCAGTAGAACTCGAAAAGTCCAGTACGAAAAAATTGAAAACTTAACCCTTTCGAAGATATGAACACCTGAAAGTTGAACCAGTTAAAAATTCATATTTCCGAACTGGATAACGCGAGAGACACGGGTCTTTTTCTAAAATGTAGGGAAGGGCCGGCGCAATCTGGAAAAAAATAGAAACGATTTAAAATCTATTATTAAGTCACATTATTATTCATAAAAGAATACAAAAAGAACATCAGAAACATTCTCTGATGTACCCTAATAAACATCCAATCATAAAAAGTTACATACAGTAATAAATTACCACGTGAAAAATCATTGAAGATTTCGCTACAGTGTTGCCGAACCGTATTTCATCAAAGTATTGTAGAGTTCGTCAACCTGATCCTTTTTTCTCTCTCTCACTCCCTAACGCCTATTCAGTTACAGCGGTGTTCGACAGCAGGCCCTCGGGATCAGCCGCGACTTACTGACCTACTCCAACAGAGATCCGTCGAAACTATGGTTCGGCGACACTGTGACGAAATCTTCGATGATTTTTAACACCGAAATTTATTACTGAATTTAAGTTTCTATGATTGGATATTTGCTTCCGTACATCAGAGAATGTCCCTGATTTTTCTTGGGCCGCTAGATACTCGTACATACTCGTATTCGTACCGAAACAGCATACTGAACTATAAAATTCGAGTAATAATGTAGCTTAACAATAATTTTCATAATGTTTTACATTTAGAAATAGAACCGTCAATCGAACGTTATCCAGTTCCGAGATATGAATTTCTAACTGATTCAACTTTCAGGTGTTCATATCTTCGAAAGGGTTACATTTTCAACTTTTTCGTACTGAACTTTTCGGCTCCTGCTGACCCATAAAATACGTGAGTTGAGTTTGGTGCAAAGTCCGTGTTAAGCAAGAAATAAGTTCAGCGCATTTTTGTTTCCCCTTATTTGTTTGTTGACTGCACTGAGCGACACATGCGTTACGGCCATTTTTGGTTCGGCGAGTTTCGGCAATCCCCGTCTATACTAGAAACGATCAAGTCGCCATATGACACGCGTAGATGTTAAGAGTTATAAGTTATAAGGAAGCAGTTGTCCAAAGAATGCGAAGTGAGAAGCGTGATACAA
Organism: Trypoxylon attenuatum; assembly: GCA_963989405.1. Taxonomy (NCBI): domain Eukaryota; kingdom Metazoa; phylum Arthropoda; class Insecta; order Hymenoptera; family Crabronidae; genus Trypoxylon; species Trypoxylon attenuatum. The sequence continues at coordinate 6,128,566 of OZ022492.1, read as the reverse complement.
GTGTGCAATCCGTTACGGAACAAAAAGTGAGAGATCAGAGTGGTGCGAGAAGCGACAAGATCTCGATCGGACGATTAACTGTACCAAAATTAAAGTTCCTGTTATTCGCTACTAATTGAAAGACCTGGTCCAACAGTCACTAAATCACCCTGTATTTAGAAAGGTCAATTCTTTGTGATGCAATTTAAAAAAGAACGCGATAAATGTCACACTTTTTCGTGATTTTCAACATACCGTATTTTGTTAACATCTTCGACTTCGGCAAAATGTTGACTTAAACCTGTCATTTGTGGCGATCCCTTGAACGGCTCGTGCCATTGTCTGCAGCCAAGTGAGCTGCTGCGCGCCACGGTCGCGCGCATGATAGCGGCGAGTCTACCTCGCCATCTCCACCCTAGCGACTACGTAAGACCCCACCACGCGCTACGCGGAAAACGCGGGAAAATGTCCCACCCAACGGCCTATAAAAGGCGGCCACCTCCCGAGCTCAGCACTCATTCGCCCTCACGTCCCGTGTTTTTTGAAATTTTTCACGGTCCCTCCCCCCCCCCCCCCCCCCTCGCTTTGGCGCTAGACCACTGTTACATTTGATTACACAGGAACTCGGGAGATCCCGATAAGCTGCCCTAGTAGCAGCAAGAGCGGGAACCACTCAGTCAATCGACTCCAAAAGAAAAGAGCTCAGCACTCATTCTGACTAGAACAGCCTCGGAGCAAACATCTCAGCAATAAAAGAAAGACCAATGCAAGGAGACGACATCAATTCCAGAATCCTCAACCCATCTTCTCTCCCTGGGATTCCCGACGAAGGGAGGTCAACCGCCAGCTGTGAGCACACACGCCTTCCTTATCCAGCATCTCCAATCCCGCTAATTACCGAACCTGATCAAACCTTCTTTCCCAACACCCAACCTTTGCCTGATCCAGAGGGTGCCTCGCATGCAGGGAGGACCACCGCCAGCTGCGAGCGTACATTTCCTCCTTTTCCCTTATCCGCTATCCTTCCCAAAACCAACCATAGCCTCAACCCTTATCCCAAAACGGACAGAACAGGAAAGAAGAAGAGAACTCACAGGGCCGGCAGGATAAACCAGTGTCGATCAGTCTTCCGTTCTCAAGAACAATCGCCGGGAGATTACTTTTCATTGTTGGGGGCACCTTACCCCTGCAGGATAATTGCGTCGGAAACGCTAGACATACCGGTTCGCGTTAAGGAATACAAACTTTCACAGCTAACTCTACCGCGCCCGGTGTATCCGGTCGTACCCCAGGCAAACGATTCGCGTTGGGAATTATACACACGAAAGAGGCGACAAGTGCTATACCCGGGCGACAAAGAGAACTTGAACCCGCGGGAGTCCTAGCCACGCATAGACAAAGAAGGGCAATAAGATAAGCTAGTTGCTGCGTACTGGCCGGTACCAGGACATAACACATTATTTCGCATAGACTACAACATATTTAAAGGGCATAGTCGGGTAAGCATGCACAAATTGCTCCCGCGCCTTTTGCGTCACCGTTTTAAGGGGATGTTTGATTCACCAAAAGATAACTTGTCTGTAATTTTTAATCGTTTTTATCAAAAGGTATTCGAGTAAGAGAGTGTTCTTTGAAAATACGTTAAGGAATATGGGATCAGGTAGCCGGCGCTCATCGGCGGTAAATACCGGTGTGACTAAACTAATCCGAATTGCAAAGTTTTTTATTTTTAATTTCTTGTTGATGAAAATTATACTGTTATACTGCTGAGCTTTTACTGATTAAAATGATACCAAACATGATATAATTACCGAAAACACGCCGTGGCAAATTTAGAAGCAAGAAGTACGTGTATACATAATTTGGTCGCAGGCATCGGTTCTCGGGTCTTCGCCGCACAAGGCGGGTCCCCTCACTCCCCTCTAACCTCGTCACGCTACAGATCTGACGCAGAGGCCCACAATGTGCTATACATACGGTGTGATCCTCCCGCCACCGGACTATGTTATGCATCCACTGTCTAGCCCAGACTTTCTGGCGCGTCAAATTTCACCTCACGCACAAGCTAGGGCCTTACCAACACAAACGGCCTGCGCGCAGATAGCACAGACCCTTCTGACCCACACATAGACCCTAGTTTGTGCGTGAGCCGAAATTTGACGCGCCAGAAAGTCTGGGCTAGACAGTGGATGCATAACATAGTCCGGTGGCGGGAGGATCACACTGTACAGTGGCCCGTATTCACAGTCGTGGCTCAAGCCTGGATCGACAGAGCAAACGGCGTTCTGAAGCTGAGCCATTTACTGCGAGCGTGTGTGTGTGATGTAGAAGACTTCGGGTGCTGTCGGGATAGTGTCAGACGTATCGACCAATTAAATCAGAGGTTACAACGGACGAGGCTCTCTATCGTTCCCGTTTTCTCCTCGAATTCAATTATGTGTGTTAAGATTCGGCACTGTCAAAGCGCGATCGGCAGAACTAAATCTAGAACTAGCTTAATTGGAACAGGAAGGAAATAAAAAACCTTTTCCAATTTAGAAAATAAACAGTTTTATTAACATATTACAGTTTTATTACAATATTACAGTTTTATTTCCATTCCTCGCTTGAGGAAGGGACATCTCCTCCAAATTCCAAACGTCCATCTACGGCTGTCCATCTTCTAATGTGGATGGCATTATCTGAAACAGAATTAGAATTACAAATAGAATTAGTCTTTACAAAATTGGGACAGAGATTAATGGAGGAAAAATACATACGCTTTATGATCCTCAGATGCAGGATTGGCGTCAGCAAAAATGAAAGTGCTGGAAACTCAGCATTTCCCATCAGCACCCCGTCCAATTCATGTTCTCATTGAAAAAGTTGTAAAATTTGAAATTCTGAAGACCAAAAAAGAAATACAAATTAAAAGTTGAATTGGTTGCAAATCAGTATACAAAACATAACCTTCAACTACTTACTGTATTCCTGGTTGATCCCGAAATTTGAAGATAGACCGTTGGACATTGGAAATGGCTAAAAGTGGCTAAAAACTGAACACTGGACACTGGACACTACACGCTGATTGTTAAACGCTGAAAACTGGACACTGGACAAAACCACTACAGACTGGACGTCAGACATTCGACGCGGGACGTTCAAAAATTTGCTCAAGCCACCGTTTTGGCTGACTTCGGGAATCCACCCCCTCTCCAGCAAAAAATCCGGCTCAATCCTGGCTCGCTCGACTGTGAATACGGCCGCAAATAAGTCGGATTCCGTGAGCAAGAGCTTGAGCCGATGACGTCACAGGCGACTTATTTGACGACTGTGAAATCAACCAACAACGGTCTACTTAGTACTACTATACCGACTACACAAGAAACTACTGAGAACTAGCTGACGAAGGTAAGGAACAAACCGTGCCTGCTATTCAAGTTTTTTACGTTATTATCTCGTAAAACAAGCCCTTTTCACGATACTACCTGACTTGATTTTCAGTTTATGTTGATTCGTAAAACCACCCCTCGAAAAAGAGATGTGAAGTGTATAAATACGCCGTGTAATTTACATACTGTATATGGGCGATTCCACGCCGAGTGATCACACTTCGGGACCTCATGGTTTCTGATTTTTATTAAGTTTTGATATGTTATAGTCCTTGGCCACCCGATGAAAATGCGATGTCCCGTTCCTCGCTATCGTTTATAGTTTAAAAGTTATTAACAATCAAAGTTGAGGGTCAGGTTTTTTTCAAAAATTCATATCTTTACAACCAGGATAGATATCGGAGCGTGCGGGACGGCATTTGAAAGAAAATACATTGAAGTTTTATGGAAACAATATATGAGCCGCGTACTTACAAAACTAGCATTTGTTATTATTGTTTATTCACTTTGTTTGTTAATTACTCAAAAACCCCATCTTTGATTCGCGTGAATTAATTCTACAGGTGCATGAGACAATTAAGAATATCTCCTGTAAATTTCTAGGGGGCATCTAGTCTAGTTTTCGAGTAATAAATTTTTATTGCAAGAACGACCCGCCTGAGTGAAAGCCATTATCGATTACTTTAAAATTTATGTCATGGATGGTCTGTAGTATAATGAACAAACTCTGTAAAGTTCAAGTTGGAGAAACAAAAATATCCAGAGCAGTAACATCTTTATGCTGTAACGTTGCCGCCGCGACCGTCTCAGCGCGCGCCTGCCGGTCTTCACAACAAAAAAAAGGTTTTTGCTCTGGATATTTTTGTTTCTCCAACTTGAAATTTACAGAGTTTGTTCATTATACTACAGACCATCCATCACAAAAAATTTTAACGTAATCGATAATGGCTTTCACTGTTTTATTTAATTTTAAACAATATTCATATTTTATCACTAATTATCACCATTTTACCAACATGGAGTATTTTTTTAATTAAAATTTGAACATTTCCGAATAAAACGGTGGTTCGCGCATGATGGTACCTCTATTACTTTTGGAATTCTAAATTTTTTAAAAAAAGTTAATCCAAAACTTTGCACTTAAATAACTTGAAAACTATTAATGTTATCGAAGAACCGAAAAGTGCATTTTAGAGTGTTCGATGAGAGCTACAAACCTACAAAGTTTAAAAAAAATCTGAGACCAAGTGTGAATCAAGTATGATCACTTGGCGTGGAATCGCTCATAGGTAAAGTGGCCGGCCGGGTCGTTCTTGCAATAAAAATTTATTACTCGAAAACTAGACTAGATACCCCCTTGAAATTTACAGGAGATATTCTTAACTGTCTCATGCACCTGTAGAATTAATTTCACGCGAATCAAAGATGGGTTTTTTGAGTAATTAACAAACAAAGTAAATAAACAATAATAACAAATGATACTTTTTTAATTACGCGACTCACATATTTTTTTATAAAACTTCAATGTTTTTTCTTTCAAATGCCGTCGCGCACGGTCCTATATCTATCGTGGTTGCAAAAATATGAATTTTTGAAAAAATCCTGATCCTCAACTTTGATTGCTAATAATTTTTAAACTATAAACGGTAGCGAGGAACGGGACAGCGCATTTTCATCGGGTGGACAAGGACTATAACATATTAAAACTTAATAAAAATCAGAAACCATGAGGTCCCTGTTGCGAGCATGTGGAATATCAACTTTATGCGCAAGCGTCGCAGAAAGGAGAGCGAGCGTCGCGAGGCATGCGCAGAGGAAGAAGAACGTGAGAGCTCGGGATGCGAGGAGCGTGGGAGGATGCTAACGGTGTGAGAGTGTGGAGAGAAAAAGAGAGCAAGCTTGTATCAAAATATATTGAAATTATTGCGTGAAGAATATGAACCAGTTATTGCGCCCATCACAACAAATGGTAGCAGAGCGTGGTTGGTGATTCGTAGTCCTGTGCGTAATTATTAAAGGAAGCGGAAAGTTCCAGCACGTGCGAGACAATGGCGGAGCCCTGGCACGTGGTGAAGATTGAACCATTAAATGACTCGAACTATTTCCTATGGCGAGAAAAGGTAGAGGGAATACTGAGGACAAAAAAATTGTGGAAAAAAATAATGGGCGTAAAACCACCAGAGAGGCCAGCACGGAATGAGGCGGACTACGACGCTAAATTAAAAAATTGGAATGAATGGGATGACGACAACTACGCCGCACGGACGATCATCATAAATTCCATGAGCGAAGCGCAACTTTTGAGGTATAGCAGCGAGAAAAATGCGGAGAGGCTGTGGAACCTCATCCGACATAATATGGCTGCGCAAACCGAACAGCTGAAAGCAAAGTCCCTCAGCGAACTATCCAGTATGAGGATGAAGAGAGAAGAGAATATAGACGAGTATATAAACAGAGCAGAGGGATTAAGGAACCAGTGTAGACAGCTCGGCAAGAAGATTGCGGACTTTGAATTGAGAATGTACGTTCTAAATGGGCTCAGAAGTGAATTTGAACCGAACGTGCGAGTACTAGAATGCCAAGCAAATGTGTCTGTAAATGAAATAAGGTATGCATTAAAGCAAGAAGAGATGAGGAGAGAGAGGAGAAGAGAAGAGAGACCCGCTAGAGAAAGTGAGACTGTACGGAAAGCAAGAGAGAAGAACTGCTTTAAATGTGGCAAAAGGGGGCACTATGCAGACCAGTGCTACGCCAAGCAGCGTTGCTTCAAATGCAATGGCGTCGACCACATCGCAGCTGACTGCAGGACACAGAGACGAACCGAATTTACGGTACGAGGAAGAGGAACCTACAGGGGCAACAGCAGAGGACGAGGAAGAGGATTCCTTGGACGAGGACGAGGAGAGACGTCACAGGGGCCATCAGAGAGCGTAATGAGAGCGAAAGAGAATGTATGTATGAACGAATATGTAGGTGATAAAAATGAAAGGAAAAACAATAGAGAGCATTCGTTTCACATTTATAGTCAGGAAAATATTGACTGGTTATTAGACTCTGGTGCGACAAGCCATATGATTAGTGAGAGTAGCGTACTTGATAATTTAAAAGAAGACTATAGGAGTATAGCATTAGCTAAAAAGAAAGGGCCAGAGTTAATATCCAAAGGAATAGGAGAGGTCTTAATGAGACAAGAGAATGTAAGAAAGAGAATTAGATTAACCAAAGTTCTCTGTGTACCTGACCTTGACACAAATCTACTGTCTGTAGCGAAGTTGACTGAGAATGGGTATAGAGTACAATTTGATAAGGAGAGCTCTATTGTGTACGATACGGATGCAGTATGTATGAGAGCAGTAAGAGAGGGTAATGACTACTATGTGGGAGGCGTGAGAGTAGTAGATGAAAAAGTCAAGCGTGTGAGGGAAGATACCATATGGCACCGAAGACTGGGTCATGTGAGCGGAAGGATAATTGAGCAAATAAAAAAAGAAAATTTAGTTATAGGATTAGAGCAACCAAGGGTAATGGAGGAGCAGTGTAATTCTTGCATCGAAGGAAAAGCCTGCCAAAAGCCACACAGAAGCTTAGAGAAGAGGAAATCAACAAGAAAAATGGACCTATGGCATTTGGATCTGATTGGACCGATTAAACCTGCAACTGAAGGAGGAAAAAATTACATTCTCACTGTGGTTGATGACTATTCACGTTTTGTATTTGTTAGGTTATTGAAGGAAAAAGGAGATGCCGGGTATGAGATTAAACAATTAATAAGTCAGAAAGAAACAGAAACTGGAGAAAAGATCAAAGCTATCAGGACGGATAATGGCCGCGAATTCGTAAACAGGGATCTTGGAGACTGGCTAAAGTATAAGGGTATTGAACATGAACTCAGTCCACCGTATACTCCCCAGTGCAATGGACTAGTCGAAAGGACAAATAGAACGATAATAGAGATGACCAGGTCAATGATGTCAGATTCAAGAATTCAAATGAGATTTTGGGGGGAAGCATGTTACACGGCAGCCTATGTGAAGAATAGGATCAAATCAACTGTACACGGTAAAACACCATATGAATTATGGGTTGGAAGGAGACCAAGTATCAAACACATAAGACGTTTTGAATGTGTTGCCTATGTATTGAAAAAGGGTGAGCACAGAGGTAAGTTCGAGCCAAAATCGTCGACAGGAATTTTTGTGGGCTATGCCGCAAATGGTACCTATAGAATTTACATACCGGAGATAAACAAAATCCGTTGTGACTGCGACGTCAAGTTTGACGAAGATAAAAATAGTGTGGAGATACTAGGGAATCAAAAGAGAAATCAAGCAGATGAGGAAATAGGACCATATGATCTAATATTCAATGACATAGATGAAGGAGAGAATGCAGAGAAACCTACAGAACCATGCACTGAGAATGGAAAAGATACAGGTACAATAGAAAATCTTGAAGAAACCATAGAAATTAATTCAGGAAGTGAGAGCAGTTGTGACGAAGAGTGGATATCGACGGGAGAATCGCAGACAGCGGAAGAAGAGAGGAATGAAGAACACAGAACACAAATGAGAGAGAATCAAAACGTAATATCAAATGAAGAGCAAACTGGTGAGGTAAGAAGAAATAGAGGGAGGCCAAAAGGGTCCACGAGACAAAAAATAGAAGCTAAAAAGGCTATAGAGGAAAGTGAATGAAAGGAGAGAGAGAAAGGAGCAGGACTGAGAAGATCACAGAGAACTAGAAATAGAGAATCGACAATGGCTGTGACTGATAAGAAGATACCACAAAATGTCAATGAAGCGCAAAAATCGGATAACCGGAACAAGTGGAAAGAGGCCATGGACGAAGAGATGCAATGTATGCAAAAACATGAGGTACGGACATTGACGAAAAATTCGAGTGGAAAAAGGGTAACAAAAAGCAAGTGGGTGTATAGTATCAAAGAAAATCCAGTTACCATTCAACCGAGATATAAGGCTCGACTAGTTGCAGTGGGGTGTGGACAACGTCCAGGACACGATTACAAAGAGACATTTGCACCCGTGATACGCATCGAATCGATGAGGTTAATTTTTAGCATAGCTGCCGAAAAAGGAAAAAGGGTAAAAACATATGATGTTAAAACCGCGTTCCTGCATGGATACCTGCAGGAAGAAATATACATGAAGCCACCAGACGGATATGATTATGAACCGGACGAAATCTGTAAATTAAATAGAAGTATATATGGGCTGAAACAAGCCGGAAAATGCTGGAACGACTACATGACAAGAAAAATGATAGAAAGTGGTCTGGTACAAGCGAAAGAAGATCCGTGCATATTCTACAGAAAAGAAGGCGAAAGGTTCCTATATTGTGGTATTCATGTGGACGACATGATCGTTGTTTCGAGTGATGACGAGATGGAAGAGAGATATATGAATAACATAAAACGAAAGATAGAGATTAAGAGTATAGGGGTTGCTCAATCAGTGCTAGGGTTAAGGTTAGAACAAAGCGACGGAGTAATACATGTGCACCAAAGAGATGATATAGAGAGGTTGTTAGAAATGTATAACATGACGAATTGCAATAGCGTTTCTGGTCCTGTAGACATAAATGTAAAGATGGGCAACTACGAGGACTCTAAACCAACGAATGAAAAAGATTATCAGGAATTGCTACGTAAACTAATGTTTTTAGGTGTGAATACGAGGCCTGATATTTCATATGCACTGAGTAGCTTGTCGCAATATAGCAGTGATCCCAGAGAAATTCATGTGAGCGGATTAAAGAGGATACTGAGATATATAAAAGGGACAATCAATTATAAGCTAAAGTTTGGAGGGAAAGGAGCAAAGAAAGGCATTACGGGGGAAACAGATGCCTCATGGGACATTACTAAAGACGCGAGATCCTTCACAGGAGTTCTTACTTTCAGGAATGGGGACCTTGTGCAATGGAAAAGTAAAAAACAAAGTATAGTGGCGATGTCGTCAACCGAGAGTGAGCTGGTGGCGATGGTTGAAGGCACAAAGGAGATAATATGGTTAAGTTGTTTATTAAAAGAAATCACACTCGAAGAGAACGTTGAAAAAGTGTTAAAAAGCGATAGTTTAAACGTTGTGAGACTTGCGAACGGTGGAAATTTCAGTGCGAGGTCTAAGTTGCTGAATAGGCGATGTTATTATGTTAAGGATAATATAAGGAAACATAATATAGATGTTAGACATGTAAGGAGTGAGAACATGCGGGCAGATTGCCCGACCAAGGGTATGAGTGGACCAAAAATTGTATGGAGATATCAAAAGTATTATGGAAACACTTGAGCGATAAAGTTGAGGGGGGTGAGTGTTGCGAGCATGTGGAATATCAACTTTATGCGCAAGCGTCGCAGAAAGGAGAGCGAGCGTCGCGAGGCATGTGCAGAGGAAGAAGAACGTGAGAGCTCGGGATGCGAGGAGCGTGGGAGGATGCTAACAGTGTCAGAGTGTGGAGAGAAAAAGAGAGCAAGCTTGTATCAAAATATATTGAAATTATTGCGTGAAGAATATGAACAAGTTATTCCGCCCATCACAACAGTCCCGAAGTGTGATCACTTGGCCTGGAATCCCCATATTTAATAAGTTTCTTTTACGGCACATACTTTTATGTATTATCATTTTTGGAAGTATTAGCAGACTCAGTAAAGTCTTCTGCGCCAAGTCATGAAACACAGCTGTAACTACAATGCGCTAGCCAGTCGTCACATGTTACCCCGAAGCGTGCCAATGCTTGCAAGTTCTTTAAAAGTAACAACAAAGTCTAACTTATAACTTTGCAGTTACTTATGAATTTTGCCGTAGCGACTGCTGCAAATAATGATTCTCCTGATGTACTAAATAAAATTATAGATCCCGTTTGTTAATACTTGTTCCCTTAAAATGAAAGAGTTTCGAGAAAAATACACTGTTTACGGCTGAATGACCGTAACTAGCGATTGCATCAAAAAGAGTTCTGTGCATTAATTAATTATCTAATTGTAAGTTAGATATTTGAAAGCAGCCCTACAAGAATCTTTAAACGTACTAGATTTGCTTGTGAACATTATTCATTCCTGCGGATTCATTTACTCGCAATGCAGTACTAAAATGAAGAAGGTTTGCTTACTTCTTTATGTTTTTTCAATAAAGGATGCCCTTCCAATTCCGTATCAGTTGCACTTCTGTTTTCGGTTGATGCAGTTTCTCCGTTGTGTATTATTGTATGCGGCAATATGGTAGACCACAAATATCCCAACTGAGCAGATGACGATACATATGAATCTTCTTGTTTATCAGCTTTCAAATTTTTCAAAATCGTGTAACTAGTATTGGACTGATTGTCAGATTGCGAATAATTTAAATGTCTGTTTTCTATTTGTAAATTAGGCGTAGGCAAATACGTCTTTAACAGCTCAGTGGCATCAAGGTTGTTTTGAAGGATATCATCATTGATTCCAGAGTAATCACTTTCACTTGCTTCAGTAGGATCATGCAAAGCTCGATATGTTTGTGAGATTAATATTTCGGTAGTAGGTACGCCAGCCGCATTTATGTGATTGTTATCATTTGTAAAGTCTAATACTGGCGATTCTTCGAAGTGTATGGAATTCTTAATATGAGGTTCCGTTCTTGTATCGCCAGTAAGATGCGAATTTCCAGGAAACCGATGGGTTACTTCATCTACATATATTAAGAAAATTTTATTAGCAACATTGAATGCTTTAAGTAGAGTGTAAATTTAGAAAGTCTGAATATGTGCACTTACAGACAGAGTTTTTACTTACTTGTGGAAATTTCTCTGCTGTCTTTTGCTGGCGATTTGTGTAGCGTATTCGTATTTACGTTGCCTCGATTCATTTGCGTTCCACTTGCCGTTAAATCTTCGTTATTTGATACTCCATGTTGGTGTTGCAGGTAACTTGAGTTAGCTGTATATATATATTCCTTTGGGTAAGGCGCATTGGAATAAAATTCTACGTTATTGTAATCTGACAATGGCTGAAGATGAATATTTCCTTGATCTGATACTTTAACAGATAATCCAAATTCTTTTCGTGTATGAAACGATGGCATTGATGTGTGTAGCTGCGAAATGGAAATTGGATTAGGCTTGGGCAGGTTTGCTTGCTGAATGAGTAATTGTGAACCCTCCGGAATCTTGTCTGCCTGACGAGTTGCTTGATGTGAGTTGTATGTAACCATAATTTCGTTCGTCGACTGTGTTTGCAAATGCGTTGATGCATATGACGGTTCTCTTGGAAAATGATTACCACTTTTCAACGGGATCCACGGGATTTTGTTACAAATATTACAGTTTATTCCTTTATTTGTAGGTAAGTGATTTCTTTGAAGATTGCTAATCACTTGTCTATCCGATCTGGTGGATGGCGGTCGCCAGAATGACGATGGGGGCGGAGTCACAGAATTATACAGAGATGTTGTTGGATGATGCATAGGGTACAAAGGATAAGGTGTAATGCGTGTGTGAAAAGTGTGAGAACGGTAAGTGACAGGTGAGAAGAATGCTGGCTGCTGTGTAGGAAATATAGTTACAGACTTCGACGTAGTACTCGATTGCGAGTTCAGCCAGTTCATATATCTAGTTAAACGATTGATTGACTCAGTTCTTTTTACATTTATTGTTTTTGGGCTCCTTGCTGGCGCGAAATCATGCGGTAACGGAGGAGGCAGTAAATATTCGCTTAGAGTTCCACGGTCAATCACCTGCCGCTTTCGAAGAAGGTGTAACACGTTGCTGTCATGCTTCAAAGCCCACGTTACATTTATAACATAAACTATCGGGAGAAAGATCTCCAACACCTGAAAAACAAAAAAGGAAAGGAAGGTTTAATAAATTTACGACATCCCCATTATACAGGTGTTCTTCAAATAATTGTGTATGTAGCGTGAAAAAAGCCTGGTAAGTATTCAGGGTGTCCCGTTTAAGTAAAAACTTTGATATTTTGACTAATGTAAGCGTTCAAGTAGCACGGTTAGTTCTTTGATACGCCGGCGTTCTCAAGGTCACATCAAGGTTACCATGCTTTCTTAGTCATGAACTTAAATTCTATCTCTTAAAATCGTCGGCTGTATTTAAAAGAAGCACAATTTTTGTTGTTTAGTTGCAGCACGGCTTTGAAGTCGCGTGATGAGCGGTTCACTCGGTATGTACATCAGGTCCTTTAATTACGTTCGAAAATGACTCCTACTACATTATATCGCTTGCCTTGAGAACTAACCTATCCTTTACTGACAAATAAAACTGAGAAGAAAAAATCAAGGAAGATAATTGTCAAAAAGTCGATTTTTCTCGTGTCCATTTCTTTTCTACCATCACAGCGTTCGCCGTCACATGACGAACATCAGACGCAGCATCGATCTCCCGCCATCTACCAGAGTCAACGCACGTGAATCGATTTCGTCGGAGGTAAAAGTCATCAGCGGTAAATGAAATTTTTGCTTCATCGTTCGGAAGCGCATCTCAAACAGGTTTCACACCCTAAAATTGGACTGCAACATCTAAAAAAATAGGTAGCCCTTATTTTTGCAGGCTCTAATTCTCTTACAAAGTTTCATTGAAATCGGAGGCGAACACCTCGATATGTTCCCTTGTTAGACACTCTAAGAACTCGTTCATTTCAACAGCGCGTGATTTTTATAAGCATTCCGGGTTTAGGCTTGTGCCTATTAATATCAACCAATATTAGAAGGCAAAATCCTTTACAATCTCTCAGTTGAAAGCTTTACTCTGATCGAAATGTGTCGCAAATCGAAGAATTCTTCCTTCAACATTCGCCAGCTTGTAATTTTTCGTCGTGAAAAGGGAAAGACATATCGCGAAATTGGAAGAATGTTAGGCTTAAGTACATTATATTGCTTAAGTAAGATATGATTAGAAGATTCAAACCGGTCGCCCAAAAGTTCCCTCTGCCCAAGATACTAGGCACATTTTGCGAAAGGTGGAAGACAAACCTTTTCTGAGTGCCCCTAAATTAGGCGTAGAACTGAATCAAGAGACGCAGAAGAAACTGCACCCCCAAACAATTCGAAGAGCATTGAAGGACTATGGATACGACGTAAGGGTTGTCTGGGAGAAGCCATTCATGAATGAAGCCAACACGAAAAAATGACAGAAGTTCGCCAAGGACTTCGTCTGCAATGTACAAGGGTAGTCGAGTGACGTAATTTTTGCCGATGAAAGTAAATTTAACGTTTCCAAGTCGGACGCGCGTTTTATAGTCTGGCGGAAAAAAATACCGAACTGCACGCGAAGAATCTGTGGCCAACTTCGAGGATCATTTCGTAATGGTGTGAAGGTATTGTTGGGAGCCCCCGACTAAAATTACTAGATGTAAGGTAGCCGTTATTTCCTGCGTCTATAGTAGATAAGACAACAATGGAGAGCGTAAGGTAACGATAAGGTAACGATTGGAATTTATCGATTGAGAAACGCTAACACCGACGAAAGACCAACGTCGGTGTGTCGCCGATAACTCTATATAAGGAAACACAGAGCTCGCGTTCGAGGAGTAATTCAGTTACCATCCAATGTATATCTGTACATCTAACGGAAGTTTCATTAAAAAGACAAAGTTTTCAAACAATTACCTCGTTTACCTACAAAAGCTAAAATCCCCACTTCGGACTCGACAACAGTATATTTCCAGTAAGGGAGTAGGGAAATTGGTTTTTATAGATGGCATTATGGAAAAAAACAAATATTCAGATGTTTTAAAAAACAATGTGTTGCAAAGTGCCGTTGAAATGGGGATCTAGCGTAGTTATAAATTCCATCAGGACAACGATCCCAAGCATAAAGCACGCATTGTTCAGGAAGTACACCTGTATATTCAATAGAAGACCTCAAAATAAGATTGATGGAAAAATGGGATCGCACAAGCCGGAATATAAAAAAAAAAAATAATTCTAATATGCCAAAACGATTACAGTGTGTCCAGAAAGCCAAAGGTCACGCCACGAAATATTAATATTTTTGTAATAGTACACAGAACGCTTTAATAATGAATTCTTGGATTGTATCCGAATATTTTTGTAACGCAATAATCAGATACTTTTCAGTTAACATTGATTATGTTGTAATGTTTTGAAATTACCCAACAAAATTGCATAAATTTTGTAACGATAATAAATTCTTTGTTAGGCGGATTAAAAAAGTTTTAATTTTTGCATAAATAAATAAGATATAAGAATATACAGGGTTAGTCAGTCATGGGTGCAATAAATCAAATCGCGTATTCTGGGGGTCAATAGAAGCCTAAAAGTCCGGGAACAATACGTTGAAATCTCAACCCTTTCCGAGATACAGGGGGTTGAAGTTTTAAGTTTTAAAAAATTATATCTTCCGACGGGATAATGCTAGCGTTGCGGGTATTTTTCTAGGATGTGTAGGAGGGCCGGAACTATGTGAAAAAATGGAGACCATGTAAAAATTATTATTAAGTCGTATTATTATTGATTTTCTTGCAGTTTCTCGATGAAGCGGCAACATTTTCAGGTACGAAAAAAATCACAGTCATTCTGTGATGCACCCAAGAAAATATCGCGTTAAAAAAAGTTTAAAATTTTAATAAATGCGGCCAGGATAAATTATTGAAAGTTTTTCGCTAGAGATTCTCAATCCCAGGTTTATGGCAACATTGTAGAGTTCATCAACCTGACCCTTTTTTCTCTCTCTCACTCTCACTCATCCTCTCTCTCGCACTGCGGTGTTCGGTAGCAGGCCCTCGAGATAAGCTGGGCCTAACTGACCTAGGCAAACAGAGACCCGCCGACTTCGAGCCTTCTACCGCCGCAGTGACACATGCAGCCACAATCCCGGGATTCAGAATCTCTAGCGAAAAACATTTAATAATTTATCCTGGCCACATTTATTAAAATTTTTAACTTTTTATAACGCGATATTTTCTTGGGTACATCACAGAATGACTGTGACTTTTTTCGTACCTCAAAATGTTGCCGCTTCATCGAGAAACTGCAAGAAAATCAATAATAATGCGACTTAATAATCATTTTTACATGATTTCTATTTTTTTTCACATAGCTCCGGCCCTCCCACACATCCTAGAAAAAGACCCGTAACGCTAGCATTATCCCGTCGGAAGATATGATTTTTTAAAACTTGAAATTTCAACCCCCTGTATCTTGGAAAGGGTTGAGTTTTCCACGTATTGTTCCCCGACATTTAGGCTTCTATTGACCCCCAGAATACGTGATATGATTTATTGCACCCATCACTGACTCACCCTGTATATCGGGGTATACCTCAGTGTTCGAATATTTTCGTTACTCATTATACGTAAAAGAAAATTTAGAAAATCTTGGGTTGAGGACGAGCGCTTCACGAATTGGCTAACAAGGGACATTACCCAAAGCGTACAAGCCGATTTTAATAAAATTTTGGTCACAAGGTAGTTCTCCAAAAAATACTTGACACGTATTTTTAGCTACCGACATTCACTTTGAAGGAGTGAAATCAACCCTTAAAGTTGGGGGTGAAAACTAAATATATCTTGCAAATATCGACTGTACAGATAAGTGTCTTATATAAAACTTTTATTGGGATATACGACTTGGCCGCTCCAAAAATCATTCGAGCTCCAATATAGGAATGCACGCGTCTTGAGTCTCTGTGTAGAAGCATGCTGCGAGACGCGATTGTTTTTATGCAAGCGCGATCCCGCTTTTCGGAGTGCGGTTGCTAAGGCTTGTTGATGCAGTTATTTATTCGTTTTGGAGCATTGCTCTATACAGCACGCGACTTCCTCGGTATTCCACCTAAATAAAGTCAAATAGTAAAAGGTTCACTGAAATTTATTTATCAAAACACCCTGATTCCCATTAACTTTTGTATCTTTTAGCGCATAATCGACGTGCATTAATGATTTTTTGAACAAATTGGCAGATTTTGCAAAATTTTGAAAAAATTTTTTTAAACAAATTTTTTGCGTGCATCTTTTGCGGAATCTGTTTTCACTTATACCAAATATTTCATCTAATGACTTATGTGACTGATATAAAAACAATCAAAGCGGATCTAATAATTTTTACATTTTGTAGCAATTAAATGAAAATTCGAGGCCTCCCACTTTGTTCCTGTTAGAATATAAGTTCTGTGAAGCAAGCCTCAATCCGCGCTTTATGTTTAGCGCCCAGCGGGGCGCCTGCGCCAACGATGGGACCTTTTGTCTCCCTATACTGTGCTAATAAGCCTGCGCACCACCTGCGTTGCAACTTCCGTGATGGTGCTTACAAAGAACACACGTGTATTGACTTGCTTTCAACCACTTCCTTTCCCATCATTTCCCATTCCGGGCTATTCGAAGCCCTTCTAAAGCAAGACATAAAGTGTCAGTACCATAATATCGTTCGGTTAACGATGTTGCCGTACCTCGGGACTTGCATTTATTAGTCCAAAATAGCAGGTTAAATTGATTTCGGGGTATTGGTCGAAAGGCGGCCGCTCAACCGTCATTTGCTGTGCTTCTAGGCTTTTCAGCGTAAAGGCCTAGATAAGGCCAAGAAAGAATATCCGCATCCACATTTTATCTTCCTTTACCACAAAATAATAACAAAACAGACAGCGAAAACAAGACCGCAACTAAAATGGTGACCGATACAATAAAATTTAGAGTCATATTTGGAACAATCTCCACATTTAATGGTGAAAATATGCCAGTCGATGATTTCGTTAAACCATGCAAACGTGCAGAAAAATGGTTATCCGAAAACGACCAAAGACATCTGTTTCAAATGTTAGCTTTCAAATTACCCGGCAAAGCAGAGGACATAATAGAAGCGAAAACATATACGACACTAGACGAAATGTTAACAGCCCTTAGAAAAGGGCCCTTGGAATTCGCCCTTAGGCAAATTAGAGATCGAATTAAAAACTTCCTGACAGAAACAAGACGAACCGGTAATACGATATGTGATGCGATTGCGAGAAATCTAAACGGAAATAGACGATAGGATCAAGTCAGTTGACAATTCAGTTCGGAGCAAGTTAGGAAAGCATTTAGTTGAGGACTAATACCGCAGAGATAAGGACACATTTTATAAAGAAAAAATTTAAAACCTTTGACAACGAAATAGATTTGGCACGCGAAATAGAAGGTGAATTTAGAAGAACTAGGCAATTAATAGAGATGCGAACGACGTACAAAACACCGACAATACAGGAAACGAACAACGTAGAAGTGCATTTTTATATAAAAAAATAGTAAATTTTGTAAGTGGTGTAACAAATTAGGCCCCGACATGGTGGAATGTGGAACGCTAAATAGGATACCGGATACTACGATAAGAGTTGCCAGGGCGATAAAGGCTATCCCGAAGCCTAGCATCTAGCAGAGAATGTGCGCAACAGAAACGTGTGATACCTCATGGTTACAATTTGTTCCTTTTAGACTAATAAACGCGTGTTAAAGAGTGTATTAGACATTTTCCTGACGAAACCATTTCACGAAAATTATTTATACAACAGTCAATTTATTGCAAATTGACGTGACCTCCAGCATTCAACGTACAGTACAACAATGCATCCAGCAAAATGCAAAGAACATGTTCTGCCAGCTGTATTTCCGAAACCATAATCGTAGCCTGCTTCTGTAAATAATACTGCACAATGAGTCGAGGTCATGAGATTGCTTTGCATCCGTTATGTGGGATCGGAAAGTAGTAGGCCGGTATGATTTTCACACAAACACACTGTAACGTTGCATTTTAGGAATGCGCGTTACTAAAAGGAACCCTGCTGGGTCCCCCGCAAGAAATCGTCGCACGCCCCGAGTCCGTAAGGGAAAGCTAGCGCCACCCACCTGTTTTGGTAATTAACCCACCCGTATATTTGAGATCCACAAGAATATGGGCGCCGGGAACTGTCGGATTGATCACCCGATCGAGCCCGGTGGCCCATAACAGCGGAGGAACCGAGGGAGAGAGAGAGAGAACGCGAGAACACCTAGCTGAGCCGCCAGCCATACATCAGAGCCACGAGTGGCAGCGAGAGGGAAGGCTGCTGGTGGCCGAAGGATTCAGCGGGCGCTAATCAATACAGGGATCGCCATCTAGGGCGTGCGCCAGGACCCATTAATATTGATTTTTCCCACTTGTCGCGCGCACGTGCCTACCGCTTCCTGTGTGGATCATCGTTTCCTCATTCGGCTCTTAGGACCCATAGTGTGCGGACGTAGTTTTCCTTTTTGCGAGTGCGACTAGCGAGAGTAGTAGCGGGCGTGTGAGCATCAGCGGCCATATTGTGCGAGGAAACGGAGATCCAGCGGGAGCGATAAGTCTTTTTCCTTTATTTCCTGGGCATTGGGCGCGATCGCAAGGGCCGCTTTCTCTCGCCTCGGGCGTAAAAGATCGTTTGGTTAAAAGTGAAATAGTGAAATAGGAGTGGCTAGGCGTGAGGGTCTTCGGTGGCGAGCGGTCAGTAGGAGGGGAACCGGTCCACGTGCGTGCGGAATGCAAACCCGGAAGAAGAAGAAGAATATTCATTGTTGCGGGCGAATTAGGGATCGGTCGCCGAAGAGATCTGGAATTGTCGGGTTCGACCGCGTGGCGTGACGGAAGGGAGAGCGACGCCATCTTGGGCGTAACCGCGTGCGAATTTCCACCGATTCCCTCGAGTCACGATCACTGAACCTCGTTATCTTGCACGGTATTACTTTGGGTCTCCGAGTTCGGTTCATCCTAACTTTGTTCGGGACTTGGTCCCCCCATTTGGCAATAAATTATCTGTTGACGACCCGTATCTCCGACTATTATTTTGTTGCGCGCGATCCCGTTCCCCGAGCGCGGTTTCCGGTGCCTCCGGGCTTCGCCCGGGCTCACTCCCTGAAATTTACATCCGAGCTGCCGGGAGGGTATCCAGGATCAAGGAAGGAAGAACGAGGAGGACCATCCAGATTCGGGAGCAATCATAAATGCAGTACCGGAGGGTACTGGGCGCCCACATCCCCGAATTACTCCTTTGTCTAAGCCAACGAAGGCCACTTTAGGACAGCACGTGTCCAGTACCTGCCGGACAACGTCCGGCTGAGAAAAGCACGTTGCAACACAAACTATTTATTACACAAATACACTCGTCTTAGATCACCCTCGTCTTGGAGCACACGTCTGACAGGTTGTCTCGAGGCACGGCTTTTCTCTTGACACGCTTTTCGTCTTCTCGTCTTGCGTCTTACGTCTTTGGTAACTGATGAACTCATGAACTCGACTGACTCTGACTGCCTTTCTTTTCTTTCTGTTTGACAGAGTGATTCCCGCTCCTGCCGCTTCACGAGCCGCTTATCGGGATGTCCTGACCTGCTGTATGTCCTAAAGTAACGTTGGTCTCAGCGCCAAGTGAAAGGATGCCGTGAAAATTTTCAAAAAACACGGGGACATACGCTAGGACGGGGTTAGGAGATATAGAAAAATTGGATGTTACATGCTGTCGCTATGAGTGATGGAGTCCGAATTGCCGTGGTGCTTGAGTTGTCGGAAAGTTAGGGGAAATCTGTACTGGATGCGGTATGGAAGGTTTTCAAAAGGAACAGAAGAGGTTTGCAGGATCAAATTGTTGGGGTGATTGGTGACCTGGTAGTTGTTGAGGAGAATACAGATGACGTCAGATGTACAGGGTGTCCCATTTTAATGTCCCACCTGATTTATCTCGAAAAATACTGCTCGGATGAAAAATTGAGTTAAATAAAACTTTTAGTGCTTAAAGGGGAACGTTCAAAAGAAATATTTTTTTTGTTCCCCAATTCAAAATGGAGGTGCTATGATGGCCCACATGTTTTTTTTTAAATGGAAACATGACTTTTTTTAACCAAAAAATGTGTCGGATCAAAACTAACAACTTTTGTAGGAACATTTTTTTGATAAAGTCCATAATTTTTGGACTAGAACATCTTTTTGACTATTTTAGCGTTATCCAGGATGTACCACGAGGAGGTAAAAGTCTTTCAAATCCCAAGTGTGCGTGTGCGTGTGCGTATGCGTCCCACGGTTTTCATTCCAGGTAGTAGGGTGCACACGGCCCTTAGACGCCTAGTCGCGAAGCCGAAAAACGCTTGACCGTGACCGTATTTGATCATGCAAAGCGTAGGTACCTCCCTCCACTAGAAAAAGTACCGATGAAATCGCCACCTCGGCAACACCGAAAAAGCCAATCCTCGAGCGTCTAGCAATAGAGAAGCATCCCAAGCACATTTCATCAATCATTCCCCGAACCTAATCGCGGGTGATGTGCTTCGAACCACGGTTCTGCAACGCAAGGCTCAGAGGCACGATATAGCAGAAAGCCCAGAGCGGAGGGCGTGGGCAGGTCGGATAACCCGCTACCGCCAACGTCACCAAAACGTCAACAATGACCCCCCACATGACGCTCAAAACTTGGCTATTTTAGGGATGGTAGCAATTGATCCTCATATGAGCGTTCGAGTGATCTCGAAACGACTTGGGGTTCCCAGATCCACAGTGCACCGAGTATTGACTGGTGCAAGACTCCGCCCGTACAAGATACAATTCCATCAAGCAACGCTGTTCGCATTTGAAATAGAATCGTCTTGCATTTTGGGAATTTTAGTTTATTTAAGGTCGTTTGCGTAGCGTTGCTTCGGTGCTCGCCAAGCGACTGGAAATTGTTGTTCCTGAGGGGGCGCGGGGCCAAGGGGCTCCGAAGCGAAGCGTTACGGAGGCGAGAGTCAGATTGCGATCGGCCGCCGAGCGTTACACATTAGTTGACATAGTTTGAGGTTGGTGCGTTTGTGACTTGAGGGCGGCCTTGCGGGTGACCCACCAAAGGGAAGGCTACTTTGGGCGGCGACTCGAAGATTGCCGCCAGGGTGCCTTGCTCTGTTTCAATCCTGAGCAGATTGTCTCGACAGTGCGGAGGACGAGTTGTCTCTGTGACTGAGGGTCACTGCCGCGTCGGCAAGTCAACAGACGTTAGGTAAGAGAGCTCTCTGTGTTATGGCCATTAGTTATTATAATCTGCGCGTATTCGACGTAATTGTCATTCTTGTCTTGTTTGGTCCATTGTGAAAGAGGCATTGGCTTTTTTCCCCTTCAGAAGGGGGTTTTTTTATGCCGGTGTCTCTTTAATTAAGTTTCTCCTGTTTTCCCTGGTTCCAAATAATAATGTTCCCTGTTCCACTCCTGAATCCGATCACCTTTCTTTCCTTCCATTCCTCTAGCTTTCGGAAACAGCAGCTCCGTTGGACCGTCACGGCAAGAAGTAGCAGCAGCGTCGTCGTGAATCAAGACAAACGCCTAAAACTGATCCGCTGCGAAGAATGGAGTTTTGTCTGTGGGCATTAAGACAAATCGAGCGATTCCCAGACTTTTTTAGATTTGTTATGTTCACTGATGAATCCACATTCAACAACCGAAGTCAGGTGAATCGATGGAACTTCCGGTATTGGTCTGATCAGAATCCACGTTGGGTGATACAGATTGATCACCAACATCGGTGGAACTTGAATGTTTGGTGTGGAATCATCAACGGACAAACGATAGGTCCCCACTTCTTCGAAGGGCGTGTGACAAGTGTCCGTTATCTCGCCTGTATTCAAAATGAACTTCCTCTTTTGTTAGAAGACCTCGACTTACAAACTCGTCAACAGATGTGGTTTCAACAAGACGGTGCACCCGCTCACTGGGCTCGTGTTGTTCGAAACCATCTAATCGCAACATTCGGTCGAAGGTGGATCGGTCGAGATGGCCCTGTCCATTGGCCTCCAAGATCACCTGATCTTACCTCTCCCGATTTTTTCTTGTGGGGTTATCCTAAAGACGCTGTCTACCGTCAAGCTGCAACCACGCAAGAGAATATGAAGGTGCGGATAAGAGACGCCTGCCGTGCAATCCCGAGAGATGTTCTCTTACGTACAGTTGATGGATTTGAAAGGAGAGTTCGGGCATGTCTAAACACGAATGGTGGAATCTTCGAACACCTTTAAGAAGAGATCGGAGAACGCTCACAAGGAGGGTTTAGAGTCAAAAAATACTGCGGAAGTGACGAGCCGCAGAAACCTAATCCTTGTGACTGTTCACACGCACACACACAAGCACACTTGGGATGTGAAAGACTTTACCTCCTCGTGGTACATCCTGGATAACGCTAAAATAGTCAAAAAAGGTGTTCTAGTCCAAAAATTATGGACTTTATTAAAAAAATGTTCCTACAAAAGTTGTTAGTCTTGATCCGACACATTTTTTGGCTAAAAAAAAGTTATGTTTCCATTTTAAAAAAACATGTGGGTCATCAGAGCACCTCCACCTTGAATTGGGGAACAAAAAAATATTTTTTTTGAACGTCCCCCTTTAAACACTAAAAGTTTCATTTAACTCAATTTTTCATCTGAGCAGTATTTTTCGAGATAAATCAGGTGGGACATTAAAATGGGACACCCTGTATATGGGATGTCTGCCTCGTGATGCAGAAGGTGCGTTCGATGATCTGCGGGGTGTTTCGGGATGAGCTTTAAGATACGATTTTGCAAAACCTGGAGCTTTTCGAGTACGTGGGTCAGCGCAGTACACCAAACGTGTTCCACATAAAGAAGTACAGTTCTTAGGCAAACTTTGTATAACGTGAGCTTAATTCTTAGTCAAAGGGTATTGAGGGGAGAGGTATTAAGTGAGGGCATGAAATACAGCAACAGTTTTGGCGAGGCGGTTCATGACGACTGGCTTCCATGAAAGTTTACTGTCCAGAATGCCTCCAAGGTATTTGACTTGGGAAGACCAGGGGAGAGATGTGGTGCCTATAGATAGGTTTATGGGTGGAGGACCTTTTTTGATGAGCTTTCCATGGATGAACATGGCTTCGGTTTTGTCGACGTTTAGCTGGAGATTCCAGGAGGAGAAGTGGTTGATCTGGGCGTCTAGATATTTTAGGAGGCGCAAGACCGCAGTTCTGGGTTGGAAGGAGGAGGTGAAGATGAAAATGTCATCAGCGTATAGAGCTGTGGGACAGTAGGGGTGGACAGGGAGATCGCTGATGTAAATGTTAAAGAGCGTGGGTCCTAACACAGATCCTTGAAGAACGCCGGCGACAATGAGATATGCGAAGGAGATGGCTTTGTTGGCGTATACACTACTGTATCTATTGCTGAGATAGTTTTTGATAAGCAAGGTTAGGTAGGGAGGAAATTGGAAATTGTGCAGCTTGTAGATGAGCCCCTGGTGGGGGACTGAGTCAAAAGCTTTGACAAGATCCAAAAACACCAGAACAGCTGGTCGACGTTGATTTAGATTGTTGGCGGTATACAGGGATACGCGAACTAGTTGGTGAGTAATGGAGTGGGCGGCTCCAAAACCAAATTGGTGGTCAGGGATGAGAGACCGATCTTTCAGGTGATGCATGAGTTTATCCAGAATAATTTTTTCGAAAACTTTGGAGGTAGTAGAGAACAGAGTAATCGGCTGGTAAAAGGAGGGAAGGTTCACGGGTTTTCCCGGCGTTTTTTAATCGGAATAACTTTGCAAATTTCCAAGGAGTGGGGAAATAGGAGTGAAGGAGAGTATAGGAGAAGATGTAATAGAGCTGCACGTAGTGCTTGAAGTGAGCGTGTTTCAGCATGTCTGTTGTTACACGGTCAACTCCAGGTGCCTTGTTTTTGATCTTTTTAACTGTGTCAAAAATGTAACCAGAGGTGGAGGGAGTTCCGTCGTTAATAATGTCGTTAAACTGATGGGAGGTAGAAGGTGAAATTTGAGGAGATATGATATGGGGATCTGTGTCGTAGCGTGAGGTGCGCATGAATGCAGTGCGCTGGACTTGCTAGCGTACCCTGGGATTGGATGGGAGGATAAGGCTCCCGTTGAAAGTTAAGCTTCTTAAAAGTAGCCCAGAAGGTCGGGTCAGGTTTCTTGACGGCTGTCATTTTTTCGGTCCAATGCTCAAACGTGAAGCGCTTGCTCCTGTTGTCAATATCCTTGGACAGATTTTTGAATAAGAAATGACGGTAGATGGACCTGGTGTGCTGCCAGTGCTGGCGGGCTCACGTCCTGGCTCGGATTAGAGCCTGCAGGAGAGGGTCAGCACAGTATTTGTGACGGTGCAGGTTGTCAGGTTTGGTGGGCTGGGTGAATTCATGCAAAGCGTTTACAGGACACCTGTTGATGATATGGACATGTGCGCCAACCTCAGAGGGGGAAGAGAAGTGTTGTGGACAGTTTGAAGTTGGCAGATAGTTTCCAAGAGGTTTTTCAGTCGGTTAAAGGTTTCCAGGAAGGGGGAGGTGACGGGTTCAGGGTAGGGACTAATAAAATAGGCCTGTGGCCAGAGGAAAGGTCCCCAGCGGGAACGCTGATCAAGGAAGCATCCAGGTTGTTGGTAACGAAGAAATCTATGGTTGAGGGGCTGGAAGGTTTGGAGAAACACATATGCTCGTTGGGAGCAATGACCTTGAGTGCTGTACCGGCA
Source organism: Trypoxylon attenuatum (assembly GCA_963989405.1). Lineage (NCBI taxonomy): Eukaryota > Metazoa > Arthropoda > Insecta > Hymenoptera > Crabronidae > Trypoxylon > Trypoxylon attenuatum. The sequence continues at coordinate 6,103,772 of OZ022492.1, read as the reverse complement.
AAATATTAATGTAACAGCTTCCCAGAGTGGTTAGTGGCTCGGTTGCTCCAGGAGGTGTGCTTGGCGTTCCAGTCGCCCCCAATCAGGTAGGGTTTATGCTGGGAATCCAAGTAATCGAAGACATGCTTAATTTCAGGAGAATGCTTAGACTGGTAAGAGGCTGCGACTATTAGGTTATGTTTAGCCAGGAGGATACCTCCAGGATGTTAGCACCCCATTTTTTGAATTTTGCATTTTTTTGTTGTTCCAGGTTGTTCTACGTTTGTTCTGTATTGTTACAAAGTTAGAAGTCAGAAATTCGAAAAACCGCTGAATAAAACGAAACGAACGGTTTGTTTGGCTGGCACCCCATTTTCTGAAAATTGAGCTTTATTTATGGCATTCGATTGTTATAGTTGTTCCAAACATTGTTCCAAAGCCTCAATTCGAAATTCCGAAAAATTTCGCAAATAAATGAAAAATAGTATTTTTTGCTTGCACCCCATTTTTTGAAAATTTAACTTTTTCTTATGGCATTAGATTGTTCTAGTTGTTCCTAACATTGTTCCGAAGCATTAACTGATTCCAGCAACAATTGGCAAAGTTATTGCAAAAAGACGGTTTGAGCTCTGACATACACAATTTGACATTTTCAGCTATAATTCGGGTAAAATTGAAGCTACTGTCAGGGGTGGTCAAGGGGTTGTCCAATTAAAGTGACACACTAGTAACGTGTTTTAGTGTTTTATATAGTTCTATCTGTCGAGGTCCAGTTGGTCAGTTTAGGGTCGAGAGCTAATCCGTAAGTGTCCGGTCGTCGTCGTGGGTCCCGCGTCGGTAGGCTGTTGCGTCGGAGTAGGGAGAGCGTTGTCAGCATTTTGGGTCTGTTAGCGTCCGTTACACTACCGGTTTGAAACCTTGGAACAATGTTCAATATCCATAGAACAACCCAGAACAGCAGTTTGGACGACAGAATAAACCTGCAAATAGGATTTTGTTACTTCAAAATCTTAACTTTTTATTATCTCAACTTGCAAACTTGTTCTGTCGACCTACGTTTTATTCTGGGTTGTTCTATGCTTAGTAAACATTGTTCCAGAGTTTAAAATCGCTAGGTTGAATTTTACATGATAAATTTAAAAATGAAGGTTTTTGCAATAAAAATTATTAGTTGCAGATTTGTTCTGTCGACCGAACTGTTGTTCTGGGTTGTTCTATGCATATTAATCATTGTTCCAAGGTTTCAAGATGCTAGCTTCAATTTTACCCGAATTATAGCTAAAAATGTCAAATTCCGAATTGTAGAGAACCGACACTTTGGGTACAAATTATTATTATTATTAAAATTCTTAAATTCGTTCTACATTATTATAAACACTCGAGAACAACACATCACGTCAATGCATTCTGGGATTGCTGCTTATCGTATTATTATCTTGTGTTACTAAATAATTTATAGTTTAATAATTTATAACTAATTTAATAATTATAATAATAATAATAATTTGTAACCAAACTGTGATCTGAACAACGACCAGATCACAGTTTGTTTAAACCATATAAATTATTGTACTATAAATTATTTGGTAACACTAGATAATAATACGATAGACAGTAATCTTAAAAACGCACCCAAAATCCACTGATTCATTAGAATCAACAATATAGGTGTCGCCAATTTGATAGAGATCTCGAGCTGAAGAGGCTCTACGACCGACAAATGGAAAATCTGTGCCAGCAGGGATATGCACGGCCGGTCAGCAACGACGAGCCGAAGAGTTCACGGCAATGGTATCTGCTACACTTCGCTGTCGTGCAGCCAAATAAACCGGGAAAGGTGCGAGTTGTTTTCGACGCAGCGGCAAAAACCAAGAGCGTCTATCTCAACGATAAGCTACTGGCCGGCCCTGATCTACTTAAAACTCTGCCGGGAGTATTGATGCGCTTCCGACAGAAACGTATCGCCTTTAAGGGAGACTTGAAAGAGATGTTCCTGCAAGTTAAAGTACATAAGGTAGACCAGCAGTCGCAGCGACACTTGTGGCGCGGCGCAGACAGAGGCCGAGAACCCACGATTTACGTGATGACGTCACTAATATTCGGTGCCACGACTTCTCCAAATTCTGCCCTGTACGTGAAAAACCGCAACGCACGCGAGTTCCAAGAGGAGTGGCCCCAGACAGCGTCAGCGGTGATCCACAAGCACTATATGGACGACTACCTAGACAGCGTCAATTCTGAGGAAGAAGCTAATCGATTAATATTTGAAGTGTCTGAAATTCACCGCAGGGGAGTATTCGAAATGCGGGGTTGGGCGTGCAATGCTGCAGCAGTGACAGATCGCATCCCGAAGGAAACGGCCGGGACGGGAGCTGTAGATCTTTCCCTGGATGCAGATAAGGTCGAACGAAAACTAGGCCTTGAGTGGGATCCAGCAGCGGGCGTATTCACGTTTACCGCCGGCCTAAAAAAGATCGACAGTCGCATCCTGAAAGGGGAAAAACGTCCAACGAAACGCGAAATGCTTCGCGTATTAATGACGATATTTGATCCCTTACTACTATTGCAGGAGGTGTGGAGAAGCGATATAGATTGGGACGAAAAGCTGCTAGATCGTGAGTCCGCAAAGTGGAAAACATGGGCAAGTAAGATCGACTCGATACGACGCTGCCGTGTGCCACGCTGGTACCAGACCGAACCCTACAGCGAGGCGGAGCTGCATGTGTTTTGCGACGCTAGCGAACAAGCCTACGTAGCAGTACCGTACTGGAGGTTCACACACCATGACGGGAAGAAATCCGCTAGCCTAGTAACCGGCAAAAGTCGAGTGGCCCCCCTGAAACCGGTGTCAATCCCGAGACTAGAAAGCCACTCGTCCGCGCGCTGGTTCAGGGGTGCTAGATTCCTGTACGAGGACGAAAGCAGTTGGCCAAAACTTCCCACAGCGGTAGCGGACATCGCTGTAGAGGACGCTTCAGAACAACGTGCCCACGTCCTGCTAGTGCACCAGGAAAAACCGTGTTTGCCCGACCTAGAGCGTTTTTCCTCCTGGGAAAAACTAATCCGCACGACCGCGTGGCTACTTTATGTCGCTGACATCGCACGCAAATTACCCCGATCAAGGATAACCACTGATCATCTTAAAAGAGCGGAAACGCTCTGGATTCAGCGAGTGCAAAGCGAGAACTTTGCAGCGGAAGTTCGAGCGCTTCGAGAAGGACACCCGCTACCCGTGGAAAGCCTGTTGCGGCAGTTGACGCTGGTTATGAACAAAAATGACGTCTTGGAAGTTCAAGGACGCATAACCGCAGCCAAAGACATTCCGCGAGCCACGAAAGCGCCTTGATATTAGAGGGAAGTGCACCATATACTAGACTACTGATCGACCATTACCACCGGAGCGTAGGACATGGGAGCACCGAGATGGTATTGAACGAGGTGCGTCAGCGATATTGGGTCTTATGGCTACGGCAAACAGTAAGATCAGTGGCCGCGAAATGCCAACGGTGCAAAAATCGCCGAGCTAAGCCGGCAATACCCCGAATGGGAGATCTATCCGTGGCCAGAATCGACCACCCTCGACGGCCATTCACCCATTGCGGGATTGATTATTTTGGGCCGATGGTAGTCACGGTGGGTAGACGCCATGAAAAACGCTGGGGCGCCCTGTTCGTCTGCATGACGACCCGAGCCATACACATCGAGGTTGCAGCGTCTTTATCCACGGATTCAACCATCATGGCGCTACAAAGAATGGCCGCCCGACGAGGTTACCCGGCCGAAATATATTCGGATAACGGGACAAATTTGCGAGGAGCGGACGCGGAGTTGAAAGTCGCACTGAAGGAAGACGATCTCGAGCGACTGAAAGAGTATGCCCTGACCAAAAGGATCAGGTGGAAATTCGTGCCGCCGGTCGCCCCTCACATGGGGGGTAGTTGGGAAAGAATGGTGCAATGCGTGAAGGTAGCGGTGCGGATCACGTTGAAAGAGAGGACGCCGCGCGAGGAAGTATTAAATACCTTACTAGTCGAAGCGGAACATGTAGTCAACAGTAGGCCGTTAACGCCAGTTTCGGCAGATCCCCGCGACAACGAAACCTTAACGCCCAACCACTTCCTCTTAGGAAGCTCTTCTGGGCTACCTCACCCTGGCTCATTCGGAGAACCGGGCCTATGCTCCAAAAAACAATGGCGGGTATCGCAACGATTGGCCGATATGTTTTTGAGTCGATGGGTACGCGAATACCTGCCGACGTTGATTCCGCGTAAGAAATGGACCCAAGAAAAGGACCCGATTCGAGAAGGAGACGTGGTGGTAATCTGCGACCATACTCTACCCCGCAACGTGTGGCCGAAAGGAGTCATCGTGGCCACGTTCCCAGGAAAAGACGGAAGGATAAGGGTAGCTGAAATTAGCCCGTTTGGCGACGTCGGTGTGAAGGTACAGGCAACGAATACCGAGGTCGACCTGTACCAGGAAGGGGTATGTCGTCCATCGTCGTCAGCACGCAGTTCCGTAAAGATCTTCCTAGTGGATAGTCAGATTTAAGAATTCATGTTTAATAATTGTATTTGGGAGTTGGGTTATTCATGTACGGTTTGTTTCGGTTTGCTGGGCGGGTTGCGGCTGTTTCCCGACTATGAACCCTGTGTTGGTATTCGCTCGCGAATTGTTGTGAGTTAGCGGAACCGGTAGGATTAGGAATCGGGTGAACGGTCCGGAGCGCAGACGAAACCCGACCAGTCGGTTTCGAGCCGTGCAGCAGTGTGTGTTGCGATAAGAGGTGAGATCGGGCTGTTCGGGAGTAGGGTCGCGAGTAGTGGCCGGATATTAAAGTTTAATTTTGCGGCCGATTCCGGGGTGGCTAGCCGTAAAAACTGCCTTGTGTTCGCCCCCCATTTCGCGGCAAGGCGGTCCCAAGCGAGCGAGTCGTGGGCGGACCGCCCCATGAATTCGGGCTTTCCCGGCGATTTTCTTCGGCGATCGGTGGTGCGGGTCTCGCTGAGTCGGCGAATTGTCGCGACCGAGGCTAAGCCGGCCGCCGCGAGCCTGAGGCATGGCTGTCTCTAACCCGGGGACGCGGTCGGCAAGTTGGCCTTGCACGCCGATCATAAGCCGGGGAGTCGCCGGGACGAGTCGGGAAACCTGCCAAAACTAATCTTGCACGTGTCTTGCGAACGCTAATTGTCTGGATCCGACCACTACTCCGCGGGATGCCCGATTTGCAAAAACGGTTGTAAATAAACTTATGAAGAAGTGAGCGTGTTCCTGACTATGTTGTTTCTTTTTTCTCCTTCCCCGACGGACTCGCCCTTCGATGGCGACGATCGGGCGGCCCCGACCGCTCGATCGGCGACAATAGGTGTGGTATGGACCCGATGCGAGGGTCCATTCTCTAGCGCGCGACGCTTGGCACCGTACCTGACCTTGAAGCTCCACCCTGACCACAATTATGAAAAGAACAAAACGAAATTTACTATAAAGATCGAGAAAAGTTCAACTAACAACATATTTTTTTCAGACTTGTAAAAGCGTGAGCACGTCGTCGTTTTTGTAAAATAAAAATTCATTAACAATTTTCAGGTTGAAAAATGGTTGGTATGAAAAAAACAAAAATGTATTCAGAAACGGCGGTTCTTTCTCATATAGTTTAAAAAAAAACAACTTCGCAATAAGTGTCATAGTTTATGAGATATTAATTCATTTATAAGGTCAAGTTTCGGTAAAAATCCATTTTTGTGCGATTTTCAACATTCCGTATTTTCTGAAAATTTTTGATTTCAGCGAAATGATGACAGAAACCTACCAGTATTTAGCAAAGACTACACTATACTAAAATTTAAACAAAATCGGAGGACCTGCTGCCAAAAGGGATCGTTTTCACGTGGAATGGCCCGTCCTTGTCTATTACTTGGAATCCTGTAGCCGAATACTTTTCGCCGTATATTCCCTGCCTACATACCTACTATCAAGAAATGTGGCGGCAGCTCGCGTCAAGTATATTCGTCTAATGCAATCGAACCAAACCAAAATCGAAAAAATCAATATTTTTTAACAGCCTATGTGATTAGCCATACGGTTTTAGTTTGTCGTATCGAAATCGAATTTTGTTATCGTATCGGAATGAAAAGCACTTATCGAACAAATGAGTCGCAACATATCGTTGTATACTAGATCCCAAAAAATGACATTACATCATACATGTAACGTGCAAAAACGCGCCAAGTACATATAGCACAGAGAAATGCTTCAAAATCTTAAATAGTATTATAGCATAAAAAGTAGTGAAATGAATGTTTACCAAGTATGTGCGCCAATCGGCAGCACCGGCATACTTGGAGCGGTGTTTGTAAGAATAATTAATCCTAACGTAAAGAGTTAGATACAGCGTGTTGTATGCGGTAGCGCTCCAAGTATGCCGGTCCTGCCGATTGGCGCACATACTTGGTAAACATTAATTTCACTACTTTTTTATGCTATAATACTATTTAAGATTTTGAAGCATTTCTCTGTGCCATATGTACTTGACGCGTTTTTGCGCGTTACATGTATGATGTAAGTCATTATTTTGGATTTCAATCCTTTTTGTACATTTATTATTCTACATTACACATTAACCACGCACGAGAAATAATAAAGCAGTCACAACTAAAACTAGATCCTGGAAGGTATACTAGCAGCGTCGACGCTACCGCATTTCTTGATTTTGGGCCCGTGAAGAGTATGTGATTTGCTAATATTGGGAAGCAGTTGATGCCCCCAGACCTCTGTAGGGCCCCTTGAGAACCCTGTCGTAGTTCCGTATTCGTAGGTTGCGTCTGCCAGGCCGCGAAGTGGCGCGGCGCGCACGCAGCGAGACGCGAAGACTCGAGCAAAAAAAGGATCTTTTTCGGCAGAAAAATTCCAGCATAAAATCTACATCTTAGCAACGGCTGTACGGATTGTCTTGATGTTTATTATCAATCGACGCAGAAAAAATCAAATAGTTGAATGGAACAGTCATTCTGTCCCTAGATAATGCGAATTTCAAGAATATCGTCATTTACCATCCGGATAGGGCCCGCTAGCTAGTTCATTCTCGTAAGTTACTTACAAGGGAACTTCCCGAGGTGTCCGCCTCCGATTTCAATTAAACTTTGCAGGCGATTAAGCTCGTGAAAATAAGAGATACGTATTTTTTTAGCGGCTAAATTTCATTTTTAGGGGGTGAAACTACCCTCCACAGTTGGAGCATCAAAGGGCTATCTCGGTAACTATCGCACATACAAGAATATTTCTTCGGAAAAGATTTCATAGTTTTTCATGCTCAATTTCAAAATGTTCATAGATTTAAAAAAAATAATTTGTTTATAACAAAAAGTTATTCTTCCTCTATTTGGCAATTTTTTGCAATTATCAATAGGACATTAAAAAAGCAATTTTTTTCTGAATCCATATATGTATAACATGTATTTTTCTCTTACAGTTCGGTACATTTTGTATTACAATGGGGTGTATCCAAGCGATTGACCTAACAGTTTCGTCAATTTTACAAATAGTGGAAAAGTTGGAATGGGCCCGTGGGATGGGAGTGTGGGGATGTTCTTACAAAGATATTTTTCAGTTGTTAGTGTTACTTTGATTCTCTAAAATAGACGTACCTACTTTTTCGATGTTTTAACAATACAATTTGTTTGAATATTTCTTACTATTTTGTACGAGACGCCGATTATTATTGGGTGTGTCCGAGTGATTCAAAATTGATATATTTATAAATTTTAAAAATAGCCGCAAACCGTTTGCTCTATCCAGTTACAGCTGTATCATTTTACTGCAAGCTGTCAACGCGTCTTGGTTATCTTTAAAATTCATAAAAATATCAGGTTCGAATGATCCGGACGGTTACCTTTAAAATTGAAAAAATATCAATTTTGAATCACTCGGACACACCCAACAATAATCGGCGTCTCGTACAAAATAGTAAGAAATATTCAAACAATTGTATTTTTTGTTATAATTTTGTTATAATCTTTGTTAATATTTTTGTTATAAACAAATGATTTTTTTTTTAAATTTATGTGTCACTAGAATCGCTAGTAAAAAACTATCAATAATTTATCCTGGCCACATTTATTAAAATTGTAAACTTTTTATAACGCGATATTTTCTTGGGTGCATTACAGAATGACTGTGATTTTTTTCGTACCTGAAAATGTTGCTGCTTCATCGAGAAACTGCAAAAAAATTAATAATAATGCGACTTAATAATAATTTTTACATGGTTTCTATTTTTTTCCACATAGCTCCGACCCTCCTACACATCCCGGAAAAAGACCCGTGACGCTAGCATTATCCCGTTGGAAGATATGATTTTTTTAAACTTGAAACTTCAACCCCCTGTATCTCGTAAAGGGTTGAGTTTTGAACTTATTGTTCCCGAACTTATAGGCTTCTATTGACCCCCAGAATACGTGATTTGATTTATTGCACCCATCACTGGCTCACCCTGTACACAATGTATACTTGGCGCGAGACGCTACCGCGTCTCTTGATGACTTGCTGATCTTGACTATTATTGTTCGACAGAATCAAAAGAACAATTTATTTAAGAGAAAATGTTGGATTTTATCTCTTATATTCCATCGGTTATTCGGGCGTCCGCTTAAAACGGTGAGGGTTCTTGGCTGGCTTAAGCTACTTTTATTGTTGAATAGTGTGATTATTTAGAAATCTGAAAGAGAGGGGAGTGAGGGGAGTAATCAGATGCATCTGTCGAACAATATACCGTAAGGCGGCTCGTACTTATGTAGGAAAAGAAGGTAGCTGAATGTAAGAGAAGGATTATGGGACCAGGTAGCCAGCGCTCATTGAAGGTCAATATCGGTGTGACTAATACTAATTCGAATCGCACGTTTTTTATTTGTAAATTTTTATTCATGAAAATTATACTAGCATACTATTGAGCTGTTGCTGATTACAATGATACGAACCACTACGTAATTCGTTAAAACACACTGTAGCAAATATTGAAACAAGAAGTACGAACAATTTGGTCGCATGCATCGAGTGTCGGGTCTTCACCGCACAAGACGCGTCCCTTCACTCCCCTCTCATTCAGATCTCTGAATAACCACCCTTTTCAGCAATAAAAGCAGCTCAAGCCAGCCAAGAAGCTTCACCGTTTTAAGCAAACGCTCGGGTAACCGATAGAATATAAGAAAGAAAATGCGACATTTTTACTTAAGTAAATACTCCTTTTTATTCTGTCGAATAATAATGGTCAAGATCAGCAAGTCATCTAGTATACATCGATTTAAGTAAAAATGTCCTGCATTTTGTTTCCTATATTGTATCGGGTATCCGAGCGTCCGCTCGGAAAGGATTGTTGGCTAGCCCGAGCTGCCTTAATCGTTGAAAAGTGTTGGTCTGAATTTCATTCGGAAATCTGAACGAGAAGTAGTTCACAGAATAAATTGTTTACCTAACTCTTCATTTGAATCTAAATAAATTTATCTAATTTTTATCAATTGTTGCTTCCTATTTCCTCTGATTAACTTTATGTAGATTCCTTGAAACGTATTGAAAAAATATGATTGAAATCCCTCAAAAAACTTTACATTGAAAATGTAATGTAGAAAAATGTGCCCCAAGTACATATAAGCAGAGTAGTATATTAATTCCCGAAAAATTAGGAAGAATAATGTCTCAAATGATGTTTACCAAGCACGTATAGGAAATACGGGCATATATAGAAAAGTTTAGCTAATTTTCCTACTGGAATTTTCGACCAGATGGTATGTGATTTTTCGGGAATTAACCCTTTGACTAGTGAGTTGCGTTAATTGCAACTGTCCCTACAGAGTGAGTTTTTTTCCGTTCTGAAAATTTTTTCTTTGACGTAAATACAATCAGAAGCATTGAACAATAACTTTATTATAGGTATACATACAAAATTTTATCTTAGAAATGTAGTAGTCTATGGTATTCTGCAAAACACGGATAGATACACAGACCTACAGGGTGTATCATTAAGGGGGTAGACACGTTATCTCGTTTTAAGATCTAAAACGTCGATGCTCCAGGCAACGAGGACTGTCAAAATGGTATTATCATTAGAGACCCATAGCTCCGCGAGACAAACTAGATGGTATTAGCTTCGATTTCTAAAGGACGAATAGATGCTAGCCTACGCATTTACACACGTACCCAATACACGGCCAAACTGTAGCACTTCAGATTGACTGTATTGGTGACGTCTGTGAAGGGGCTAGGGTCGCGATGTTTAGATTGTGGCATGCCTTTCTTCCACTGCACTAGCGAGATATCAGCCTTATTCAAAGACAGTTTTCGTTCGCTTTCTTGCTTTCCTTTTACCTAAGCTATCGCGTTGATCCTAGCTTGCGACTGTTCGTAACCCGCTAAAGAATGCTTCGCCATGAATTGGAGAATTCCTAATATGTTTCGTTTAAAATTCATACATGTTGTTATTGAATATAAATTATTAATTTGCGAAACTAATTCATTTTGTTGTGTTACATTTTTATCAGAAAAACCTCATTAGTATGTCAGTATAGTTTTCACTGACAACAAATTGCAATTGAAAAACTTTGAAATCGAATTGGTAGTAGTCATACGGATATTGAACCTGGATGTTTACACATAAACACGCTCCCAAAGAAGTAGCCTTCGAGATTGTCGGCGAGCATCAAGGGTCAAAATCCGTTTTACTATTACCAATTCGATTTTTAAAGTTTTTCAGTTGCGATTTGTTATCACTCAAAACTACACTGACATACTACTGAGGTTTTTCTGATAAAAATGAGACATTGCAAAGTTAATTCTAAGTTTTTGCAAATTAATAATTTAATTTCAATAACAACATGTATGAATTGTAAAATGAAACAAGTGAATTTAGAAATTGCCAAATTTATGACGAAGCATTCTTTAGCGGGTTACAAACAGTCGTAAGCTAGGAGCAGCGCGATAGCTTAGGCAAAAGGAAAGTGAGAAAGCGGACGAAAACTGTTTAGATTTAGCGGAGAGCAATATCGGAACGATATCACACTATGCGGAGAACGAGATCGCTGCTATATCCCTCTCTCCGTAGTCCATGCGAAAGAAAAGGATTGCGCAATGCTGTCAGCGAGAACCGAGCGTCTCGCTTCCAAACGCTTCAGCCGATCGAAGGCTTTGCGCAGATATTTCTAATTCCAAATCTTTATTTCAGGAGATATTGAGCTCGGTAAGGGCGCATTCGGAAGATAAGGTTTCAGGTTTTGCGACCCTCGAAGCCGATTTTTGAAATTTAGTCCATATTTGAAAATATTTGTGTTTGAAAATGAAGAACATTGGCGATTCAGAGTCTCACATTCCAGGCCGATTTTCGTCAATCTGAAATAAAATTATCAAATATCCGCTTGGAAAGCCGGAGAGCCTGAAACCTTACCTTTCGAATGCGCCCTTACCGAACTCAAAATCTCCTGAAATAAAGATTTGGCATTAAAAATACCTACGAAAGCCTTCGATAATGTGAAGCGACTGGAAGCGAGACGCTCGGTTCTCGCTGGAAGCATAGCGCGATCCTTTTCTTTCGTACACACTCTGCGAAGAGCGAGATCGCTGCAATAGTTTGGGCCGGAGACCGGAGACCCTTGAATCAAGAGAGCAGGCTCTGATGGTCCCCGTTCCCCGCAAACCTTCCCCGCTCTCCTAGACCAGCAGTCGAATACCGACATTGGTCGTTCTTCCAAGGCTCCACTTCAAAAAGATAGCCAAGCTAAACTTGACGTATTTGAGCGATTCCACGCCAAATGATCACAGTCGATTCACACTTGGTCCCCGATTTTTTTAAACTTCACAGATTTGTAGCCCTTGTCGAATTCTGTAAAATGCTTTGTTCCGTTCCCCGATATCGTTATTAGTTTTTAAGTTATTTAACTGCACAGTTTGGGATCAACTTTCTTTCAAAAATTCATAACTCGAAAACTAATAAAGATACCAGGATGTGCGACCCGGCGTTTTACGCGGAAATGTTCAAATTTTAATAAAAAAAATACTTCGTGTTGGTACAACCTTAATAACAACATTTATTTATATTTTGTAACTATTTATTGAGGTTGTACCAACACGAAGCATTTTTTTTATTAAAATTTGAACATTTCCGCGTAAAACGCCGGGTCGCACATCCTGGTATCTTTATTAGTTGTCGAGTTATGAATTTTTGAAAAAAAGTTGATCCCAAACTTTGCAGTTAAATAACTTAAAAACTAATAACGATATCGAGGAACGGAAACAAGCATTTTACAGGATTCGACAAGGGCTACAAATCTGTGAAGTTTAAAAAAAATCGGGCACCAAGTGTGAATCGACTGTGTTCATTTGGCGTGGAATCGCTCATTTTCGGGTAAGGTAGAGACAAAGTGGCTGAAATCGATAGTCTATAACTGTCAATCGTAGTTCTCGTGTAAAATCTTTATTTCACGTGATATTGAGTTCGGCAAAGGTTCATTGTAAAGGTAAGGGTTCAAGCTTTCCGGCTCTCGAAGCGGATTTCGGAATTTCTGTTCCAGATTGGCGCAAATCGGCTTGAAATATGTGCTCTCAATTGCCGATGTTCTTCAACTTCGGACACTAATATTTTCAAATATGGACCAAATCTCAAAAATCGGCTTCGAGAGCCAGGAAGCCTGAACCTTTACCTTTACAATGAGCCTTTGCCGAGCTCGATATCTCGTGAAATAAAGATTTTACATGAAAACTACGAACGCACTGTTTGGACCTACAAATTGCGCTGCTGTCGGCCCGTGTCTACCCCTTTAGAGAACGAAAGATTGGAATAACTCCGTCAATTTTGGAGATCGACGAAAAATGTCTGGGGGTAAGTTGAGTGGTTCGAGGGGGCTCGTCTGATGATAGGGGGCGTGGTGATTTTTCAACAGGGCGGTTAAATGTTATTAATGGTAACTTAATTTTTTTAAATGGGTCGACCTACTTTTTAAGACATTCTAAAAGCTGAGATCAAGACGAATTCAACGACCTGTTTTAAAAGGTTTTTGAGGGTGGTTCACCCTCAACGGATTGCAAATCTTTGGCTTTAATTATTAGCAACACCATAAGACTCAGAGAAATTCTTGTTGTAGCAAAGTTAAGCTAATAAGTCTGATTCAAACAGATTAATCTGTTGCGGTCTATTTGCAGATTTTTGAAACTTTTTGTATATTAAGAAATATTAGTGTCGGAAGTTGAAACAATCTGTGATTTTGAGTCCCGTATTTCAAGCGGATTTATGTTAACCTGGGGCAAAATTTCAAAAATCTGCAACCAGGGCGCAAAAGGTTGAACCTTTACGTTTCCAATGAGCTATTTCCGAGCTTAATTACTTCATTTTTTGCAATAGAAAAACTTGTTCTTCGGAAGCCCTGTTTCGATCGGCAGCATAGCGCGATCCTTTTCTTTCGCATACACTATGCGAGAAGCGAAATAGCTTTAGATCTTGAATCAAGATAATGTGTCAACCGCCTTGACACGTTACGACTGACCAATTAGACTTGTGCTCTCTCTCAATACCAATAAACCGTGATAGAATCAATTGTGATTGTGACTCCTCCTCACTCGACCATTCTCGACAGCATATTATACACGCGAAAGATTTTTAACGAACATGATACAAAATTTTAACGGATAGCGAGATGGTTAGAAGACGCAGGTTTGAAATTACAAACGGAAAAATGTTTATTTTTGAGAAAAGAGATAACGTATTTAGGTGACAAGATAACGTCAGGAGCAGTCGAATCAAATCCGTCGCGCATAACAGTAATTGAAGAATTTTCAAGACCATGAAAAACATCAAACCATTTATCGGAATGACTGGATTTTACACAAGATTTAGAAACAATTACGCCAAGATAGTTGCACCAATAGTTCAATTATTGCAAAAAATCGAAGACTTCAGATGGACGTTGGACTGCCAGACAGCATTGGACGTATTAAAACTGAAATTAACAGGCAAACCGATTTTAAAATATCCCCACTTCAACAGACCACTTACTAACAAGGGAACTACTCGAACGGTCCGCCTCCGATTTTTTTGAAACTTTGTAGGCATCAAGAAGACCAAAAAACAGGACACCCGTATTTTTTTTTAGCTGCGGTAACTCAAGTTTAAGGGCTGAAACCACCCCTCAAAGTTCGACCCCTAAATGGCTAACTCGGAAACGGTTACAGATAGAGGAAAATTTTTTAAATAAAAATTGCATAGTTTTGGACGTATTAAAATAAAATATAACAATCCTTGAAAAATATTTATTATTGTTGAAAAAAAATGTATTTGTCACATTCATTACACGAAATACAGCGGTGGTCCATATAAGAAAAAATGTAGCATTTTTTATTACAAAATCGACGGTGTATATATATTTGTATTTCCCTCCAGAGATTTTCAAATTCTTATTATTCTCTGCTGAGCGCCCCTGTAGCCGCGCCGTCAGTGACCGCGCGCGCGCGCGCCACTCCTCATCTTTCTGCTCAACTCCTCAACGTGGTTGCATAAGCTATTATTGTTCGTTAATTTGCTAACATAAATTGTTTAATTTTTCCATACATGTTGATACATTTACAATTTAACAATACGAATCGACAACTATTGATGATAGTCAGTGCAATAATGGTACTCCCCGAAACGGGGCTTTAAGCATAAAGACTTTTTACACCAGGCGCATTTGACAATTGCAACTTCGCTGCAGACGTCACACCTTGTTTGAGTTCCCACGGAAGTGAAACAATATTCTACCGGATTCTGCAAGCGATCCGGCCGCTCATCTACATACCCACTACTGTACCACGAACATTTGCTTATTTACCACGAATGATTCTCATCGCCAAGATTTGAAAATTTCATCAAATATTCGTGGTACAGAAGTGGGTATGTAGATGACTGGCCGAATCGGCTTCAGAATCCGGTAGAATACTATTTTACTTCCGAGGAAATTCGACCAAGGTGCGATGTCTGCAGCGAAATTGCAATTGACAAATGCGCTTGGTGTAAAAAGTTTTTATGCCTAAAGCACTTTTTCGAGCAGTGCCATTAATGCACTGACTATCATCCATAGTTGTCGATTCCTATTGTTAAATTGTAAATGTATCAACATGTATGAAAAAATTAAACAATTTATGTTAACAAATTAATGAATCACAATAACTTATGCAACCACCCATGTAACCACAACAACTTTAAAGATAAGGAGTGGCGCGCGCGCGCGGTCACTGACGGCGCAGCTACAGGGGCGCTCAGCAGAGAATAATAAGAATTTGAAAATCTCTGGAGGGAAATACAAATATATATACACCGTCGATTTTGTAATAAAAAATGCTACATTTTTTCTTATATGGACCACCGCTGTATTTCGTGTAATGAATGTGACAAATACATTTTTTTTCAACAATAATAAATATTTTTCAAGGATTGTTATATTTTATTTTAATACGTCCAAAACTATGCAATTTTTATTTAAAAAATTTTCCTCTATCTGTAACCGTTTCCGAGTTAGCCATTTAGGGGTCGAACTTTGAGGGGTGGTTTCAGCCCTTAAACTTGAGTTACCGCAGCTAAAAAAAAATACGGGTCTCCTGTTTTTTGGTCTTCTTGATGCCTACAAAGTTTCAAAAAAATCGGAGGCGGACCGTTCGAGTAGTTCCCTTGTGAGTTATTGTTCGGATGTGAATCGAGTGCAGCAGAGTAGCTGTCGCGATTAAAAGAAATATGCCGGATGTTAGTGACGGTGTCGGTTTGACTGTCGACGGGCTGATCATCTTAAATTATTTCATGAGAATATCGATCGGGACATTTGATTTTCGTAAGGTCGGCTGATGCGCGTGAGACGGTTGCGTGCGCGAGGATTTGTCGATCGTGAGAAATGGAAATCAATTGATCATTGATGCAGGGTTTTGGAAGCATTGTCGATTGATTGTTTTGAGAATTTGAGGCGTGGCGCGCAAACTCAGGATCGGAGTTTTAGTAGGCGCTGCAGAGCGAGCATTGGTATCGCGAAGGGGACAGAGATTTTGTCGGGCTGAGCGATGCTAGGTCAAATTAGAGCCGAATTTCGTTGGGGCGTTTATGATACGGAAGGTCCAGGTGAAGGACAGGTACGAAATTGTCGGAAAGAGCGGTAGGCCGTAAGTGGCATTGAAAGACCGTTTGCGTCCCTGGCGTGGCGAATAGGAAGGCGGTGGTGAAGCTTGCCTTGTCGTCGCGGATAACGCGTGTTAGCGTATGGTGTGCGTCGATGCACATAGGGACAAAGATTTTAGAGAAACTTTCACGTTTCCTTTTTCCTTTCCTCCATATCATTCCTAACCGTTTGAGAATGTTTGTTGTGACGAATGTTTGACGGTAGTTAAAATTCTTTTTGGTTAAAATTCAAGTTGTTCGGTGTAAAAGTCGAGTTATCACGGATCGAGAGTCTGACTGCTGAGCGTTTCGACGGAGCCAAGTTTATTGTCGTTCGGGCGGTTAAGACGAAGCACCTGGTGATTAACGTAGAGTCTCGTTCGGGATAAAATTTGCCAGGTAATCAACCTCTGACTGGTCATGATCAGCATGTCGCAGGTGGTGTTGCGGTATTGCACACCAAGGAGTCGACCTCTGACTGGATTCATGTCAGCATGTTGAAGGCAGCGCGAAGTTTTGTCTTTGGTTTTAGGAGAGCTTAGCTATTCAACCTCTGACTGATCACGATCAGCATGTCGCAGGTGGTGTTGCGGGATTGCGCACCTAGGAGTCGACCTCTGACTGGATTCGTGATAGCATGTTGAGAGTAGCGTAAAGCCTCGTTTTGGGTTTTTAGCAGGGCCTAGCAAATCAACCTCTGACCGAATGGCTTGCAAGCATGTCGATGGGCTCACGTGGGTTTACACCTGGGACTCGACCTCTGACTGTGCGAGGTTCGGCATGTTGAGGATGGCAAGCTATATCACCCGGGAGAAAAAGTGTAGAGTTGCAAGTGTAACTGCAGAAATTATTATTAGAACGGAGATAGTGTTGCGTTATTCGGTTATTGGGTGCCTCGGTCTGATATTGCATTGTTCGGCAGGAGTGAGTGCTTCCCGAGAGCGTGAAGCAGGTCAGAATTGGCCGTGTTAGCGTCGAGTTTATTTTAAAAGAAATTGGTATTGTGAGAACTGCTTGAAGAGTGTCCTATGACAGTTTTATGATAGGGACTCAGGTCAGTTAACGCCACTTGAGTGAGAGAAAGCATGAGTGAGAGAGTGTGCAGGCCTGGTACCGATGTCGGCTAGTGGCCCGACGTCACCTAGCCTTCGGAGGTCTAAGTGCTGCACGTGTGATTGTTTAAAGAATGGCAAGCAGCCCGACGCTGCGTTGCCGAATTGAGGGATATGCTTCCTGAAGGACCTGGCCACGGAGTGGGGAAGGACTTTGTGTCTTCTGGTAAGAGGACTGTGATTGACCCCACGGCACTTACCCCAGAACCATACTCGGGAAAAGTACTCCTTAACGCCTCGAATCTTTATCCTGACAAACCTTTCCTAATACTGAATCTAACATACCTAATGGTCTATGTAGTTTAACTACTTTTAAGGATTTTGATTATTGTAGCCAAAGCATAGACTTCTTTCCGTACATCCGGCAAAACAAGGCCATAAACAGCCGAAAGGCATCTAGGTGTGTAGGTAAGTAGCGGGAATTACCCAGGCGACCGAAGATTGCACCTCTACCTGGCGAATCTTCAGCTCACTCACTTTCAGGACACGGATGTCCAACGCGGAGGGTGGGGTTTCGAAATCTAACTACGAATCATAGTTCTCCACAGTTCTCATAGTCCCCACCTTCTACCATACTATTGTTACGTTCGTGGAATCACGCACGAATTTTTCCTTCGACGAACCTAGAAATTTTCCAAACTCGCGTAAACCAACGCTCGAACCTTAAAATCCGCCTAGCCTAGATGCCCTTTCGTGATCCCGTCGCGATAGTATTCATAGTCCGGATACAGATGCGGCTTTCCGCGGAATGCACGTGCCTCCAGCTCGCATTAAGATATCGTCCTCCTTCTAAAAATTCAAGGAAACCTACTGCGTTTTCCGACTAATTCGCCTAAATTAAGAGTATATAAACCGTTCGCAATAGTAAGTCAGTGAGTCAGTTCTCCGACAGGCTTCGCCGACGGCGAAGCTATGTCCGTCAGTAGTAGATCGTGCTTAGCACCTTTGAAGCACCAAACCGACGTAAGAATACGGGGATATTCTTGAGCGAGATCGTGTTCATAGTCACTTTCGAGCAAACCAGTTTAATTCGTATAACTTCATCTCGTCAACCACATAAGCTAAAAGTAAAGTGCGCTAAACAGACGATGAAACACACAGGCATTGTAACAAACCTACTCACACTAAACACAAGTTGTATCGTACTAGTATAGCGAGATTCTCTGTAATCAAAGAATAGAATATAGCTGTCATGTTTCCATTTCAAATCATTCGTCAGTCTTATCCAGCCACCTGTCTAATTAATTAATACCCTGAGATCGACATAGGAAAAAGAACCCAGAGGAATTAGGACATCTTAGCCGCTCGAGGTGTACCTGACCCGAGTATAGTCAGTCTTGGAGACTCGTTTTCACCTTACGGGTGTCTGCGACATCCCAAGCTTATACTCTCCTTAGCCAACTTCCAAATCCTACAGATCGTAAATTTCGAACGTTGGGACGAATCACGGCGAAAATATTGTGCATCCGGCGATTCCCGAAAGGGAGGATTTCGGACGTACAGTCAAATTTCCGCCTATTCGCGCTTAGCGACTATTTGCGATTCTCCATTACAACCTTTTGCGAAGTAAGCAGGCTCGGTTCTTCTCTTTCACACCGGGAAAAACCGGGCTCGCACGTCTAGCCCGTAACACTGTATAAACCCAACCGAATTTTCCAAAACAGATTTGACTGCCAAGCACAGCATTCAGCCTTAGCAAGTTGAATAGCTAATAGTCGCTGTGAATCTACTGACGCATCGGCCCGAACACATGAAGCTCCGTTGCATGATTAAGTTCCGTCTTTCAGTCTCACGTAATTTTAACACTACTCGAAATAAGTAAGCTCAGTGATAGTGTAACAAGTGGTTAACACCTCAGTCACTCAGTGTAACAAGTGGTTAACACCTATATTCACTCACAATCCTGGACTCACCTCTTTCACCAACAACAAAAAGACTTGGTTCTCCTTGACTGGGGATTCAAGGTCTAAAAGAATGGCACATATTATAGCCAATGTGCAATCTTAGACAATATCGGAGACAATATTAAAACAAAAAGACAAACAATATATTAAAAGAAAACGGAAAAGTTAATAGGACTTCATTATTAGACTGTAATACAGATGTAGGAAACGTAATAATGACTAGACGCAATTTGACATGTAATTTCGTACTACTATGCGAACAGAAACACACGAACAATAAAAATATGTATACAAATAGTGAAATAATGCTGAGAAACCCTACTACAAACCATGCAGGAAGCACAAATAAAAAGTATAACAAACTCAAAGGATCCAAAAATTATAGATACTCTAACATGGTCAGGAATAAATATGAAAGAAGATATTGAAAAAATCCGGATAGCAGAACCACTAAAAGAACAAACAGGAACAGAAGCAGCAACAGGAATAGTGTTGAATATTGAATAGATCATGCAAGAATTTCCGCTGATTAAAACGGTTCGAATAACTTGCACGAAGAAATACTTATAGCCGCAATAAGTAATCCGTAAAAATTAATCGCGCGTTGTTAAATTCTTATTCGATTGTTGGTCATTTATTCGGTTAATACGCGAGGACAGAGGTTCGAACCTTTGTAGCCGCGATAGCAGAAAAACCGAAGGCAAACTCGCGAAAAACAGCCAAGCACAAGACACAAACTCGCGAGCGATCGGCGACTTTCCGAGCGCTCCCGAGGGGTCAACGCTTGGCCTCGGGCGATGAACGCGGTAACCCTGGATAGAAAATTCGGGAAGAAATGGATAAAGGATTCGCGTGAAGAGTCATTGCCCGAGAAGAAGAGGAGTGGGGAAACTTCCCCCAAAATTCAGCGGTTTCGGACTCCGAAAACCGATCACTTGATTTCGGACTCTTGAAGTAACAAGACGTTTGTCAGAAAATCAATCGAAGACTACAACGAGGAACCGTGAAGAAGACCGATCGCTCCAATGTCATCGTGCGGAAAGTGCAGTCAGCCACAACTGCAACGCAGAAGAAAACGCGCAGCCTTCCACGTAGGCATAAGCCTCACTTTTGGCAGGAGCCGAGAATCACGGGCCACCGAACAGGTATTAACCAGGAAAGCTCGACCCATGCGCGAGCAGGAGTAGTCCAGGATATTCTCCGAGAATTGTGAAGCTTCCCTACAAACGTTACACTTTTGCAGTCCAGGCCAGAACCGACGAATTTAATTACGAGACAGATCGGTCCGGACAACAGCCTCGAAAGTAGATACCGAGATTGCGTGCAGAGGTACTCCGCCAGAAGATACAGTCCACGAGTGCAGCAATCAGATAAGAATTTCGATCTATTTAATGAACAGCTGATTCCGCGGTCGGAGCAACGACCTGCGGTAACTGGGAGATCGAGATTCATCGCCGCGCCTTGTTGACAACAGCGGATTAACGCGTGTTGACATCGCGGCTAACTGGCTTCTATTCGGAAACCGATCGAAATTACGGCCGAATCGAAGAAACTGCTGCAGTTTCCACAAAAGGCACCGAACAGATCCACGCGGAAGAGAATACTTGCGGAACTGCATCAATTCGGTGCATAAGCAATCATTAATTCAATGTCAGAAGAAGACAGAAGATAAAGTGAAAATTAACGAGAGCGAATACGTGACAAACCAGTGCGAGCGAGAGTGTTTACGTCCCGTCGTCGAGCGAACTCGACGCGCGGCAAACTCTATATATAAAAACGCTCCACTTTTTGTTACAGGTACCGAGACAGGAGATAATCCGCGGCTAGCCGAATTTCTTTTAGAGCAGCCGACAACACGATTTAGCTTTCTTTTCGCTTTAGTATACTTCGTGTCGGATTTCTACAGTTTAATAATTATTCATTTTTGGGGAATTCCCTGTTGTGAGTATTTTATTTACCCAACCAATCCGCCAATCCCTATCTACCGGCCGTGTCCCGCAGAGGCTCGAGTTCAGCGGTGATTAACGTTTATAAAACAAATAGCCACACAAGTAATAGCGATATTTGGAGCCCTGAAAGCAATATTATTTGACCAAGGATCTAATTTTGTGTTGGGAACTGTTGAGGCCTAACGACTTCATACAGGCAGCTACCCAGCGCGGTTTATGACAGTAATTTAAAGGCTAAAATAGAATGTGCACCATCAGTTGACGACAATATAGCCATACTTTTAATCATACTAAAATTCGGAACCGTTGGAAAACAAAAACCATTGAACACTGTCATAAACCGCGCGGGTCCTCGAATACCGCCATAATTAAAGGCTGCAGGTCGCCCCGTATCTGCAAATATTTAAACTTCGGGGCCTCCCTCAACGGGACCCACTGACCCTCTCCTGATTTGCGCCGAGGGTGGTGTCAATACTTCAAAAATCCAATCAAATCCTGACTTTGCCATTGACACCAACCCCTGGAACCCCAGTGAACATCGTCAGGAGAGGGAGAATACTTCCAGGTGAAACCCTCCGAAAGGGAAGCAAAGACACAACACGTGCATCCATCAACGAGAACACGTTTATCCATCAATCAGAACACTTGTATCTACTAGACCAGCGATGGGCATTATTGAATAATATGTAGGTCTGAATACTTTTAATCGATGAATAATTGCTCTGATTATTTCAAATCGACGAATAATCGGTCTGAATAATAATAATCAGAAAAAATCAGAAAAATCAGAATATAATCAGAAGAATAATCAGAAACTAATCAGAAAATAATCAGAAGATAATACCGTTTATTCGTTGATTAAATATGGTACACTACCACTACCACCGATGGTACACGTGACCCGAAGGTCCAATTTGGCGTGTACCACAGGTGGTACATGCCAGATTCCATCTCCCGGTCGTGTGTACCACCTGTGGTACACGCCAGATTGGACCTTCAGGTCACGTGTACCACCGGTGGTAGTGGTAGTGTACCATATTTAATCAACGAATAAACGGTATTATTCTTCTGATTATTTTTCTGATTATTCTTCTGATTATTTTCTGATTATTTTCTGATTATTTTCTGATTATTTTCTGATTATTTTCTGATCATTCTTCTGATAATTTTCTGATTTTTTCTGATTATTATTATTCGGACCAATTATTCGTCGATTTGAAGTAATCAGAGCAATTATTCATCGATTAACAGTATTCAGACCTACATATTATTCAATAATGCCCATCCCTGTATTAGACACACTACATATCTCAAACAGCACAGCCGAATTACTAACAGAAGACATTACCCAAATGAAACACGTCGATTTTAATGAAATTTTGGTCACAGGTAGTTCTCGGAAAAATATTGGCCACGTATTTTTTTTAGCTACCGACATTCACTTTGAGGGGTGAAATCAACCCTTAAAGTTGGGGATGAAAAATAACAAATGTGGAATATCTGCCAAACTATAGACTATACAGAAAACAGTCTTATATAAAACTTCTGCATTTTTTAGCGCATAATCGACATGTGTTAATAATTTGTTTAAAAAATTTACAGAATTCGCAAAATTTAAAAAAAACTATTGTTTTTAACAATATTTTGCTTGTATCTTTTGTGAAACGTCTTTTCATCTGTACCAAACATTTTAGTTAATGACTTGATACTTAAACAGTGGAAGTGGATGTATTGATTTTGCCATTTTTGAGCAATTAAGTAAAAATTAGAGGCTTCCCAGTTTGTTCGCTTTCCGGGCCATTGGAAGCTCTTCGGAAGCAAGACATAAAGTGTCGGAAGCGTAAAATCCTTCGGTTAACAATGTTGCCATACCTCGAGATTTACATTTATTAGTTCAAAATGGCAGGTTACATTAATTTCGGTGTATCAGTCGGAAGCCGACCGCTCACTCGTCATTTGTTATGCTCTTCGAACAACCGCACGTTTACGTGGTCAAAGATCTTCGTAATAGTTTTACCACGACAATTTGGGACTTTCTTGCTCACATAGACACTATGAAAACGACTAATCAATAGTCGAGTGAGAGATGTAACTTTGGTGTTAAAGACATGCTAGCTCTGAAAAGAGCTGTTTTGATATCGTGTGGTTGGACAATTAAATAAATAAATTAACTTTAACTATTAGTTTAACCGCAGTTGCTGGCACTAATTTAACCAATCATAATAATTTTATTTCTAATTCTAATATAAATTAATAATTTAATTTTAAATAATAAATAAACATACATCAAACCTCTCGGAACATTTCATTTCCTGAGGAGCGTTCGTACAACGGCTATAGTTGCTATCAGGCGCCGATACTGTTACGTCCTCATTTTACGCAGACGATTTTTTCTTTCGATATTTTAGAATATTCTGGAATCGTTCACCCCAGAGTCACTTTTCCGTGCCTAGGAACAGGTTTTTGAGCCCTAGCCTCGCTTCGAGCCGACCACCCCCGCATTCCACAACCTCTCCCAAGGTGAAAAGCTGGTTCCAGGTCAGTTTCACCTGACGATCCCGAATCCCTTCCCGCTTTTCCCGCGCTATGGAAAACCATAGCATCGTCCCCACTCCTGAGGCAGATTTTTGGGTATATAAACCTGCTCAAAATCTATCTCGATGACTTAGTCCACCCAACGCTGGGCAGGGCGGAGCCCCTGCCCGAATAGCAGTAGATCGTGCCCTGCACCTTCGAAGCCAAACCAGACGTGAGAATACGGGGTTATTCTCAAGGAAGATCGTACTCAGTTACTTTCGACCAAATCGAGACGCGAGAATACGGGGTTATTCTCAAGGAAGATCGTACTCAGTTACTTTCGACCAAAATCTAGACGTTAGAGTACGGGGTTACTCTAAGCGAGATCGTGCATGAGTCACCTTCGAGCATCTATAATCGCGAATCTGTTGTAAACGCAAGTAATAGTGAAGAAAGTTAGATGCAGTGCGCTAACAGACGAGGTAAACACAAAGAGGTAATTGTAACAACCACACACACTGAACACGAATTGTATCATTACCATTGCAACTCAGAATACATCTCACTTTATTTTCCGTAAAATCACTCCTTATGTTGAATTCCATTTTCCACCTGTCATTGAAACAAAATCTAATATAACACTGAAATCGACAAAAGTGCATAGAGCCCACATTAACCGATAGGATATTTAGCCGCTCGAATATTCCTATCCGGGGTAATATAAGACTTGGAAGAGACTCGGCGCGTAAGCGTAGCCGGGTGGTGCGCCAAGCTTTTACCTTTCAGCCATCCTGAACCCTTTTCCCTTCTGGGGACCTTCGAACCAACTGGGTCATACACCTGGAAGGACTGGTCTTTGGACTGACACCCTCGCGACTTAGGAATAGCAGTAGTATAGATCATAGAGTCATTTCATGAATAGGACTACCTGCCCTAAGACCTGTAAGACTTGGGAGAGACTCGGCGCGTGAGTGTAGCCGGGTGGTGTCTCAAGGCTTATTCCTTCCGACCCCAAACCACATCCCGCATCAATCGGTATTGCACCGCCTGATTCTAACGAATCGGCAACTATCGGTTGGTCCCCCATAAAGATTTAGGTCAGGTCAGTGCCAGATGAGGTGAAGGGGGCGCTAACGTATAATATAATGATAATGCATGAAATTCGATAAGGAGAACAGTATTTCATAGAGTGCATGTAAAGAATAGTGCATTTTTGCGCATATAATCATTAATATTTTAAGAATAGAAAGAGATCGGTAATTTTTATTCGCAAATATGTAATCTACGCATCGAGCTCTATAACATTTTCAATTTACAGCCAAATCGGCAAAGCGCTACCTATTGTTATATAATTAGTTAACATAATTGTTGATATCTCAAGAACGGAAAGAGAGCGACAATTTTTATTTGCATATCTGCAATCTACGTATCGAAGAGTATAACATATTCAAATTTCAGCCAAATCGGTCAAGTGGACACTATTTTACAGAGGATTTTAAAAATTAATATTTTTCATATAATTGTTAATAACTCGAAAACGAAAAGAGAGCGACAATTTTTACTTGCAGATCTGTCATCTACGCATTCAACTCTACTACATATTCAAATTTCAGCCAAATCGGTGAGGAGTGCCCAATTGTAAATAATTACCCAAAATAGGTATACAAATTGCAAAAGCAAAGACAAGGTAACAGGAAATAACAATGCAATAGTAACAACAGGTAACAAAGAACACATACAAAAAAGAAGGAAAAAACCAAATTAGAACAATAATATTGAGCATATGATACATCATAAATTAATAAGTATTTATTTTCACAGGTAAACAATGACATAAAGCCAGCAACGGACGCTACGGACCAAAGACCATATGGACAAAAATTGATGCAGGAGCATCAGAATTAAAAGCGAGGGAGTGTAACGGGTGCTACGACACTGACGACTAATAAAATTGTATTCAAACAAATTTCTTCAATACCATGCGAAAATGTAGATATCATCGATCAATTTTTATGAATAAAATTTTTTTATAAACCCTCTTTTTTCCTGTTTTCCTAATTACTTTACAGTCCACATAGTCGGATTCGTCTTGCGAGTCTGCATCATGATGTAATAAATAAAATAGGTATTCATCGTTAAAAAACACAATTGTTTAAACAAATTTATATAAATAATTGCAATTGAAGAAAATATTTAACGGGAGCCGAGGGCCCCATTTATACCATGCAAGTTTTATTTAACAAATTTTTCTTTAAACCTTACAAGGAAGGAGTTAGTTGAATCAAAAAATGTCAACCTTCCGGAGGATGAATCACCCCCAATAACTTTTTCACACAGCTCGTGGAATTCCTCTTGGCCTCAGCTTCCAGAATATCGGAGAAAATGTAGGTAAATCCATTTAAGAAAATTAACTTAACATTGATAACAGAGAACTATTCCTGTGTACAAACAGCCCACCACCCCATTTGCACGTTTGTAAAATTGACATCAATATTCGCGCTCGGACTTCTTACTGACGCACCCTTTAGATCTCATATTTATACCGAAAGATTAAGCTCGTATGCATCTAACAATGTGAGGCACTATATAGCGTATGTGGGGTAGCAACCCATAGTTAAAATAATAGGACAAATAGGACAAAATTTTTCCCCCTTTACCTTACATTGATTATGGCAACAGACCTTCTACAGATAGTTTTACTCTACTCTTATTCAAAGGCAATAAATAACTTGATATTTATCATTCTGCTTCATATACATGATTTATCGTTTTTATGTAAAGTCTTAATAGCAACATTCTGAATAACTTTCTTGCCTCAATGCAACACTGCTCGTAGCGGCTTCGATTCCCGAGATGCTTGAGGACTGTTCAGAAAAATTTCTGTTACGGTACACCTACGTACTACTCGCACACCATTCCGATGAGGTCAGTTACCGCTACGTATGTACCTACGTTTTACACGTATTTTGTACGACCTGAACCCTGTAATATAGTCAACAACGGTAGCTTGAAATTTGAGGTCATATCTAAAATTTACTAGTGTTTCTCAGCGAACAATGCAAAAACTATGTAACGTATATAGTATATTGTAAAACATACGATAGTGACACGTTGTTAATTATACAATAGAAAACGGCACACCTCTCCGTTTTCAGTGACCTTGAAATATGTCACCAAGGTCATTATTTTGAATAACCTATTCCTATACAAGTTATTGTCGCTCGGCTTTAGTTTTTGAAGTCTTTATGAAAAGATATATGAAATAGTCATATATGAAATATATGAAACAGTATTACAAATATGCAGGAAATATTAAACCGTAATACAGCTATAACGCGGTGGCGACTAGTCAACTCTATGTATAATATAGATGTACAAACCATTTAAAAAGTATAAATGGAAAGGCTAATGTAGTATCGGATTCAATTGGCCATCATTCGGCAGAAAGAATTTTGCGTAATTCGATGTACGTGACTGCCAAGAAAAAAATACGATAACAGGATTCACAGTACCCCAATAGAATACTGTACGAGACGGTATGGAAAGAGAGTAATGTAGGTAAGTGGGCTGTGAGTATTATGAGAGAACGGTCGCAGTGGGAAATGGGAAGACGTAATCTCTGTCTTCATACAACTGGAGAGATTGCACTTGGAAACAGCATATGCGCTGTTTCGGTGGTACACATGCATGCATATATACACACGTACGCATAGCGAACCGGCAAGATTAAGCACCAATTCTTAGCTGAGCAATTCGTAAATGAGACTTTCAAGAAGAGTAGCTTAAGTTGAAGGTGTATTTCGTACACGATATTCGCATACGCTGCCCTGAACATACGAGTATAAACAACTGGGTGGTTTTAATTCGAGTTTACAGAAAGAAACAAAGAATATCAGTCGATTTTGACCGGTATTCTCTACATCCAATTTCAAATACCCTATAGACGCAAAATGAAACTTTGCCAATGGTGTCAACATTCTGTTACATAGGAATATTTCATGAGAATATTCGTGTCAGGCTGCTGTTGAATGAAAGCGACCGACAAAGATTTCTGTGTCGTCGAAACTCCCACGGTGCACGTCCTTAATGAACTAAATCTGCTAAGCCACATGATGCGCTGAATTGTCAGCGATTATTTCACCTGATAAGAACTTACCGCATATACCATTGCATTCACGTAACAGCTCTTGATGTACGTAGTTAGGTTTGGAACGACATTCTACGTACTACGACATTGCTCCAAAGCGATCCGACCTGACCGCAAATCAATTTTTAAGTCTACTATAATTGTTGAGATATAATAATAATTCGTAAAGCAATTATTTGAACGATATATTGTTTCTCGATTATATCAGTCAAATATATCTTTCGAATGGTGTAAGTTACGCAATGAAAATGAGTAGTTAAAGAAGAAGGAGTTTGAATAACTGTCACTGAAGAAAATTAATTCTGAAATCGTAAAGTGATTCAACTAACTTTTTCACTTCAAATATTTTCGTTAATTTCGAAGCCAAGCAAAAACTGTTTCGATCAAAGGTACATGGTTCGATGAGGTTCATAGGATGGACATAGGGGGCTGTTTTTGAAAAGGGATGCTTTTTAGTTAATAATGTCAACTCCACTTTCTAAAATGGATGTATCTACTTTTTACCTCCTATTTTACCTCCTACGAGTTACTGATATTTCACTTTGAAAACTGGCAAAACCGTAAGGTCTGGAACAGACTTTATTTAACCAACGTTAAACAATTTCATCAGGATTATCATGTGCCGGTAGCAAATGTTTAAAAATTTGAACAGTTCTAGATTTTTGTTTAAACAATTATGTTTTTTGTTTATGAAGATATGTACTTTTTATTGAATCGTGATAGAGAATCGGAATGGTACCATAAGGCAATTTGAGCCTCCTTACTACAAAGTGTGAAAAATGACTCAGTTGAATAACAAAGTAAAGTAAGTAAGACGTAAAATTTTTCGCATATAATCAACGATTTTTGTTACCAGACGCAAAGACGAACTCACGACAATGATTTATAAAGTACTTTACAAATGTTTCCTGTGTTAGCGATTGACTGCTACTTATATGATTTCATATTTATCGCTTTATACATTCAATGGCATTAAATGGGTTCAAACGGAGCTGAGCAGATGCATGTATGAATATAAAATAGACAAAATATAACCACTTTCTTAAGTTCAAACAATCACAATTTACATGTCATCTAACCACGAATGTAATACCTGACCGCAAGTCAGTACATCAGAAAGTTTTGTTTTCGCAAAAGATATCGAATTCAAAACCATGTTCGAAATCCATTTTCGGCCTCTCTTCTGTCACATCTTATTAACGTATTGCTATATTAACAAGGGAATTTTCCCAACGAGAAATCTCAGATTTGGACAAAATTTATACCAGGTAGAGATCTCGCAAAGAAATTCGGCACGTATTTGTTTTCCGTGTTGACAATGAGTTGTACATTTAGGGGTTGAAAATAGGGGTTGACAAAGGCCGTCATAGTCGCCAACTTCAACTGCGTTTAACCCGAATGCTTGACGACGTCGTTTGTAATCGAAGCCGAGATCAGTATTATACTAAGGGAAGAATAAAAATTTTCTTATTTGAAATTTGTTGTCGATAAAAATTATATAATACCGCACTGCATAGTTTGTTCTGATTAGAATGATTCCAAAAACAACTAAATTTTTCGACACACGACCATCAATTTCGAAGGAAGCAAAAACGTTTTCGTGTGGCCTCTTTTCCTTTCTCACCAGCTACCCTTTTCTACGACGCAAGTCTGCGCGCAATAATTCAGCCGATGGAATATTTCACATCGAACAACCCGAGATAGAAAAGGAGGCCACATGAAAATTCATATCTACAATGCACTATCCGATGATGCCAACGAAAAAATACTCAAGAAAACGTTGCATTGTACGCAAAGCAAAAACCTAAAGAAATACGATATTCTTGTAAGAAGTGTAATGTTGCTTTATGCGTAACACTATGTTTTCAATTATGTCATGTAGAACGAAAATAAAATTAATTACAATAAAGTTATAAAAATGGCATTTATTTCTTCCTTTTAGCCATATTAAGAACAGAATTAATCATAAAATACAATATATTCGTCTACAATGTCAAGTCATATTTAATGTAATTATTTCCTTTTGCAAATAAAGCTGCATCAGGAAAATTAAATAATTAATTTCCCTCTAATTTCACGTAGAGATCATTTTCCATTATATCGAAATTTAATCCAACTCCGTCATGCATTAAAAAATATGTAATTGATTTAGTGTGGAATAACCAGTATTATTTTTTCCAGATGCTTGGAGTTTCCTAGCGTTTATCTCGTGACAGAATTCATTTAAAACATTTAGTCTTCAACGTCGCCAGCCGAGGCCACACGAATTCTGCTAAAGTGAAATAGATCAACCAATAATTGAAATTCCATTCACATCCCAATCCGTACATTCTGTGGAAATCATCGTAGTGTACTAGCTTTCGCTTGGTGAAGTCTGCATAATAAGTGTAGCACAGCACTGTTGTATTCTGCGCGTAAGTACGTGTGAAACACATGAACCACTTTAAGCGTCTTGCGATTCAATTCCTAACAGGCGCAGAATAATCTCAGGCTTCATTAAATAATGCATTTGTACGTTTGTACAGTCCATTCGTAACGATTTTCGAGTTGTTGGACAAGTTTTATACTTGTAAATGCTACGTTAATATATGTAAGGGTAGTGCAAGGCTATTTTCTTAACTTTAATTTTAATATTATGTTCGCACTGCCAGAATATATTGTACACAGAGGTTTTCGTACACGTTGCTAAATGAATTGCTTGACGTTTGTATATTGTATTGTACTCACCCGTAAGATACTCATGTTTACTCCTTCGCCATTCAAGAGTTTTTCTTCAGATTGACAGTCTATAGTACTTCTTGAAAGTTTTCAAAGAAGAGCGTTACACATTTTAATTGATACTTTTCACTGCTTTAAGCTCGAGGGAACTCGAAAAAACGCACTTTTTGCGATTCCAGGAATTTTCGCGATCGGCACTAAAGCCACACGCTCAAAATCACATTGGCACTTCCCTCTTCGGGTAACGGTGAAGGCTGAGTCAGAGTATCGGACGGTCTTGAGGATCATACGAACAATCTTGCGCGCGGATGAATGACGAAGGAAAAGCGGAAAGAAAGTCAACTGCTTTGGCAAGGTTACGGGGCGACACTATTCGTGAATCTATCGCGCGGAATACTTTTATATGCTGGTTCCTCCTTTCTGTCTTCCTCCTCTCTTCTTACTTTTCCTTCTTTCTCTAGGCTAGACATTTCCCTCACTCTAAAGGATCTCGACCTCTTCGTATTCTGTCTAAGATCTACATATATATACAGTGCAGATGGTGTCGATCAATTTTGATTGTAAAAATTTTGTTATAAACCCACCTGTTTTTTTGTTATTCAAGATAATAATTTTCCACACTTTTTAGGAAGGGGTCTAAAATCACCTTATGATGCATACCCATGAATTCGTCTTTCGATTCCCCATCATGATCCGGGAAAAAAATTAGATGTTCGTGGTCAAAAAACATTATTGTTTATAAAAAAATGTTTAAATAATTGGAATTTCAAAAATTTGTTAACACCAACTGATAGTCCCATCAATACCATGTAACTTTCGTTAAAGAAATTTTTCTCTAAATCTAATTGTTTAGGAAATATTTAAAGGAGAAAATTTACAACCCCCGGGGGGTGAACTACCCCCAAAGGCCTTTTATCATAGGTCGTTGAATTCGCCTTGATCCCAGCATTCAGAATATCGAAAAAAAGTAGGTCGACCCGATGAAGAATATTAAGTTAACATTAATAACAAAAAACCACCCCATTGTAAAAACACCCCCATACCGCCATTCAACGAGCCCCTTCGAACCATGCAACTTTGTCCTCTGCGGATTTCGCGTATCTTCAAAATTGACGGAGATATTTGCATTCGACATTCTTGCTGGGACACCCTGTATATAGGGTGATTCAGTGATTCGTGGAACAAATTTAAGCACGTATTCTAGACCCCAATCTAATTGGAAGCCCAAAAGTCCTGTACCAAAATGGGGAAATGTCAACCCTTTCGCGGATATCAGTGTCTGAAACTTGTTTTACGAACAGTATAGCTAACAAGAAGACAGATTCTATTGCCAGAGTTTTTCGAATAATTTTAGCTACAAGACAACCTAAAGAAATTCGTTACTTTTAGAAGCAGTCGGAGAATACAGGGTGATTCTCATAATTGGGGTGATAATGATGGAACGGAATCGAAATTTTTAATAGAAACATATCGGCGTAATTAATTTGGCACCAATAGCTCAACGCTCTGGTTTCCACATTAGACTGATTTATATCCCCTTGATTTTAAGGAAAGAATTGGACATCGTTGTTTACTTCTCACTACTAAACAATTTAGTAATTCTATGAAAAATGTTGATTAAGAAAATTCTTCCCTACCGATTTAGGTCGGATTTTTCTGAGTCGATTGAGACCAGAACAGTGCGAATCCGTGCGCTAGTTTGCGAATTATCGAATTTGGAAATTAATTTTTTTGACGGAAAGATTCACTGGGTGGTTGACTATATACAGGCCACATTTATTAAAATTTTAAACTTTTTGTCACGCGATATTTTCTTGGGTACATCACAGAATGACTGTGATTTTTTTCGTACCTGAAAATGTTGCCGCTTCATCGAGAAACTGCAAAAAAATCAATAATAATACGACTTAATAATAATTTTTACACGGTTTCTATTTTTTTCACATAGCTCTGGCCCTCCTACACATCCTAGAAAAAGACCCGTAACGCTAGCATTATCCCGTCGGAAGATATGATTTTTTAAAACTTGAAATTTCAACCCCCTGTATCTTGGAAAGGGTTGAGATTTCAACTTATTGTTCCCGAACATTTAGGCTTCTATTGACCCCCAGAATACGTGATTTGATTTATTGCACCCATCACTGACTCACCCTGTATATCAGTTTTTCGACTGTCGGCAGTCTTCCTCTCTCTTTTCTACCACTTGGACCTCGGCTGCTCACTCGTATTGGTTTCTTTGTCTAGCTCTCGAGTTTCGAAGACTGTCATTGTTCAATGTCTATACCTTTGCTCCTATCTGTTTCCTCGTCTTCGCCGGAATATTTGTCTCCTTGTTTATCGTCTACCTCCCGGACTTTCCTTGTCCATCATCTGTACCTCTGTCATTTATTTACTTGTAGCCTTGTCTACCTCCTGAATCTTCTCCTCGTCTATCACTTGCTGTAAATGCTGTAAATGGACTTATACCACTTTCATAATTACTGAATTGTAAAAATCATTTAGCTGTAATTATGAAAAATTAAATATTACATAAAATATATTTGATATGATTAATTTGAAAATAGGATGTTTCGGTAACTGACGAAGAACGTTCGCCCACATATTCTATGCATCAAAGTATGTAAACCGAAAAACCGAATAAACATATTATGGGGAACTTTCAGTTCTTTTGAAAATATCAATGACTGGAGTTTGAATTTATAAATTCGTATTTCCGAAGTAGGCAATGCTAATAATGTGAACTTTATTGGTTTTAGAACGTGTATGGAGTCGAGGAAAATCAATCGTATTTTTCCTGCTTAATTTATAGTGCAAATTAGATAGGAACGTATTGGAAAAAAATGATTGAAATCATTTTATTCATTTCCGTGCCAATTGACGCGCGTATTGAAACTTAACAGACGAGTTCATGAAGCACAAACTAACATCCCTATACAATGATTGTTCAGTATCTTGACTTTTTTGGATTTTTATCGCAAAGAATACCCTAGTAACCAAGGAAAGCGTAGATAATGTCAATATCATCTTTACCGTTACATATCGGTATTTACACTATTTAAATAACGTAAAAGGCATAGCTTGGAAACATTTTACAAAAACTTCACTGGTAAGCAGGTAATTTTTCTTACGAATGGAAATCGCAGGTCCTATAAAGAAAAGAGATTTTGCACGTGGTTGTTGGAAAGAAACAAAAATCACTAATTTCAGTGATAAACAATATCGGCAAATTATAATATTATTCGATCTTAGGCCTATCATATATCGACCGTATGTAGCCATGCACACTACGTTCAGAGTATACAACATCATACCACTGCCACATGTTTATTGTTACCTC